>CADEHL010001222.1:0-265724 GCA_902827135.1 Harpagifer antarcticus | reverse complement strand
GTCAGCCACAGCTTAGAAAAAACCTGACTGATAGTGTGTTTAACAAACTTAAACTAGCTTTATTAAATGTGAGGTCTTTTGCAGGAAAAACATTTTTAATCAATGATTTTACACTGAGCACAATCTTGATTTATGTTTTTAACGGAAACTTGGATTGAACAAAATAACAGTGCAGCTGTTCTTATCGAATCAACCCCTCCCAACTTTAGTTTTATGAGTCAGGAAAGAATGCATAAGAGAGGAGGTGGAGTTGCTATTTTGTTCAATGATTCCATTCAATGCAGGAAGACATCTTATGGGAATTTGCTTCTTTTGAATATGTGGCCCTTCAGCTGAAATGCCTCTCGAGCTCTGTTCCAAATATCTATAGACCACCCAAATACTGTGCAAGCTTTTTTGATGACTTTACTGAACTGCTGTCTATAGTGTGTATTGACTTGATCGTCTAGTCATTGTTGGTGATTTTAACATCCATGTTGACAACCCCAGGACAGAGGGGCTAAAGAACTGTTTTGTGTTCTGATAACTATGGACTGACTTAGCATGTGACGGAGCCCACGCACAATAAGGGGCACACTCTGGACTTAATTATCTCAAAGGGTCTGAATATCTCTAAGGTTGTGGTGACTGATGTTGCACTCTCTGATCATTCCTGTGTGTTCTTTGAGAGCTCTATTCTGTTCACAAAAATGTTCAAAAAGAGGTAACCACAAAGCGATATTTAACTGAAAATACTAGGGAAATGTTTACTCAGAATTTTTCTTCCACACTTGCCCTGCTAACATCTCAGTAAATGAGCTAGTAGATCATTTTAATTCAAAAATTAAAATGTTATAGATGCCATTGCTCAACTAAGGTAAAGGAAGTGACTGCGAAGAAAATATCTCCATGGAGAAAGGCCATGACCGTGAGAGCAGAAAAAAGAGAGTGTCGAAAAGCTGAACGTAGGTGGCGAAAAACAAATCTCCAGGTTCCCTTTGAAATCTATAAAGAGAGACCTTTATAATTTGGAATTGAAAAAACGCACGACAGTCTTTCTTCTCTGACATCATTACCAAAAACAAAAACAATGCACGTGCCTTGTTTGTTACCGTCGACAGACTAACTAACCCCCCAGTGTCAGTAGCCTCTGAATTTCTATCCACCAGGACATGCAATGATTTTGCCTCCTTTTTCACTGACAAAATTCAGAAAATCAGAAGCAGTCAGTGCCTCTGCTCAGGAACAGCAAATGTGATGTCCCAATGTCCCAACCTAATATCAATTCAAAACAACTCGACACAATTCCATCAGATTAATGAGACAAACATAGAGGACATATTCAACTTCTGAAATCCTCCTCCTTGCTGCCTTGAATTATTCCAACAGGATTTTTCAAGGAGTTTTTCGTTGCATGGCTTCAGATCTACTTCATATAGTAAACAATCTCTTCACTCAGGTATTTTTCCACAGGCACTGAAAACTGCAGTCATAAAACCGCTCTTAAAAAAGAATAATCTAGATGCTTCAGTAATGAACAATTACAGGCCCATATCAAACCTGCCATTTCTAGGTAAAATCATTCAAAAAGTTGTGTTTTTCAACAGTTGAGTAATTTCTTGCATTTGAATAGTTGTTTCGATGTGTCAGTCAGGCTTTCGTCCCAACCACAGCACTGAGACTGCTCTTGTAAAGGTCTTCAATGACATCCACTTAACACAGACAGTGGCAGAACTTCAGTGTTGTATTATTAGATCTCAGTGCTGCGTTTGACACTGTTGACCACAACATATTACTCGACCGACTAGAAAACTGGTGGGGACTTTCGAAAACAGTTCTAAATTGGTTTGAATCCTACTTAAAGGACAGCAACCACTTTGTTTCTATAGGTAAATACACATCTGAGTTGACAAATATGACATGTGGGGTACCTCAAGGCTCCATCTTGGGGCCTCTTCTCTTAACATCTAATGCAACCACTGGCTCAGATAATGAAAAACAACAACATAAGTTACCATAGCTATGTGGATGACAACACATTTACGTAACAATTTCACCAGGAGACTATGCTCCAATTCAAACACTGAGTAAGTGCATTGAACAAATAAATGACTGGATGTGTCAGAACTTTCTCAATTAAACAAAGATAAAACTGAGTTAATGGTTTTTGGAGCCAAGGCAGAACGTATAAAAGTTAGCGCTGAGCTTCAGTGCAATGTTCAAAACAACAGATAAAGCCAGAAATCTAGGTGTAGTCATGGACTCTGACCTGAGTTTCAACAGTCACATTAAAACAGTTACTAAATCACGCCCATACTACACGCCCACTACCGCCATCTCAACAAACAACACGTGAATCTGACCAATCTCCTTCCACCCCGGTCCACACAACCCCCCCAATGCACCGCCACCTCAGAGCAGCCCTGCTCAACCCACGCTCCATCCACAATAAAAGCCACATTCTGAATGAATTCATTAAGACAATAACCTGGACTTTCTGTATCTGACCGAAACATGGCAAAAACCCCTGGACTATTTTTCTTTAAATCAAATCACCCCAGCAGGATTCACATACATTGACAAACCTCGCCCACAAGGGCGGGGTGGTGGTATAGCTGCTATTATCAGAAAGGAAATAAAAGCTACCATAATCCCCATCCCTGATGTTTCTTCATTTGAACACCTGATCTTTAAACTCTCTGGTCCCACTCCCCTGGTCACAGCCATCATCTACCGTCCCCCGAAGCCAAACCCCTCCTTTCTCTCCGATCTCTCTGACATTCTCACTCAGCTTTCTGCCATATCCCCATCTGTTCTCCTCTTAGGTGATTTTAACATTCATGTTGACGACCCAACCTGCAAATATGCCTCTGAATTTAAGGAAACCCTTCACTGCTGCAACTTCTCTCAACACATCAACTTCCCAACACACAGCCGTGGTCACATCCTGGACTTGGTCTGCTCCACTGGTCTCACCATCCACCATCTGTCCAGCCTCAATCTTCACATCTCTGATCACCTGGCCATCATCATGGACATCAACATCCCCATCCCCGCCCAAAAGCAAAAACGCACAATAACCTACAGAAATCTCAATCCATCTCACCTTCAGCAATCACTGCCTCCATTACCTGCAAGATGTCTGTCTCCCCTCCCCACTTTCGGAAAACCCATCTGAACTTGTGGACTATTATAACAGCACCCTCTCCTTCTGTCTCAATGAACTGGCCCCCACAAAAACAAAACATGTCTCTTTCATACACTCCGCCCCCTGGTATACCCCTGAACTCCGCCAAATGAAATCAAGGAAACGTCAACTTGAACGCCAACACAAGAAAACCACACTAACAGTCCATCTTCAAATCTACAAAAGGACATATCTCCAGCAGTACAGTAACGCACTCAAAGCAGCCCGGTCTAATTACTACTCACAACTCATTTCAGTCTGGCTCCAGCAACCCCAAGCGTCTGTTCTCCACCATCAGCAAACTTCTCAAACCCTGTGACAACGCCACCTCATCCTTCACCACCGAACAGTGCAACTCCTTCCCTCTCGTTTTTCCAAACCAAAATCAGCAACATTTACAGCAATCTGACACCCTCATCAGCACCCCCCACCTTCCCTCCTGGCTCCCCCCCCTTCACCTCACACCCCCTGTCCCACTTCTCCCCTGTGACCCCCATGCAACTGTCCGACCTCATGACTGGAATTAACTCCACCTGCACACTTGACCCAATGCCCTCCAAATTTGTTAAAGAGAGCCTCCCTGCCATCTCCCAACTCATCGCCACCATCATTAACTCCTCCCTCAGATCTGGATCAGTTCCCCCCTCTCTCAAAACTGGCTGCTGTCACACCCATTCTCAAAAGACCTGGACTCACACCTGACATCATGTCCAACTTCCGGCCCATCTCAAATCTCCCCTTTCTGTCCAAAATACTTGAACGTGTCGTTGCCTCACAACTTAAAGCCCACCTCAGCTCCAATGATCTCTTTGAGCCATTTCAATCCGGTTTCCGATCAAAACACAGCACCGAAACAGCTCTTCTCAAAATCACAAACGACCTCCTCCTCTCCTCTGACTCTGGCAACCTTAACATCCTCATCCTCCTCGACCTCACCGCAGCATTCGACACCATCAACCACGCCATCCTGCTGTCCCTCCTCGAATCATCACTGAAACATCACCGACACTGCACTCTCCCTGGCTGAAATCCTACCTCACCGACAGACATCAGTTTATCAACATCAACAACTGCACCTCCTCCACTGCTCCTCTGTCCCAAGGTGTCCCCCAGGGTTCGGTGCTTGGCCCCCTCCTCTTCATCCTCTACATGCTCCCCCTTGGCAAAATAATTCGTCGCCACAACCTTCAATTTCACTGCTACGCCGATGACATCCAACTTTATATCTCAACAAAAACCATCACCCCCACAACACACTCCACTCTCACCAACTGTCTCTCAGAAATAAAAGCATGGATGCAAACAACTATCTCCAACTGAACAGTGCCAAATCAGACATCATCATCATCGGCCCCCCATCCCGTATCAAAGACATCCAGAATTTCAACTTCACCATTGACAGCCACACTCTATCTCCCCCCCCCTCACATCCGCAACCTCGGAGTCATCTTCGACAGTCAGCTCAAATTCAACCACCACATAAATCACATCACCAGGACCGCCCTTTTTCCACCTCAAAAACATTGCCCGTCTCCGCCCATCACTCTCCTCCTCTGCTGCTGAAACCCTGATTCACGCATTCATCACTTCACGACTCGACTACTGCAATAGCATCCTCTACGGCATACCATCCAACCTCCTCAATAAACTCCAACATATCCAGAACTCTGCTGCCCGCCTCCTCACCCACACCCGCTCCGAGACCACATCCACTCCGTCCTCCAGAACCTCCACTGGCTCCCCGTCGTCAAAGAATCATCTTCAAAGTCCTCCTCATTACCCACAAAGCCCTCAACAATCAGGCCCCCCCCTACCTCACAGACTTGCTGCACCACCACGCCCCTTCCCGCTGCCTCCGCTCATCAGATGCCAACCTCCTATCCATCCCCACCCGCACCAATCACCGGACCTGGGGGGACAGAGCCTTCTCCGTCGCTGCCCCCCTCCCTCTGGAACTCACTCCCCCCAACCCATCAGAGACTGCACTGACCTCACCCACATTCAAAAAACTCACAAAAACTCACCTCTTCAATCTGGCTTTTAATGTGTGATTGTTTACTATATATTTATTTGTGTTCCTTCCTTTTCCCTCACTATATCTGTAAAGCGTCTTTGAGCACCTGTAAAAGCGCTAACAAATTAAATCTATTATTATTATTATTATTAAATCAGGCTACTATCACCTAAAGAACACATCTAGGATTAAAAGACTAATGTTACAGCAGGATTTGGAAAACTTGTCCATGCTTTTATCTTCAGTAGACTGGACTACTGCAATGGTGTCTTCACAGGTCTCACTAAAAATCTATTGGGAAGCTGCAGCTAATTCAGAACGCTGCTGCTCGAGTCCTCACTAACATTAAGAAGTGGATCACATCACTCCTGTTCTGAAGTCTTTACACTGGCTTCCTGGTGTGTCAAATAATAGATTCAAAATACTGCTGCTGGTTTATAAAGCTTTGAATGGTTTAGGCCCAAAATACATTTCTGACCTCCTGCTAAATTATGAACCATCCAGATCTCTCAGGTCTTCAGGGACTGGTCAGCTTCTGTCCCCAGAGTCAGAACTAAACATGGTAAAGCAGCGTTCAGTTATTATGCTCCAAATATCTAGAACAAACTCCCAGAAACCTGCAGGTCCGCTGCCACTCTGACTACTTTTAAATCCAGGCTGAAGACTTTTCTTTTTGCCGCTGCTTTTTAATTGAACTATTCACATCTTAAACTGCACTGTAACTTTTATCCATGTATTTTTTTTTTCTTTTAATGTTTATTTTATTATATTTTCTTTTTAATGACTGATTTTAAATGCATTGTCTTAATGTCTTTCGTTTTTTGGAAAGCACTTTGAATTGCCTTGTGTTGAAAGGTGCTATATAATTAAACTTGCCTTGCCTTGCCTTGCCTTGCCTTATCGTGTCAGTCACGTTCTTGCGAAACACATGAAGTCTTTCAAAGACAGCGAAGTTGTGAAAGAAGCATTCCTGGAGGCTGCCCACACGCTTTATGGGGACAGTAAAAATAACCGTAGCATTTCAACAGGTTTTTGATATAATAAAAACTCAAGTTAAATACCGTTATTAATCAGCTGTAAGTTTTAGTTTGTTTGAACTTATTCATTATAATTATTGTACAAAATGGTATAAGAATGCATCTGTTCTGTTTAAATTGATTATAGTCTATTATCAATTCGGGTTAGAAACTAGTGTTGCTTGCATCCTATTTTTAAAGGCATTTATTTTTATACCCATATCAAACCTGCCATTTCTAGGTAAAATCATTCAAAAAGTTGTTTTTCAACAGTTGAGTAATTTCTTGCATTTGAATAGTTGTTTCGATGTGTTCCAGTCATGTCACGGTTGAGTGAAGGAAGCAGGACCCAAGCGCAGATAACTTTGATAAACCTTTATTTCAAGGCTACATGGAACGAATACAGACAAAAACAGAACACTCACCGGTGAAGTCCGTCACCAACAAAAGAAGCACCGACACTGAACACAGCACGAGACGGAGACTAAATACAGGGAGGGATAATTACAAGACACAGGTGAACACAATCGGCTAACGAGACACAGGTGAGGAGGGAGGAGAAAGGAAAACACAAGAGCACAGGTGAACACAATGTAGCTAACGAGACACAGGTGAGGGAGGGAGGAGAACACACAGGGACACTAACGACAGGAGGAAAACATGGACAGAGAACAGTGAAAACACCCCAAACCTAGACAGAACTGTGACAGAACCCCCCCCTCAAGGGACGGGATTCCAGACGTCCCTAAACCCCAACACAAAAATCCAAAAAAGTCCAGCAGGGTGGGTGGAGGGGGTCCGGAGGAGGGACGTATCCCTAGGCCACCAGGGTGGGTGGAGGGGGTCCGGAGGACGGGACTAAGCTGACCGCCCAGGAGCCCAGTAGGGGACCAGGAAGGGATCTCGGGCGGACGGCCCGGGGGCACGGCAGAAGCCGAGAAGGGGGACTCGGGCGGACGGCCTGGGGGCAAGGCAGAGTCCATGGTGGGGGTCTCGGGCGGACGGCCCGGGGGCAAGGCAGAGTCCATGGTGGGGCGAAGGCCACAGCGGGCGAACTCAGGGGGCCGAGCATGAGGGCGAAGGCAGCGGCAGGAAGAGTCAGGGGGCCGGGCTCGAGGACGAGGGCAGCGGCAGGAAGAGTCAGGAGGCCGGGCCCGCGGACGAAGACCGCGGCTCACAGAGGGTCGTGATCGAGGGCGAAGACCAGACAGCTCCGGAGGCCGGGCAGGACCCGGTGTCGGCCGGACAGGAAACCGGAAGCCGGCGGGACAGGCTTCGGCAGGATCCCCCACGGAAGAGGACCAGGAGTTGGCAGGACCCCCAGCAGGAGAGCGGTTGGCGGGACCTCCGACGAGACAGGACAAAAGGTTGGCAGTACCCCCGGCAGGAGAGTAGACGGCGGGACCTCCAACGGCACAGGGCACAGGGTTGGCAGTACCCCCGGCAGGTGAGTAGACGGCGGGACCTCCAACGGAACAGGACATAGGGTTGGCAGGACCCCCGGCAGGAGAGTAGTCGGCGGGACCTCCAACGGGACAGGACATGGGGGTTGGCAGGAACCCCGGCAGGAGAGTAGTCGGCGGGGGCCTCCAACGGGACAGGACATGGGGTTGGCAGGACCCCCGGCAGGAGAGGAGTCGGCGGGGCCTCCAACGGGACAGGACATAGGGTTGGCAGGACCCCCGGCAGGAGGAGTAGTCGGCGGGGCCTCCAACGGGACAGGACACAGGGTTGGCAGGACCCCCGGCAGGAGAGTAGTCGGCGGGGCCTCCAACGGAACAGGACATAGGGTTGGCAGGACCCCCGGCAGGAGAGTAGTCGGCGGGGCCTCCAACGGGACAGGACACAGGGTTGGCAGGACCCCCGGCAGGAGAGTAGTCGGCGGGGCCTCCAACGAGACCGGACAAAGGGTTGGCAGGACCCCCGGCAGGAGAGTAGTCGGCGGGGCCTCCAACGGGACAAGACATGGGGTTGGCAGGACCTCGGCAGAGGGCTAGTCTGCGGGACCTCCAACTGGACAAGACATGGGGTTGGCAGGACCCCCGACAGAGGGCTAGTCTGCGGGACCTCCAACTGGACAGGACATGGGGTTGGCAGGACCCCCGGCAGAGGGCTAGTCTGCGGGACCTCCAACTGGACAAGACATGGGGTTGGCAGGAACCCGGCAGAAGACTTGTCTGCGGGACCTCCAACTGGACAGGACATGAGGTTGGCAGGACCCCCAGCGGAACCTCCAACGGTACAGGACATGGGGTTGGCAGGACCCCCGGCAGAAGACTAGTCTGCGGGACCTCCAACTGGACATGAGTAGGGGCTTGAGTGGGGACTCGAGAGAGGGCTTGAGAGGGAACTTGAGAGGAAACTGGAGAGTGGACTCGAGAAGGAACTCGAGAGGGGACCTGAGAGGGGACTTGAGAGGGAACTCGAGAGGAGACCTGAGGGGAAACTTGAGAGGTGACTCGAGAGGGAACTCGAGAGGGGACTAGAGAGGGGACTTGAGAGGGAACTCGAGAGGAGACCTGAGGGGGAACTTGAGAGGTGACTCGAGAGGACACTGGAGAGTTGACTTGGGAGGTGACTCGAGAGGACACTGGAGAGTTGACTTGAGAGGGGACTCGAGAAAAGACTCGAGAGGGAACTCGAGAGGGGACCTGAGAGGGGACTTGAGAAAAGACTCGAGAGGGAACTTGAGATGGGATGAGGGAAGGGACTAGAGAAGTGACTCGAGGAGGGACTTGAGAAGTGACTAGAGGTGGGACTGGAGAAGGGACTAGAGAAGGGACTAGGACAGCTGGGGCCAGAGCTAAGGCTGGAACCATGGCTGCTGGGGCCAGAACTAGGTCTGGAACCATGGCTGCTGGGGCCAGAACTGGGGCCGGAACTATGGCTGTGTGGGCCGGTTCTGTAGCCGGAACCATGACTCTTGGGGCTCGGATTGCTAGCCTGGACTTGCGACTCCTTCTCTTAGAAGCCGCCTGAAGGCTCCGTGGACCTCCAAAAGCCAGCCGAGTTCCAGAAAACGCCTCTTGGACAGGAGCAGGAACTGGGGCGGAAGCACTGGTTGACTCCAGACGGAACACACCGAGACGTTTATAGTCCGCAGGCTGGAAATCACACACCCAGATGAAGTTCAACATCCAGTCAGGTAAGAACTTCACCAAGTCCGGTTTCTCCATAGCCAACCGGTGCGCCTCTACCAGAGCGGCCTCCTTCTGCCGAACACTGGACGCTCCCCTCCACCAATCATAGCAGCCAGCCAAAGCAAGGAAAAATGCTGTAATTCCACCTCAAATGGGTCATCTGCTGGGTCCATCTCTTGGTCGGTGCTTTCTGTCACGGTTGAGTGAAGGAAGCAGGACCCAAGCGCAGATAACTTTGATAAACCTTTATTTCAAGGCTAAATGGAACGAATACAGACAAAAACAGAACACTCACCGGTGAAGTCCGTCACCAACAAAAGAAGCACCGACACTGAACACAGCACGAGACGAGACTAAATACAGGGAGGGATAATTACAAGACACAGGTGAACACAATCGGCTAACGAGACACAGGTGAGGAGGGAGGAGAAAAAACACAAGAGCCACAGGTGAACACAATTAGCTAACGAGACACAGGTGAGGAGGGAGGAGAACACACAGGGACACTAACGACAGGAGGAAAACATGACAGAGAACAGTGAAAACACCCAAACCTAGACAGAACTGTGACAAGTCAGGCTTTCGTCCAAACCACAGCACTGAGACTGCTCTTGTAAAGGTCTTCAATGACATCCACTTAAACACAGACAGTGGCAGAACTTCAGTGTTAGTATTATTAGATCTCAGTGCTGCGTTTGACACTGTTGACCACAACATATTACTCGACCGACTAGAAAACTGGGTGGGACTTTCGAAAACAGTTCTAAATTGGTTTGAATCCTACTTAAAGGACAGCAAACCACTTTGTTTCTATAGGTAAATACACATCTGAGTTGACAAATATGACATGTGGGGTACCTCAAGGCTCCATCTTGGGGCCTCTTCTCTTTAACATCTACATGCAACCACTGGCTCAGATAATGAAAAACAAACAACATAAGTTACCATAGCTATGTGGATGACACACACATTTACGTAACAATTTCACCAGGAGACTATGCTCCAATTCAAACACTGAGTAAGTGCATTGAACAAATAAATGACTGGATGTGTCAGAACTTTCTCCAATTAAACAAAGATAAACTGAGTTAATGGTTTTTGGAGCCAAGGCAGAACGTATAAAAGTTAGCGCTGAGCTTCAGTCTGCAATGTTCAAAACAACAGATAAAGCCAGAAATCTAGGTGTAGTCATGGACTCTGACCTGAGTTTCAACAGTCACATTAAAACAGTTACTAAATCAGGCTACTATCACCTAAAGAACACATCTAGGATTAAAAGACTAATGTTACAGCAGGATTTGGAAAAACTTGTCCATGCTTTTATCTTCAGTAGACTGGACTACTGCAATGGTGTCTTCACAGGTCTCACTAAAAAATCTATTGGGAAGCTGCAGCTAATTCAGAACGCTGCTGCTCGAGTCCTCACTAACATTAAGAAAGTGGATCACATCACTCCTGTTCTGAAGTCTTTACACTGGCTTCCTGTGTGTCAAATAATAGATTTCAAAATACTGCTGCTGGTTTATAAAGCTTTGAATGGTTTAGGCCCAAAATACATTTCTGACCTCCTGCTAAATTATGAACCATCCAGATCTCTCAGGTCTTCAGGGACTGGTCAGCTTTCTGTCCCCAGAGTCAGAACTAAACATGGTAAAGCAGCGTTCAGTTATTATGCTCCAAATATCTAGAACAAACTCCCAGAAACCTGCAGGTCCGCTGCCACTCTGACTACTTTTAAATCCAGGCTGAAGACTTTTCTTTTTGCCGCTGCTTTTAATTGAACTATTCACATCTTAAACTGCACTGTAACTTTTATCCATGTATTTTTTTTTTCTTTTAATGTTTATTTTATTATATTTTCTTTTTAATGACTGATTTTAAATGCCATTGTCTTAATGTCTTTCGTTTTTTGGAAAGCACTTTGAATTGCCTTGTGTTGAAAGGTGCTATATAATTAAACTTGCCTTGCCTTGCCTTGCCTTGCCTTATCGTGTCAGTCACGTTCTTGCGAAACACATGAAGTCTTTCAAAGACAGCGAAGTTGTGAAAGAAGCATTCCTGGAGGCTGCCCACACGCTTTATGGGGACAGTAAAAATAACCGTAGCATTTCAACAGGTTTTTGATATAATAAAAACTCAAGTTAAATACCGTTATTAATCAGCTGTAAGTTTTAGTTTGTTTGAACTTATTCATTATAATTATTGTACAAAATGGTATAAGAATGCATCTGTTCTGTTTAAATTGATTATAGTCTATTATCAATTCGGGTTAAGAAACTAGTGTTGCTTGCATCCTATTTTAAAGGCATTTATTTTTATACCCATATCAAACCTGCCATTTCTAGGTAAAATCATTCAAAAAGTTGTTTTTCAACAGTTGAGTAATTTCTTGCATTTGAATAGTTGTTTCGATGTGTTCCAGTCAGGCTTTCGTCCAAACCACAGCACTGAGACTGCTCTTGTAAAGGTCTTCAATGACATCCACTTAAACACAGACAGTGGCAGAACTTCAGTGTTAGTATTATTAGATCTCAGTGCTGCGTTTGACACTGTTGACCACAACATATTACTCGACCGACTAGAAAACTGGGTGGGACTTTCGAAAACAGTTCTAAATTGGTTTGAATCCTACTTAAAGGACAGCAACCACTTTGTTTCTATAGGTAAATACACATCTGAGTTGACAAATATGACATGTGGGGTACCTCAAGGCTCCATCTTGGGGCCTCTTCTCTTTAACATCTACATGCAACCACTGGCTCAGATAATGAAAAACAACAACATAAGTTACCATAGCTATGTGGATGACACACACATTTACGTAACAATTTCACCAGGAGACTATGCTCCAATTCAAACACTGAGTAAGTGCATTGAACAAATAAATGACTGGATGTGTCAGAACTTTCTCCAATTAAACAAAGATAAAACTGAGTTAATGGTTTTTGGAGCCAAGGCAGAACGTATAAAAGTTAGCGCTGAGCTTCAGTCTGCAATGTTCAAAACAACAGATAAAGCCAGAAATCTAGGTGTAGTCATGGACTCTGACCTGAGTTTCAACAGTCACATTAAAACAGTTACTAAATCAGGCTACTATCACCTAAAGAACACATCTAGGATTAAAAGACTAATGTTACAGCAGGATTTGGAAAAACTTGTCCATGCTTTTATCTTCAGTAGACTGGACTACTGCAATGGTGTCTTCACAGGTCTCACTAAAAATCTATTGGGAAGCTGCAGCTAATTCAGAACGCTGCTGCTCGAGTCCTCACTAACATTAAGAAAGTGGATCACATCACTCCTGTTCTGAAGTCTTTACACTGGCTTCCTGTGTGTCAAATAATAGATTTCAAAATACTGCTGCTGGTTTATAAAGCTTTGAATGGTTTAGGCCCAAAATACATTTCTGACCTCCTGCTAAATTATGAACCATCCAGATCTCTCAGGTCTTCAGGGACTGGTCAGCTTTCTGTCCCCAGAGTCAGAACTAAACATGGTAAAGCAGCGTTCAGTTATTATGCTCCAAATATCTAGAACAAACTCCCAGAAACCTGCAGGTCCGCTGCCACTCTGACTACTTTTAAATCCAGGCTGAAGACTTTTCTTTTTGCCGCTGCTTTTAATTGAACTATTCACATCTTAAACTGCACTGTAACTTTATCCATGTATTTTTTTTTTTCTTTTAATGTTTATTTTATTATATTTTCTTTTAATGACTGATTTTAAATGCCATTGTCTTAATGTCTTTCGTTTTTTGGAAAGCACTTTGAATTGCCTTGTGTTGAAAGGTGCTATATAATTAAACTTGCCTTGCCTTGCCTTGCCTTGCCTTATCGTGTCAGTCACGTTCTTGCGAAACACATGAAGTCTTTCAAAGACAGCGAAGTTGTGAAAGAAGCATTCCTGGAGGCTGCCCACACGCTTTATGGGGACAGTAAAAATAACCGTAGCATTTCAATAGGTTTTTGATATAATAAAAACTCAAGTTAAATACCGTTATTAATCAGCTGTAAGTTTTAGTTTGTTTGAACTTATTCATTATAATTATTGTACAAAATGGTATAAGAATGCATCTGTTCTGTTTAAATTGATTATAGTCTATTATCAATTCGGGTTAAGAAACTAGTGTTGCTTGCATCCTATTTTAAAGGCATTTATTTTTATACTCTACTAAAATGCAAAACAAAAAGGGTGAATTTTGTCTTTTTATTGCACTTTGGCAGCAGATTCCTGTGTAGCTTCAGATCTGAGTTGTCTTATTAGTAAGCCTAATTTATACTTTTGTAGCAACACTATTTTTATATAATGGCAAAGAAAGGGTTCAGTGTCTTTTCTTTTTTTCCTGTGTCATATGTGGCAGCACTGTTCAATGTTTCTTGAAAACATTACCCACTGTAGTATGTGAGGTGTGAATAAACTCCAACTCTGTATCAACAACACTGTTGTGTAACTTCAGTTAAATACTTGTATGTGTGTAGATTAGAAAGAGGTAAGATAAATGATCTGCAGTATTTTATGAAGTATTAATCGTACAAAAGTCAGTTTTATACAAGTAGAAGTGTGTATTTACCTGGTAGTAGGTAGTAGGTAGTAGGCTGTCGTAGTAGGCTGTCAGTAATGGCTAAGCTTCTCTATTTGGGCTGGTAGATCTCGGCAGACTGGCAACTGATTTAGATTTAGACTGACATTAAGAAGTTGAATCAACTCATTACAGAGAGAGAGCGAGAGAGAGAGAGCGAGCGAGAGAGAGCGAGAGAGAGCGAGAGTGAGCGAGAGAGAGTGAGAGAGAGCGCGAGACAGAGAGCGAGAGAGAGAGAGAGAGAGAGAGAGAGAGAGAGAGAGAGAGAGAGAGAGAGAGAGAGAGAGAGAGAGAGAGAGAGAGAGAGAGAGAGAGAGAGAGAGAGAGAGAGAGAGATAGAGAGAGAGAGAGAGAGAGAGAGAGAGAGATAGAGACTCTCTCTACACTGTGGCAGCCTACCTGACCACAGTGACTGATGTTAAACACAGGAAGTTGTTGAGAAAGTACAGACTTTTGAACCTGTACGGAAACTATTCCTCCCAAAACTCAAACATAAGCATCCTCAATTATTTAAAAATGAAAATGAAAAACTAAAAATACTTCTGGAGGAATATAAAGACAGCTGCATTGTGGCAGGACAGTTTGTCTCTGCCTGCCACAGTCTGAGGGAACCGGAATGAGCAGCTACACCAGGTCTCACATCTTATGTATATACATCATATTCTATCTTGTACTCATGTATTATATGAATGAAATGAATCTGTATTCCTTGTAAAAAAAACATGTTCTTTGCAGTTTGTTTATAACTGTTCATTTGTATGTATTTTTGTATAGATGTATACATAGCTTTGGCAATACTGTATGTAAATATGGTCATGCTAATAAAGCTTTTGAATTGAATTGAAGAGAGAGAGAGAGAGAGAGATTTAACTTTCATTTAGCAAAAAATAGCGTGAAACTTTACATGCAAGTTTCAAAGTGACTTCCTGAAATGTAATTGTCTGCGGTTATGCTACGGAGTCCCCAAAGGCCCAAAAGTGTGCACACAAAACATATTTTCGGCTGCCCGGGCCTAAGGAAGTTGCTCTACTTATGACATCTCTGTTAGTTTAAACTCCCACTTCACTGATTTCATAAACTAAGAGTGAGGTACATTTTCGCCTCGCAAATGTCCAGCAGATATGTGAAAGAATTGTGTTTTTGATGATAAAAACATGAACTTTGGCACACTCCTAGAGCATGCCCTAAGGAAGATTTTTGGCTATAGAGCCATCGCATATTCGTCCAATGGCGCCAATGGTGGCCACATCCGTGTCAACTGTGCGTATTGACACCTTGCTATACCCTTCCTTCACAGCATCTCCTAGGTGCTGTAGGATGTGCTTATCTTCCTCATGTGTGCATGTTGCAAATACTGATTATTTGTTTGCCAGTGTTGAGGGCTGTCACACTGGTTGCCAGGAAGGAGAACAGTTCTGCCTTCTTTTCTTCAATGCGCAGAAACTCTGGCCAGTTTCCAGGAATGGGACTGGATGGCTCAACGTGTCTATGAACTCCCTTCCCTCTCTTTCTGCGTGTTTCAGCCTTCAGACTTTCGGGGAAATATTCATCCCACATGACATCGACTCTGCTAACATGCTCCAGCTGAGAGCATGTCAGTATGGTGAGAACACTTTCTGCACATAATCAAAAAACGTCTTAGCAGCACCAGGTCATAGCATGTTCACAAGAGCAGCCCCATCAGTTATTGGCTGATACCTCACCTTTCTCATGATCATCAATACCCCACGGGGCGAGATCTTGTGTGGAGCTCCAGACCGAGGGTGATTGATTGTTGAGTGATGCCCATTTTTTTTTTTTTTCATCTCCGAATAATCGCACCAACAGTCTCCTTATCCCCAAGCTGCTTTCTGATGGTCTTGTAGCCGATCCCAGCCTTGTGCAGGTCTACAATCATGTCCCTGAGGTACATTGACAGCTCTTTAGTCTTGCCCATGGTGGAGAGGTTGGAATCTGATTTATTGATTCTGTGGACAGGTGTCTTTTATACAGGTAATAAGTTGATATTGGGAGTACTTTCTTAAAAGGAATAGGACTTATTTAACCGCTCTGTGGGATTCAGAATTCTTGTTTTTTGCAAGGGGATCAAATACTTATTTCCCACAGTTAAATGGAAATACATTTTTATCTTCTATATAATGTAATTTTCTGGATTTTCTTTTTTATATTCTTACTCTCACTGTTAAAATAAACCTACCATTAAAATGATATATTGTTCATTTATTTGTAAGTGGGTGAATAAAAAAAACCGGCAAGGGATCAAATACTTATTTCCTCCACTGTAGGTGTCATACTGGTGCTGTCCAAGTTTCTCAATCTGGTTCAGAGTGTCAATGACTGCTGCATCGGCAAGATTTCTAGTATCCAGTACAAGAAGATCTACAATGCTCTTTTCACAGCATGGATTGCCCATGTCTTCTATAGCACCAGTTTGTGCTTCAACATCTCGTGCAAATCCCATTTCTGCATGTTTGGTCTGCTCATGGTGCCGGGTGTCAGTCTTCTTTCTCTTCTCAGTGGAGGCCTCAAACTCTCCAATCACACGGGCCATGTCGGCAGAGGCGCGGGAAGTATTTTGAGGTGCTGGACTCCAGTGAACACTATTATGGGCACTATAGAGCAGTGTTTCCCAACCGGGGGTACGCGTACCCCTAGTGGTACGCGAGGGAACTGTAGGGGGTACGTGGAATTCCAAGGTGACAAGTAAAAAAAAAAATAATCCCGTCAAAAATGATAGTGCGCGATTTGTTTCCCTAGGGAGACAATAGTCTGTGGCACAACCGCGCCAAAATCCCACAATGAAAACAGCTGTTTACCTGCAGCCAGAAAAATACGGGTAGGTCTGCGCTATGGATAAATGACTGAAACGTCTGCTTGCTCTGGATTGAGGCCAGGGTTCAGAGGAGCCCGCCAAGAAACGTAAGAAAGAGGCCACACTGAAACCAAGGCAGTACAGTGAAATATATATATTATTTGGATTCATTTATACTTCTGCGGACCCACCGCAGCCTCAGTGCTTCTTTTGCGGTGAAGTCCTGGCTAATAGTGCGATGAAGCCAGCGCATTTACAGAGACACCAGAGACACCAGACCACCAAACTCTCGGGAAGTGTCGATAAAAGTGAATAATTTTACAGACGAAAGCTGTCGGAATTTAAGTCGAGCCAGACAGTAATGATGAAAGCCACGAATGTGTCAATGAAAGCACTCGAGGCATCTTACGCCGTGTCCCTGCTTGTGGCTAAATAAAAAAAACTCACTCTATTGTTGAGGAGCTCATTCTCCCTGCAGCGACTGCGTTGGCCGAAATTATGATAGACAAGAAAGCAGCCGAAGCACTCAAGAAAGTTCCCCTGTCGAATAACACCATATCCCGTCGGATCAATGCTATGTCTGTTAATATAATTGGACAAGTGGTGAACAAAATAAAACTAGCCGGTCAGTTCGCTTTGCAGCTGGATGAAATGACAGATGTGAGTGGAGAAGCGCAGCTCCTGTCCTTCGTGCGTTACAAAGATGCGTCGGAGATAAACTATGGGGGTTATTCCCTATCTTTATTCAAGAGCGTGGTATTTAAATTTGAGAGCATACTTTGTGTATGTATTTCCCTCAAACCCTGTCCTCGCACTCAAATAGTGCTTGCACTTAGATTTGCTCTGCTTCTGCTCAAACTGTACGCTTGCATTCAGATATATTGCTGTTTACAGATTTGTTCTGCTCTCAGATTTATTCTGTGCGCGCTTGAAACTTTTGTGCAACAATCCTGTCAAAATCCCTCAACCAATAGGAGGCCAGGTGTCCTTGCGGGTGCGTTCGCTTTAATTATTACAGCGTCCCGTAAGGGCGGTTACTCTTTGGTTTATAAACTCCCGCCCTCCACGGCTTTATAACATAGCATGTACTGCACTTGTTTGATTTACAACTACCTTACATAATAGCTACGTTCAGTGGCGGACTGGGACTAAAAATCTGCCCGGGAATAAAATAAAATCGTCCCTCCGTTGCCTTCTGCACATAGTGCGAGGTGGTTGCTATGCAACAACAATAACAGATAGCGAATGTCGTCGTTTAGGTGCATTTTCTTCTGGAGATAGGCACTTCTCAATCCACTCCTCCATAGTAAGCCCACCCCGGAGGTCGAATTAACCTTAAATGTTTCCATCTTAAGCTTAGTTAGTTAGTTAGTTTACTATATAAAGTTTAGTTTAGGATTTTATAACGGTTCTCAGACGCGGAGGGATACTGATTTGTGAAAAGTAACAACTATTCCCTGGATATACGCTCATTATATCACGGCTAAGAAACATCAGATTGCTTGATTTGACTTGTCCGTTTTATAAACATATACTAACTGTGCTGAACCCCTCCCAAAAAAAAGTTGTAAATGACTGGTGAAAAGAAACTGCTAGGCCTATACTGATTCTGGATATGATTTTGCTAAGTGTTTTGTTCCTGAATTAAAGTTTAAATGCCTGTTTAAAGGGGACTTATTCAAAGGGGCTCCATGGTTTAAGCCTAAATGTTACAAGATATATATAGCAAAGATGAGTTCATTATTTTGATTTCATATGTATTTATTTGATTATATTATTTATTTTCAAGGCAACATATTCATTTTTATTGAGTGATTTAAGTTAAAATTAAGAAAATGCCTGAGAATTAGATGTTCAAATTAAGGAGATGACATAAAGTTATTTTCATTCAATAATCAGTTAAGTTCTACTTGTGAAGGATCATCAGCACGTATGAGTGAGGGGGTACTCATGGTATGACAAAAGGCTCAGGGGGTACACCAGACAAAAAAGGTTGGGAACCACTGCCCTACTGGACTAGGGGAACCAAAGAAAAGTAACAAAACACAAAAACAACCGGGCAAGAGAAAAAGGAGAGGAAACCAGTTTGTGAAGCCACAAGATGGACTTTTAATTAAACAAAGAGAAAGGGCTCACCAACCAACTTGCAAAATAAACTATAACAACTTTCTTTAAACAGAAAGTGACTACATTAAACAAGGTACACTGGAGCACATCTCCTAACAATGAGCAACACACACATTAAACTAGGCCTCACAGAGACACAGAGACACAGAGACACAGAGACACAGAGACACAGAGACACAGAGACACAGAGACACAGAGACACAGAGACACAGAGACACAGCGACACAGCGACACAGCGACACAGCGACCATGCTGCACACATGCAGCCAGAGGAGAAGGGGAGAGGGCCACTGCAGCCTTCCTCAGGTCCTTTATGGAGGGCCTGATTGGTGATTGGGAGCATCTGGGGGAGAGGCTGCACCTGGAGACAATCAGGGCGAGAGAGAGACACACACACACACACACACACACACACACACACACACACACACACACCAGCACCCACTACGGCGCGTAACACACATCACAAAACTATTTTACAGATATGAACATCTTAAATTTCGTAATGTATGATGCATATTAAAGCTAATAACTCACTCTCCCTATGTTTTTCCCTACAGACGTCGACGCTACACTGCCTACCGCCAATTGGTACGATGGTGCTGGGGATACCTCAGCAAGCAAATCAGGGTACCACTGCCTGCCTGTGTCGTGGTGAAGATCCGTGATACCTTCCCATCACCCGACTACCAGGGATTTCAAGAGCCACAGCCAGAACCTGATGAACCTAATTTATTTCTTGAAGCGGCTTAGGTGTTGCTTCACAAAGTCTGCTTTCTCAGGATGTGGGAACTCGGCACAAAGTGGGGGTGGCACATTCACTGGTTCCACTTGCGAACTCTGCCTCAACATTCTCCTTGTCTGTGCACTCCTTCACTACTTCTGCCAGGAGTTCTTGGGCATATTCTGCAAGTGCCAATTTCCGTGATCAATTATATATATATATATATTGTATATATATTGTGCAAATAAAAGTGTCTTCATATTTTGGTCATGTGCATATTAAAACACAATGAAACAGAAAACTAGCCACTTCTAGAGAGCCCCATTGCCCAGCTTTAGCAATATTTTTGGACTCTAGCTACAGCTGAAATAGTTCAAGACATGCTGTTGCAATTTTGTAATTGATTCTTGCGTCACTTCACAATAGTCATGCCCATCACTGTGCAAACCTTATTAAATGCACAAATGCCTTAATGCATGGCAACCACATCATGTAGTCTTTACTTTTTCTTTATTACATTATTACAAATTTCACTCACCATAGGTTGGACTTTCCAACACTCAGCGAAGCACTGCTGCTCCCTTTCTACCCTTTGGGTACTTGATGCTATACATGGCTTCCCTGCAGTCTTTGTCACGCCTTGCAACCTGTTGGCATTGTCATTTAAGTGGAGGGCTGCAATCAGTATCCTGCAATAAGAATTGGAGCATAATTATGTCTTAATATTTGTTTATTATTGGGATTCATACAAACTGGGTGGGGGGGCTTCCTGAATTTGTTTTACAATTGTAATAAGCATGACATACATTTGCAAAATACTTCGATATTTCATTTCAATCCAGCCTCTTGTCAATGAAGTTTCTCAGGGCTACTTCATATAAAATATGTATTATTGCGAGACCTCATGGTTATTTTTAAAACATTGCAAGCCGGATCAATGGTGATAAACTTACTGACAAAGCATTCCTGTGTAAGAGAAGACATACATCTTCGGCGCAAACTGGATAAGGAGGCTGTGGAATCCCTCCACTGCTGATGTTTGGCAGCCCCCTGATAGCTTCAAAATGTCTTTACACAGGGTTTTGTTGCACACCAGCGTCTCCAATTTGACTGCTGCCTTGGATGCTGAAAAGGATTTTTAAAAGTTTACCCTATGGAAACTTGCATATATCATATTTACATGCCACTGCAAAATGATGAGGTTGTATTTAAATACAAGAACCTGTTTCAATACGACTGTTTGCCATTTTGGATACCTTTGATCCTATATTATATAACCAAACAGAAAAAAATCCCTCATATTTATTTTCTTTGGTCCCTAAAATTTCTGTTTTGGGACTGCACAAAGAATTGTTGCTGATTACTGGCAACTGATTACATTGATCCATTATTAGTAACTTAAAATGTGTAGCCATGTATATTTACAGTTCAGGATTTGTATATAGTATATGCTAATTATTAGGGATGTAACTATATACCGAATATCGCGGTATCGCGGTAAATAAACGTCCCAATTCCGTCGTGAGACTGACAAAATATACCGCGATAAAAAAAATATTTAAAAAAAATATTTAAAAATAATATATATATTTTTTTGTTTTAAACCTTATTTATTTTGTTTTAAACCTTTATTTAACCAGATGGGCCCATTGAGATCATCGATCTCTTTTTCAAGAGAGACCTGTCCAACATGGCAGCAAGTAGGTTACAACATGAACATAAAACAACAGAACACAAAAGGACATCATATTCATATGGGGGTTATTCCCTATCTTTATTCAAGAGTGTGGTATTTAAATTTGAGAGCATACTTTATGTATTTATTTCCCTCAAACCCTGCCCTTGCACTCAAATAGTGCCTGCTTGCACTTAGATTTGCTCTGCTTCTGCTCAAACTGTACGCTTGCACTCAGATATATTGCTGCTTTCAGATTTATTCTGTGGGCGCTCGAAATTTTTGTGCAACAATCCTGTCAAAATCCCTCAACCTTGCGGGTGCGTTCGCTTTACTTATTATAGCGTCCCGTAAGGGCGGTTACTCTTTGGTTTATAAACTCCCGCCCTCCACGGCTTTATAACATAGCATGTACTGTTCACGAGAGAGCACGCTCGTGAACTGTCAACGGGGGGGGCGGTGTTATGCCGTGCATGATGCACCTCGCGGGATCGCGCACAGCGTAAAGCAAAACCTCCCAGACATGTATTGATCTGTACGGCAAAGTACGGTTTGGAAACTATATCATTTCCTTTTGGAGGGCATGCATAACACGGCATAACACCAGAGCCTCGCTGCGGGGAAACGTTGGCGCTGTTCCGAGTTTGTTCTAATCTGTCAAAATGACAGACTGCTTTCAGATTTTTCCGTCATTGTTAAAAGAAATATTCGGTTAACGCGACCACTGCTGTCCCAGCAACATCAGTACCAGGCAAGAGAGTTTTTTCCAGAGCAGGGGATATTGTAAATGCCCAAACATCCCAGCTTATAAATACCTGGAAATGTGGACATTCTCATATTCCTAAAAACCTGTCTGATGATGCCGAGTGAGTGACTAGTGAGTTTGAGTTGAGTTACTTGAAAAACTAAAGTGAAACTTGATTTATTTTATTGCAGGGTCTGATTATTAAATGTCCTTGTTTATTTGTGAGATGCAGTGGCACAAAGAAAATGCCTACTTTGTTTGGTAGTAGGCCTACTATCAGTACAAAAACACTGGTTTTCTTGTTCCAGTCTGTTACTGTCACTTTGTTTTTGACAATAATGCTATCCTACTAAAATGCTGTACAAATCAGATTTATTATTTAATAAAGAAACATTTTCTGAGTAAAACATTTTTTATTGAATTTTAAAATATATATATTTTTCCTTTATTATTCAATATCACGATAAATACCGTACCGTGGACTTGTTATCGCGATATTATCGTACCGTGAGTTTTTGGTATCGTTACATCCCTACTAATTATATATTACATTTGGGAGAAAAAAAACACTCACATGGTTCCAGCCATTTCTTGTGGGACTCCCTCCCCTCCAGCCTGCCATGGATGCATGTCGGGAATAGGTCTCCATTTCATTTTTTCATTTCAAACCTTTATTTAATCAGATTGGTCCCTTGAGATCATAGATCTCAGTAGTATATACCATGCCGCTTCAATCTCATTAGTATGCATAAAAAGTGAGGCCTGCAAATGGCCTGTGTGTATGTTCTGTACATGAGACACAACCGACTCTCATTTTGCAACAATCTGGGCTCCTTGACCAGAAGCACCTGACACTCCCGCTCATTGGACGCCGCAAGCAGTCTTTTGGAAAATCCTAGAAATATATAGAGGCACAAACAGATGTTTGCATTACATAAATAGTTTAAATCTAAAGGACATCAATATGTTCATAAACTTAGCACAGCTGTATAGACTAGACTACTTATCAAGTTCAGTATCTGCAAATCAAATGTAGAAAGTAAATATTTATCTATTTTACAAATACATAACCAAGCCACAAAACAATTACATGATTGCATTTATAATCCTACATGTGTCTACATTTATATCATATCTGTGTGTTAAGAATTCCATCACATATAAGAGAGCTCAGAGAGCCAAGTGCTAAACATACTAAGAAATGTTTACTCAAGCGAGGTATATGTCACTTAGTCAAATGTCAAATGCTGACACAAACCTTTTGCTACATGCCAGATAACATAGAGGTGCTCAATGTGGGGGTAGGTCTCTCTGAGCCACTTGACTATTTGCCGGTGTCGTTCGGTGACCATCGTTCCAACTGCAAGTCCCTGCCGCTCAAGATGAGACAGGGAGCGCTCCAACCCAGTTTTCTCCATATGATAGCTACCACCACATTCATTGCTCTAAAACAGCAGAAAACAGATACATAGGTATTAGACAAATGTATACAATGCAAATATAACTACACGTAGACCTGCAGTAAATGTAATAGATAACAGGTGTAATATGTAATAATCCAAACTAAATCATTTTTGAATAATTAATGTCCTAAGTTAATATATTGTAATTCATTATCAAATTGGTATACTGTATACAATTTTATTATTTAAAACTAATTTGTGGATTACAGCACCTAGACATTTTGTAAATAGAATCTTTGGAAACCACGAGAAAAACAATTATGCAAACCTAGCTGTGGTTTTATTCTAAATCTATTTTGTCCATATGTCCAATGCAGCTGGTTTGAATTGGCCACACCATTGGCTAATTATTTGCAAAAATGTCAACAAATGTAATAATAGATATTTAAAAAATACACTTAATATCAGTGTTTTGCATATACAAAATATATCAGTCAAGTGATTTCAACCCTGCTCATAAACTTCTTCAGATACCGGTAACCCACCTGAACTAGCTGAATATCTATTACTACATTGGCATGCAGCTCCAACATGGTGTAACTCCCAAACTTTGCACAATGTCCTGGGCTATCGGCCCGGCCATCACCTCCCAGGACCAGGTCCCTTCCCTCTGCCTGAAATGTGCCAAGCAAGAATGTCTGTCTCATGTTCCATACTCGCTGGACAACTGGCAACAAAACACTTCTCTGGTGCCGGAAATATGTCCGTGAAGATATGGTCACCCGCAGAACCTTTCCTGCAGTGGCACCTGCCAACAAAATTGAAGCGGACAAGAGAAGGTTGCCCGCTGGTGTGCTGCCGATGTAGGGTTGGCTGTTCCATGTCACTGTCTTGTAGCAAGATGCACATGACAACGTAATGACTAGGAGTGAGCCAATGACATTGTGGCATGTGGAAATGTCAACTGAACCACAGTCGGGGCAGTGGCACCAGCTGAGCAACCTCTTGAGGCAAGTTATGAAGACAATAAACTTCTTCTCCTTGTGGATGGGTGTGACGGGCTCATCCATATCCGTCTCACTGTTCTTCTGGTAGTCATCTTCTGATGATGAAAGGTCGGGTAACGAAGGTGGATGATATCCTGGTGATGAAGGTGGAGATGATGATGATGGTGGAGGTGATGCCTCTTTCTTTGGGGTGGGAATGATGTTGCATTGACTGCCAGTGTCTTGGAACAGCTTCCTCTCTATTGGAGTCCCTGAAAAGACATTTCCAAATATGAATTATGATATGAAAAACCAATCATCAAACCATACCAGTAATATTTTGCAAGAAGGTAATAGACAGTCCAGTTTACAGCAATACAAGCATGTGCAAATTATATGGAAAGTACTAGAGTGTGACTTATTTTGGAAAATGAAGCCACTTGCATTTTACGCTTATTTGCCAGGGTCCATATATATGGCAAATAAGTGTGAAATGGCTGCACATATATTTCGCCTAATATTTCAATATACATTTCCCGCCAAACTTGACATGCTGTGATACATGTACATGTATGATTTTATAATAATAATAATAATAGCTTGGATTTATATAGCGCCTTTCAAGGGACCCAAGGTCGCTTTACAAGTAATAGGGCAAAAAACAAACATAACAAAACAAAAGTCAGACAGACAAAACAACAGATCGATTTAGGGGCCGAAAGCCTTGGCAAACAGATGGGTCTTGAGGGCCCCTTTGAAGGCATCGAGTGTGGGGATGTTGCGAATCTCCGCAGGGAGAGCGTTCCAGAGGGTGGGGGCTGCCACGCTGAAGGCTCTGTCCCCGAAGGTTCGCAGTTTGGTGCGGGGGGTGGTAAGCAGGCCGGAGTCTGAGGACCGCAGGTTCCGGGGTGGGGCATGTGGGTGAAGGATGTCCGATAGGTACTGGGGGGCAAGGGCATGGAGGGACTTGTAGGTAAGGAGGAGGATTTTGTAGGTGATGCGGGACTTGACCGGCAACCAGTGTAGGTGGATGAGGGTGGGAGTGATGTGCTGCCACGGCTTTGTGTGTGTGAGGACCCTAGCAGCACAGTTTTGGACATACTGGAGCCTGTCCAGGGTTTTGTTGGGAACCCCGAACAGGACACCATTGCAGTAGTCCAAGCGTGTGGTGACAAACGCATGCACCAGGGTTTCGGCAACCGACTCCGAGAGTGACGGTCGGAGTCTGGCAATGTTCCTCAGGTGGAAAAATGCCGACTTGGTCACAGACTTGACGTGGGAATGGAAGGAAAGGGTGGAATCAAGGATGACACCCAGGTTGCGGGCTTCAGGAGATGGGGAGATGGAGCAGCCGTCAACCTCAAGGACGAAGTCACCAACCTTCTGGAGCAGGGCCTTGGGTGCCACAACCATGAGCTCTGTTTTCCTGCTGTTCAGTTTGAGATAGTTGGAAGACATCCATGTTTTGATGTCATGCAGGCAGTTGATGAGAGACTGAGGGGGGAGCTGGGAGGATGGAGTGGTGCTGAGATACAATTGGGTATCATCAGCGTAGCAGTGGAAATTGAGTCCATGATGTCGGATGATCTGACCGAGGGGGAGCATGTAAATGGTGAACAGGAGGGGGCCAAGCACAGAGCCCTGGGGTACACCGTGGTGGACTGGGGCCGGGGGTGAGTTTGAGCCACTGATGGAGACAAACTGTTTCCTGTTGTGAAGGTAGGAAGTCAACCAGGACAGCGCTGTGCCAGTGACACCTAGGAGGTCTGAGAGGCGGGTGAGGAGGATGTTGTGAGAGATGGTGTCAAATGCTGCAGAGAGGTCCAGGAGGATGAGGATGCTGAGGCTGCCAGAGTCAGCAGCAATGAGGAGATCGTTGGTGATCTTGATGAGGGTGGTCTCAGTGCTGTGTTGCTGTCTGAAGCCGGATTGGAAGGGCTCATAGAGCTCATGGTTGGACATGTACAGATGGAGTTGGCCGGCGACCACTCTTTCCAGAGTTTTGCTGAGGAAGGGAAGGTTGGAGATCGGCCGGTGGTTCTGGAGGTCGTCGGGGTCCAGGCCAGGTTTTTTGAGTATGGGGGTGACTGAGGCCAGTTTGAAGCTGGTGGGGACTATACCAGAAGCCAGAGAAGCGTTGATGATGACCACCATGTAGGGACAGAGGGTGGGTAGGCAGTCCTTGACCAGGGCTGTGGGCATGGGGTCCAGGGAGCAGGTGGAGGTCTTGGCCGAGCTGACCAGTTTGGCCACTTGGAGAGCATCCACAGGGGAGAAGGAGGAGAGGTTGGAGTGGGAGAGGCGCGGCGCTTGGGGTGCGTTACCAGGTGGCTGAGGTGCAGGTTGGGGAAATTATGAGATGGAAATGTTGTTATTGAATTATGTTATCATCTACATACCCCCTCCCTCCCAAAACCATTATTTTGACTTGGTATTTAATACATAAATCCTGCATTGCCAAATTCATCTTCCTTTGATTTATAAACTTTATATGCTTTGTAGTATATATGTATATGCATAATTGGATTACACTGGTGAGTGGTCCCTCCATTATAAGACCTTGCCTGCACCAAGAAAATCATATAATGTAGGTGGTATTATAATAGAGGGACAGGAACAGAATTAATATAACTTGGTTCTCGATGAGGCATCTTGTATAGCGCAGAGGGATTGTACAATGCAGAGACCACTGGACACACATATGCACTTAATTTGATTTATTTTGTAAGGTAAAATTGTAAATGTAAATTGTAAATCTGTAACCCTGTAAGGTGTCCTTGGGTGTTATGAAAGGCGCCCCCCAAGCAGTTTTTCTCTGCAATCAGAGAGCGTGGAGGTTACAACAACAACCCCAATGTCAGGCAGTTCCGAGGGGCATACAAGCGTCTCCTTGTAAGGCACCAGGTGAAAAAAGGCACAGGTAACTGTCTTCTTCGTGACAACACAACCATCCTTGACTCAACACCGGCAAATATCAACATGGCATGCAGGTTGGGTATTGAGCCGGTGGAAGAGATTGTGACTGAGGATGACACACTTGCTAACCTTCCTGATGTTAACCATCTATCTGAGTACAAAGAAGCAGCGATCTCATACATCGCAGGCTTCATTGTCAAAAAGATAGAACAGAAGGTCACCTGCATGCCTTGCTCACATGCACTGACATCAGCTGACTCTGTGCATCCATTTGTAACTTTGAAGAACAGAGGTGGCCTACAGAAACCATCACCAGGCATCACTTCATTGTGTCAAGGAACCGAAAGATGTTTTCAGCGGCTTCTAAATGCCAATGAAGGAAAGGCTCCACGGGGAAGAGGAACAACAGCGGCAATTGTCCACCAGGTGCTTTCTGAGTGTTCTGAGAAAAATCTCTTCCCAC
Organism: Harpagifer antarcticus; assembly: GCA_902827135.1. NCBI lineage: Eukaryota > Metazoa > Chordata > Actinopteri > Perciformes > Harpagiferidae > Harpagifer > Harpagifer antarcticus. The sequence goes on along the minus strand of CADEHL010001222.1, from coordinate 237,958 downwards.
AGCTGCACAACCACATGTTTGACATGTATGTTGAAGCTAACCATGTCCATGTTCTGGTAAAGATGGCTTCTGCCTTGTACTGCAAAGTCAGATTAAATCATATAGCAAGGCGGCAGACGGATAAGATTAAAGAAGGCAAAGTAGTCCGTAGAAAACTGACCAAATTAATCCATTTTTACGGAGACTAAAAAAAAGGTTGTTGGCCATTTCTGTGTTTTGCAGGTGTACGTTTATTATCTGTGTTTGTCAAAAATTGTGTATGCATATTTGTAAATAAATGTATATATCTTTATCATATATATTAAGTTATTGGTTTGTGTTTTACGTGTCATGGCCAATTAATACCTTTTTTGTAATTTACGGACCTAGAACAAGGAACAAGGAACATGGCTAGTGGCAAGCCTTACTCTCTTTGGAAAACATTGTATATATTGCTTGGAGCCCGCATGAAAGGGGCCTGAGTAACTTTCAATGTCTGCTGTTAAATATTCTGGGTATTTTTAACGTATTTGTGGCACTGCAGTGTGGGTATTGTGTGAACCTGATTATTAGTTGGAGTCTGCATGAACGGGGCCCAACTGTTTATTATCTGTGTTTGTCTATACTTGTGTGTACATATTTGTAAATATCTGTAAATATAATTATACATCTATATAATATATATTAAATTATTGGTTTGTTGTTTGCAGTGTTTCATAGTTTCATAAGTTGTGTGTCAAAGTTAAACAACTGTTCATTGCCAAACGAGTAAGCATATGGAAAACTGTTCAATATGTCTTAGAGTCTGCATGAACGGGGTCTAATCTCATATTGATTTGTTAATTTGTATGCTATGGTTGTTATGGAAATAATTGTCCTCGACTCCTAGATATGACGTGCATGACCAACCCTGACGTCTGTTTATCTCCTTTAAGGACATAGGCTGCTTCAGCCATAAAGTTATTGTTCCCATTCTGTGACCGGTCAACACTAGGTCACAGATGGTCTGTTGTTGTGGGTGCACTGGGACACTTCCTTCTTTGTTGTTTGTGGCCTCCAAGGTATGAAATCTTCGAGGCCATAAGTGACGGAGGCAAGTGGACTCAGTGTGCCCAACTGTCTAAACTATCTTATCAAAATATGTTGATCACTCTCTGTGAAACCAGTTAAATGGGCTAACAAGAGAGAGGCGCTTCAGAATTGACGTGGCAACTCTCCCGTGCAGACTCACCGTGACTGCTGTGACTTGTGATGTGAATCCTCCGGCCGTAACTCCAAATAAACCATCAGTGTTTGACATCAAAAGCTCCTGCTCTACCGTGTCTCCTTCCTGAGTCGGTGACTCCTATTGCAATTGCTACACAGAAGTTTCCTCCACAATGGTTTCTTGATGTGTTTGTCCAAGTTAAGGATCAGTTCAATGCAAATTTTAAAAAATATATATATATCTAGAAAATGTAAAACTTTTATAAAAAACATATTTCTTTCTTCGATTGCTGTTTTGACGAAGGCTAAGTAACTTTTGGCATGTGGTATTATATTGTATTGTCGTGGTGAGTGGGCTTTAAACTAAGACGGGTCATACTGAATAGTTTGTGCACACATTTTTAACATGTGATCTTTCTTTCATGTAGGACGCTTCAGGGAAGTTGCAACGCCTCGGCCAATGTGATGTCTTCTCCACGTGAAAGAGATTGAAGGCATAACTTATAACTTGAGACAATTTTCCAAAAGTTATGACTTTTATTGGCTTAGGCAGTAATGGATTACATCTAACACGAAAGTGTAATCCTTAGTTACATAGGAAAATATGTAATCAGATTAGTTTTACTTTTTTTAATAATAGGGAAACTCAGGATTACAATCTTATTCAAAACCTAAAAAGAGCATATAGTGTTTGTTGTAAAATGATCAAATTGTATCTCTTCTCTGGAAGCGGTACTGTTCTGTAGGCTAATACTTTAATTGTGAATCTATACACCTACTGCCTGAATCTGCTTTATGGTATTATATTATACATTTAAGTAAAAAAAAATCATATTAATATTTCTTCTCTCCTGTGTTTATTTCCATTGCATTTGATATTGAGGTAATCCAAAAGAAAAAGAAAGTCATCAGGTTACATTACTTTTATATCTTGATACTCACATGAAGTTACTGGTTGTGTTTTTGGCAAGTAGCCCTCCCAACCCTGTACATAAGTTATATCATTTTAATTACTGATACAGTTGTTGCACATCTTTAATTTATTTTCTAGTGTACTTAAGTCATAAAATGATTCGTAACCTTTACTTTTCATAAAATGCAAGATGTAACTTTCAATGTGGCTTGTGTATTTATCACTTTTTCAATGTGAAATAGATCTGATTAAATAAAGAGTAAAAGCACAATCTTAAATGTTGACATTTATCATTTTCCTATGCTTATTAATGTAGTGGTGTTATAAACAAAATGTTGTCGTAAAGGAAATTAAGATGTTTTTTATTTGTTGACAAAAGATTTAAAGTTGATGCTCACAACATGTGGGAACATTTATGGCGAAAAATGTTTCTATTGTAAAACAAATATTTATCTGCATACTGAACAATTTGGAAACTCTCTAAAAGGTATTATCTTCTGTGACGTTACAACCCTGTAGGGATTGTGGGTATTGCACTTCATAATTACATTCTATGGTATGCTTATGACATATTTGATGCCAAAATACATGGGATTAGGGGAGACCTTCTTGTTGTTTGCATTGTCACTGATAAATGACAGCGTAGTATTCATTGTCAAGATTTTGTGTTTTTAAACTTGGGACTCTTTTCAGACTGCTACGGCTTGGGAAAAGATTTGAGCCTTAATGTGTAATGTTTTCTGTATTGTATGGTAAGCTTATCCTTTCATTTGATAGTCCCATTTGGATGTGATAGCTAACATTTTCAGTAAGCAGTAGACAAAAGAAGTGAAAATATGAATGTAATTTATTTTCAATATTTACATAAATACAGAATTATTTTAACAAATAAAATGACAAAAAACATCATAACAAATACAAAATAAAAGGTTTGACAGACAGCCATGCCCAGCATGGGCCTGGAGAGCTACAGAGTCCATTGGGGGAAGAGGGGGGGGGGTGGGATGTGGGGAAGAGGAAGAGCAGCCATGTTAACAGTGTTATGGCTACAGATGTAATATCTAACTCAACATTAGCCATGACAGTCTGGGCTTAGCAAGAGTCTTAGAATACATACTCTAAAGGCCAAATCCAAAAACAGTGATACTGACATTTTAGCAGTTTACAGTCTTTGGAGGTGGTCTTTCAGGCAATTGGCTAGTGACTTCAAAAAAATATAATTTCCCCTAGGGGTGAAATGAACTCTATCTCGCAAAAAAATCCCAGGACTGTCATGTCTAATGTTGGAGTGGTCAACAATGACACCATTTAGGCTATGAACAAAAGTAGCCATAACACTGTTAACAAACTTCCGGGCCTTGTCAATTTTGATAGGATTTGCACCAGCCCTCCACCGGCGCCTCTAGTTGATCTGGGAGAGCATGATCTTCATGCCAGGGTGCCGATGGTGAAGCTGGTGCAGGTCCTCCTTCATCTGGTTCAGCAACTGAACACTGGGCACATCCCCTAAGTAATTGCCGCCACAGTGGATGAGGAGGACATCCGGGACTGCTCTTCCTCTCAGGGAGTAGGAAAAAAAAGGGAGGACACCTCTCCAGCGCAGTCCACCCCAACCGAACCAGCACACCCTCAGGTCGAGGCCAAGGTTGCTGCCGATGGTCTCTGTAGCTCTCTGAGCTCCACGCCGGACATAGCTGTCTCCGATTATCCATACAGTCACTATGGGAGGAAAATAAATGAGAAACCTCAAAAAACAGATTAACAGCACACAGTTTATATATATATATATATATATCTATATATATTTATATACTGTGTGCTGTTTATCTACTATTGTGCACACATGTATATATATATACATATATGTATAGTATGTTTGTGTGTAATGTCAACCATCTGAAGTCATGTAAAGTAAGCCAGGACCATCAACTTACAGGTTGTGCAGTTTGGCGTGGAGGAGGTTGCCATCTATTTTTTCTTAATGTTGAAAGAAATAAAAATGGTTTAATCAATATAAAAGCACCTTTCTTTTTCTACAGTCATATTTCATTAATTACATTTAATTCACGCAACACTGGCCATATCTCTGCTAGTTTACAAAGTTTAGTTACAAATGACATTTATATTTGAAAAACGGTGAAGCACTTAAAATACAATTGTATAGTGTAGGTTCAAGAACATTTAAATCAAAAGGACAAGTTTTGTAAAGTTACAGGGTATTTTACCTTCAGAATATGCCGGGAACGAGGAGCGGTGACTGCAAGCTGGGTTGTTAGCATAGACTGTGTTGTTAGCATAGGTTGTTACTAAGAGGTGTAGATAATTTTAACCAGATAGTGATTTTCACCCCCTGCATTTTTTTCACTTGAGGGGGACTGTTTAGTGTGCACCGCAACACGTTGTTTTAAGTCAGTTTTAATGTTTTTTTTGTTTTCACCCAGGAGCTGTTGTTGTCGGCTTTCTTGGTCCTGTGAGTCGGACACCTCCCCACATTGAAAGCACCACTAGAATCCTGCCACCGCGCTGTCTCACGCTTCCAACGGAGGGAGAGGAGGGTGACGCTGTGACGGCTTTTGTGTACTACTGCATCTAGTGGGTGGCATTTAGCTAACATTAGCGACCACTTAAAGTTTTCAGATGCAGTTGATTAACGTTGCCTAACTGCAGCACTCCTAAGCTATTACGGAGTCAGGCAATGTGTTTTCCCTCGCTTTTGGTAATTTTAACCTGAGTGAGAGTACGAGGTTGAGATAGTAATTTTCTCATAGTCATTGCTGCATTTTTTTTCTTCCACTTGAGTGTGCACTGAAAGACGTTGTTTTTAGTCCGTTTTACCGATCATTGTATTCACCAAGAAGCCGTTTTTTCTGTTATACTGGTGAAATGGTGCATATCACATAGTAACCAATACAACATAAAATCGCCGTGTTTCAAACTAAATAAAAGTATACAGCCTTAAAATACCCCAGTTTAGCAGTTACAAAATACAGGCAACTACATTGTGGTAAACTAGCTAAACTGAAGATTCTCATCTGTTCTCTGTCTTCTCCTCTTGTCCTGTCAATTTAATTTCATCTCTTCATGTGTCATTGTTTCCTCTTTTCCCTTGTTCATTCGGCTTTGCTCTCTTGTTTTGTTTCCTATTCTATTGTTTGGTCAAGAAGAAGTTATGGAGTTCTGTTCTCTCCCTTTTCTATTCTCTCCTATCATGTCATCTCCTTTTGTCCTCTCCTTTACTTTCAAGTATATTTGCAATAAAGTAATTGTGTAGAGTTTGTAGAATGTATTTGATGAATATATGACCATTCTTTGTTATCTCCACTATATTCCAGACCACTGAGCCAACAGACATCAGATGCCTTTGTGTTCGGGGAATGCCAATCATCTTGGGGGATGAGCCTTCTGCCTTCTTCAAGACCTGCACCGTTAGTTACTTTAACCCTTGTGTTATGTTCACATTTGGCACCCTTTGGTAATTTTTAAAAGAGTTTAAAAAAATACGGAACTAAATTTAACTTACACAATTCCTTTTATATATTGTCTTTAACTAATTCACCAACAATATAAATGAAATATGATACGTTTGTGAAATACTCTTTGCTAGATCAAATTGAACAATGGAAGAGTCAATAAAAATGTAATTTATGTAAGAAAAAGTAGGTTTACATGTTCATGCTTTTCTCGGAAAAATGCAAATTCATTTTTTTTTTCATTAATGTTATTATTTGTAATCTTTGTCTTATAATAATCAAAGCCTTCGAGGAAATGTAGCAATTGAACAGCTATTGAAACACAAGAACCACACATCCAAGTGTTTGGCTGTGAAATACTTATAGATGATGAAACATCCATATAAATGACAGAACAGATATAAACACAAAGCAAATATAAACAATTAACAGTCACTATTCATAAAATACAGTAAATCTGAAAAATACATATATTTTGGCCATTTTGCTGGTAGATAATTGTAGTTCTGCTCTATATACTGTAATGTGAGGTTATGTGTCTGTTTAGTCCTTCCTCCGGCGTGCAGGTGCGAGGGGGACAGTTCGTTAAAATGTTCATAATGTTCTGGAATAGTTTTGTGCACACACTACAAAGGGTAAAGATCAAGGGAAAACAGGTTCAAACATTGTGCGTGTGTGTGTGTTTGTGTGAAAATTAAAAGAATTCTACATGTCCTTCACAATAAATAAGCCCCATGGAGTTTCAGGTTGAACAAAAATATCCTGATATATATTTTTTTACTCATTGAAAATGGAAATCGGGTAAATTTCACCCGAACACCAAATATGTTGTAGGTGAATAATGAAGATTGTCTTCATCAAATGTTCACAAATTCATGGCAGCCAAGCTCCATACTGTCACAGTTCTGTCTAGGTTTGGGTGTTTTCACTGTTCTCTGTCATGTTTTCCTCCTGTCGTTAGTGTCCCTGTGTTTTCTCCTCCCTCCTCACCTGTGTCTCGTTAGCTAATTGTGTTCACCTGTGGCTCTTGTGTTTTCTCCTCCCTCCTCACCTGTGTCTCGTTAGCCGATTGTGTTCACCTGTGTCTTGTAATTATCCCTCCCTGTATTTAGTCTTGTCTCGTGCTGTGTTCAGGGTCGGTGCTTCTTTTGTTGGTGACGGAATTCACCGGTGAGTGTTCTGTTTTTGTCTGTCTTCATTCCCTTAGCCTTGAAATAAAGGTTTATCAGAGTTATCTGCGCTTGGGTCCTGCTTCCTTCACTCAACCGTGACAGAAAGCACCGACCAGAGATGGACCCAGCAGATGACCCATTTGAGGTGGAATTACAGCATTTTTCCTTTGCTTTGGCTGGCTGCTATGATTGGTGGAGGGGAGCGTCCAGTATTCGGCAGAAGGAGGCCGCTCTGGTAGAGGCGCACCGGTTGGCTATGGAGAAACCGGACTTGGTGAAGTTCTTACCTGACTGGATGTTGAACTTCATCTGGGTGTGTGATTTCCAGCCTGCGGACTATAAACGTCTTGGTGTGTTCCGTCTGGAGTCAACCAGTGCTTCCGCCCCAGTTCCTGCTCCTGTCCAAGAGGCGTTTTCTGGAACTCGGCTGGCTTTTGGAGGTCCACGGAGCCTTCAGGCGGCTTCTAGGAGAAGGAGTCGCAAGTCCAGGCTAGCAATCCGAGCCCCAAGAGTCATGGTTCCGGCTACAGAACCGGCCCACACAGCCATAGTTCCGGCCCCAGTACAGGCCCCAGCAGCCATGGTTCCAGCCCCAGTTCTGGCCCCAGCAGCCATCATTCCGGCCCCAGTTCTGGCCCCAGCAGCCATCATTCCGGCCCCAGTTCTGGCCCCAGCAGCCATGGTTCCAGACCTAGTTCTGGCCCCAGCAGCCATGGTTCCAGCCTTAGCTCTGGCCCCAGCTGTCCTAGTCCCTTCTCTAGTCCCTTCTCCAGTCCCACCTCTAGTCACTTCTCAAGTCCCTACTCAAGTCCTTTCTCAAGTCCCTCCTCGAGTCCCCTTTCTAGATCCCTCTCAAGTCTCCTCTCAAGTCATCTCTCGAGTCTCCTCTCGAGTTCCCTCTCGAGTCCCCTCTCCAGTCACCTCTCGAGTTCCTTCTCGAGTCCCCTCTCGAGCCCTCTCTCGAGTCCCCGCTCAAGCCCCTACTCATGTGCCGTTGGAGGTCCCGCAGACTAGTCTCCTGCCGGGGGTCCTGCCAACCCCATGTCCCGTCCCGTTGGAGGTCCCGCAGACTAGTCTTCTGCCGGGGGTCCTGCCAACCCCATGTCCTGTACCGTTGGAGGTTCCGCTGGGGGTCCTGCCAACCCTGTGTCCTGTCCCGTTGGAGGTCCCGCAGACTAGTCTTCTGCCGGGGGTCCTGCCAACCCCATGTCCTGTACCGTTGGAGGCCCCGCCGACTACTCTCCTGCCGGGGGTCCTGCCAACCCTGGGTCCTGTCCCGTTGGAGGCCCCGCCGACTACTCTCCTGCCGGGGGTCCTGCCAACCCTGTGTCCTGTCCCGTTGGAGGCCCCGCCGACTACTCTCCTGCCGGGGGTCCTGCCAACCCTATGTCCTGTCCCGTTGGAGGCCCCGCCGACTACTCTCCTGCCGGGGGTACTGCCAACCCTTTGTCCTGTCTCGTCGGAGGTCCCACCAACCGCTCTCCTGCTGGGGGTCCTGCCAACTCCTGGTCCTCTTCCGTGGGGGATCCTGCCGAAGCCTGTCCCGCCGGCTCCGGTTCCTGTCCGGCCGACACCGGGTCCTGCCCGGCCTCCGGAGCTGTCTGGTCTTCGCCCTCGATCCCGACCCTCTGTGAGCCGCGGTCTTCGTCCGCGGGCCCGGCCCCCTGACTCTTCCTGCCGCTGTCTTCGTCCGCGGGCCCGGCCTCCTGACTCTTCCTGCCGCTGCCCTCGTCCTCGGGCCCGGCCCCCTGACTCTTCCTGCCGCTGCCCTCGTCCTCGAGCCCGGCCCCCTGACTCTTCCTGCCGCTGCCCTCGTCCTCGAGCCCGGCCCCCTGACTCTTCCTGCCGCTGCCCTCGTCCTCGAGCCCGGCCCCCTGACTCTTCCTGCCGCTGCCTTCGCCCTCATGCTCGGCCCCCTGAGTTCGCCCGCTGTGGCCTTCGCCCCACCATGGACTCTGCCTTGCCCCCAGGCCGTCCGCCCGAGTCCCCCTTCTCGGCTTCTGCCGTGCCCCCGGGCCGTCCGCCCGAGATCCCTTCCTGGTCCCCTACTGGGCTCCTGGGCGGTCAGCTTAGTCCCGTCCTCCGGACCCCCTCCACCCACCCTGCTGACTTTATTGGATTTTTGTTTTGGGGTGTAGGGACGTCTAGAATCCGTCCCTTGAGGGGGGGGTTCTGTCACAGTTCTGTCTAGGTTTGGGTGTTTTCACTGTTCTCTGTCATGTTTTCCTCCTGTCGTTAGTGTCCCTGTGTTTTCTCCTCCCTCCTCACCTGTGTCTCGTTAGCTAATTGTGTTCACCTGTGGCTCTTGTGTTTTCTCCTCCCTCCTCACCTGTGTCTCGTTAGCCGATTGTGTTCACCTGTGTCTTGTAATTATCCCTCCCTGTATTTAGTCTTGTCTCGTGCTGTGTTCAGGGTCGGTGCTTCTTTTGTTGGTGACGGAATTCACCGGTGAGTGTTCTGTTTTTGTCTGTCTTCATTCCCTTAGCCTTGAAATAAAGGTTTATCAGAGTTATCTGCGCTTGGGTCCTGCTTCCTTCACTCAACCGTGACACATACAAAACAATATTTGGTGCACAATTTGCAACTAGTATCGAATTATCTGTCAATCTCTTTATTTCTCTATTAGGATGCGGCTGATAAGGAGGTGTACAGTCAAACTCCACTGGGAATCCTCTGTGCCGGAGAAAATCCTCAGCTCAACCCATCCAGTGTGGCAATCGTCTTGGAGGGGAATGTGGTGATGGATGGACCGGCTAACCTGCCTCAGGCCTTCTGTGTCCTGTTCAGACTCATTTATGCCCTGCAACTGGAGTACCCAAAGTGCATGAAAAACACTTTCCACTTTGTTCAGCAGGTGATATTAAAACTTAGTAAAGTTGAGCTGGCACCCAAAATTCAGACTTTGAAAAATCAGTTTACATTGTGAAACGGGGTTCTGAAAAGTTGGCTACTGTTACATATGGCAAGTATTTAGGCTTCCATATTGCATTTTGTTGTTGTTGCATGTTTGGACTGTTTGACCTATTAAGCTTGTTGGCATTTCCATTTGTGTTTTATCCTATAAACTACTGACAACATCTCTCCCAAACTCCAAACAAAACAAAGAAGTCATTTAGAGCATTTATTTGCAGAAAATTACAACTGGTCAGAATAACAGAGAAAATGCTGTGTTTTCAAACCTCAAATAATGCAAAGAAAACAAGTTCTTCATTATTAAACAACACAATACTAATGTTTGAACTTAGGAAGAGTTCAGAAATCAATATTTGGTGGAATAACCCAGATTTTTCAATAACAGCTTTCAATGCGTCTTGGTTGCTCGCCACCAGTCTGTCACATTGTTGCTGGGTGAATTTATGTCTCTCCTGGCACACAAACTCAAGCAGCTCGGCTTTGTTTGATGGCTTGTGACCATCCATCTTCCTCTGGATCACATCCAGAGGTTTTCAGTGGGGTTCCAACTGTTCCATGACAGGGTCTTGATCTGGTCTTCCTCCATTCACACCTGAATTGAGCTGAGGGTGGGTTTATCCAGCAGGACAATGCTCCATGCCCCACAGCCAGGTCAAACCAGATGTGATCCAGAGGAATATGAATAGTCACAAGCCATCACTCAAAGCCAAGCTGCTTGATTTTTTTGTGCCAGGAGTGGCTTAATAAGTGACCCAACAGCAATGTGAAAGGTGTTGCAGAGCAGCCAAGACGCATGAAAGCTGGGATTGAAAATCTGGGTTATTCCACCAATTATTGATTCCTGAGCCCTTCCTATGTTAAAATATTAGTATTGTGTTGTTGAAAAATGAATTTTAAATTGTTTTCTTGTCACTATTCGAGGCCTGAAAACACTCTATCTTTTTTGGTTACTTTGAACATTTGGTATTTTTTGTAAATAAATGCTCTAAATGAGAATATTTGGAGTTTGGGATAAATGTTATCAGTCATTAATTTATAGAATAAAACACAAATGTTAATCCAGTTTTTACAATAGTAAAACGAGAGAAACTGATAATTGTACAGAGGTCTCTTCATTTTTTCAGAGCTCTACATAAATATATAGATCTATATATCTATTTTTATAGATATATATTATAGATATAACTATATATCTTTATATATATAGAGAGATTGCTATTGTTTCATGTGAAAAATGTTCTCAGGAAAATGTATGGTACAATATTTTTGCCACAGTTTGTATAGGAAGCTCAATTTCATTGTATCCAAATGAAACACTCAAGTTTTAATAAAAGGTAAAACTTTATTTTTGTGTCTTTTTTCTTTTTTGTAGTTGACGGAATAAAAAATATAAATACGAAATGTAACCACTTTCAACTAAAAATTCTAAGTTAAATAATTGGAAAAAACCAATTGATATTACACAATATTTTAAGTAAAATCAACTTCACATGAAGTGCATTGTACTTCAAATAACAATTATAGTCCTTGATTAATTTAAGTTTAATTTACTCAAGTTTTTATAATGCTTTACTTACATTTTTAAAGGCAACCACTTTAATCTATTTTTTTAAGTAGATTCAACTTCATTTATTTAAACCAATATCTTTCTTGATTATTTGTACAGTATGAAACAAAGACTCTTTATGCCTGTGCTGAAGTTCACTGCTGTGAGGAGTCCAGTTCTGTCTCTCACTCTCCGGCTCTTCCCCAGTTTGCCGCTTGGTTAATAGGATTAAATAGGTCTAAATACAGTCTATGGTAAATACGTGGGCGCGCGGCCCTCGTAAGAGTGGCCGCGGTGCGTTCAGGGACCTCCGCATGAGAACGGTGGTTTATGTTTGTAGACTCTAGTTCTAGAGTTATGTGTGTGTGGAAAAATGCATTAAGGAAAACGATTGCATTTATCCCAGAGTAAGTCATCTCTCTCCACAATTACACTTTTCCCCATAATGTCCGTTTCAAAGAGACGGCATTGTGACGGGCGCGAATAATTGGCCCTTTCTGTGTCGACCCTCCATGGGCAAATATTCCCTTCACGGGGAGTTTTGCGGCGGAACGGGTCACCACTCACCACCTATGTTGCAACTCAATGCCTTTCATTTGACCACCCTTCCACATCTAACCATTCGACCCTACTCAGTAGGGCCTACTGTACACTATTTACTCAGCACCACAAAACAGACAGAGTGAGCAACCAGATGGTTATCACAGTGTAGAGGTGGCCAGAAACACTACCATAATGACAACAATGCTACTTTTACAGCAGGGAAGTTCCAAAATGTAATTAGAAAGGTGTTTACGTGTTAACAGCCGTTATGACAATGTGTAACAGGCATGTAGAATAGTGTAAATACCATTCCTAAACATTTTTAACAAAACAAGTTTCCAAACATTAGATCTTCTAAATGTTCCCTGCACTTGCTCTGGGCACTGTGCATCTTAAAATATCCAAACTGCTGTCCTGTCATCCCATTGTTGTCGTCTTACATTTTTGTTTTATTATTTTTGCAAATATCAAGGTCTACGCTGTGATATTTCTTCTATTGCTTTTGGGCTAAGGCAGAGTTGGGAGCAGAGTGAGACAACAGATTTGTTCTGGCAGATTGCTTTGTTTACTTTCCTTTCTTTCCAGGACACACTTTATTTAATCTTCTAAGGTTTAATGCAGGCACAGATTACAGGAGGGCGTAACATGCCTACGAACAGTTGTAGATGGATATGGTGAAGTCAGTGAGAAAACATGCTGTTTTAAGTTATGATTCCCAAAATACACAAGGATGTGTAAACATAAGAAATAAGACATCAGTTAAATGAACTATAATTTACCCAAGTGTAAATAATTCACGTATCACTGCAGCCATAATTATGATAATTGAGTTCAATGGCCTGTGACTTTCAAAATCATTAAGCTTTTCTCCTACAATTACATCATTTGCATTTTATCGTGCATTTTGCAACTACAACAACTTCATTTATTTTATACAACCATGAACTAACATTTGCTATGGCTTTTAGTCAGGGATCAATCCTGCCATTTCCGTCGCTCCCCACCAAATATGGCAGCCCATTTGCGAGTTATCTCCAGGTAGATTGCAGGTTTATTGGGCAGGTAGTCCATATACACAGTCTGACCCGTTTTTGGTATTGCCATTTCAATCTGAGTCCCCTCGTGCCATTCATTAAAAGATGTTATAGCGATGAAATCAGGCCTGGCGTGTAACGCAGCACTCAGAGAGGTCTCGTAGTATTTGCCATTGATGCGGTTTCGAGTGTTTTGGAAGTTCCAGGGTCGAACGCCTGTGTCAATGTACCCGGGGCCCACACTTAAAATGTATATTAAGTTGTTATCTTCACAGAAAGCTTTAAGGGAGTCCCAGTTTCGCTGAGTGGACCCATAGGAAAACCCATTGGTAGCAAAGTAGGTGTAGACACCATCAAAACCAGCAGTAAGGATATCCCTCTTATGTTTCTCCTCGACCAGCAGGGCGATGAAGATGGCGTCATACGGGGTGTCCCTGATGCTGTTACTATCTGTGTGTTTGAGCAGTTTGCCCCACTGCTCAGAGTTCATCAGATATGAGTCATACACATAGATGAGTGGAAGAAGCTTGCCAGTGTTCGTCCGGTACTTGAAGAAGGCAGGGTGATCTCCATATCTGAGAAGAGGAGGCATGAAATAAAGGGAAGAAATACAAATGTCAAAGGAATAAAATGACTGATAGAAACATTAGAATTATTGATCGAGAAAGATTTCCAGAGGGAGTTTGAGATTATGGTGCTGACATTTGACTGAAAACAGTCAAGAAACACTCACTTGTCAATGATGTATTTGACATTAGTTAACATGTTGACTTCATCTCTTCCTTTGTACGGCTCGATGTGAAACGCTACCTGTACACACAAAAATGACAGAATCACAAAATATTGATGATTTTAGGGAACTACAACAAAATATTAAGTTTGCTGATAACTACAAGTAAAAGGCTACTAAACTCACTACTTTCCTCATACATACCTTAACATGGTATTTATGTGCCACCTCCATCAGCAAAGGCACAATGTCATCCGTTGGTTCACCGTTATCATCGCTCATATTAGGAGGATACCAGGACACAACAAGGACACCTGAGAAAAAACACAGGTACAGTTCAAACAAAGAAAACAATCAGATAATTGTTGATGAATAAAATAAGCAAATCATATAGTGTACATGTACTGCAGTGATATTAAATGAGTCAGAGTAATAAAGATGGGGCAGAAATGATATGCCGACAATCTGTTTCATGGTATCTGTTAATATGGATTATGTACGCTAAATCACAACTCTAAATGTTGGTTTGTTAACTAAATTGTGTGCCATTAACAAAAGAAAACTGAAATGTTATAACACTCAATCAAAGCAGATTTTATAATTATGATGACAAAGTTAAGTTTAATATCAATCTTACCAATGGCTGCTGTGCGTAGCTGTTGCATATGGGACTCTATGATGGAGGGATCCCTGGAGCTGTAAGCCCCTAAAGAGGGGTAGAAGTTGGCCCCAATGTCTTCAGGTGGGACGTGTCTTGCTTGTGGATAACCCAGAGCTACTTTTAAGTCCCAGTGAGGCAGCTGTGGGTGGTCCCAGTGGATGTATTTGCCATCAAACTTGGGGTTTCCATACCATGTGTAGTAGAAGGCATGGAGATAGTAGTTTGGAGGAGGGAACTTCCTCAGTGCAGCCTCCAGTTTGTCTGACTGAGCGGAGTCAGTCATTTTGCTCTGGACAAGTTTATTGTCATTTTCTCTCTGGATCTGGTTGTTATTCCTTCTCTCCGGGACCGGCTGTTCACCGACAGGGTTGTCGAACGGAGAGTCCTCAGGTGTCAGCGCCTTTAAGACCACTGTTACTATGAGCACGAGCAACACCAAAGCAATTAATGTGATGCAAGATTTGCGCCTAAACCTTGCCATTCTTCAGTCAGTGCTTGAGGCTTTCCACAGTTCATTGTTGAGACAGCAGTGAGGGACTGTAGCTGAACAGGATGCCATCCATGCTCTGTCAGTGAGGTAATGTTCAGCCTGGAGGTTTGAGAAAACAATGCATTTAAGTGTGTTACAAAAGGAAATGGCTGCAACTAAAAACTCTTCAACTTTGCCCCTAAAAATATCAGAAAATAAAGAAAAAATACTATCAGAATGTAATTGTTTTTTACGTTAGGCAGCAAAATGCTTACATGTAAGAGGTTGCATCAATCCAATATTTGGTTGTTGATTTAAATTGCATAACAGTTGCTTAAAAAAACAGTGAATTAAAGAGGCACACGGAGCTAACCTAGCTACATTGTTTTAAATGACTACACACACGCCGGAAGTGCTGTCAGAACGTACAGTATAGTAACACATGTGCTAATTCAGCAAAAGCTTCTTACATACAGTTTAGCGATGCATAAAGACACATTTACTAAACTTACCAGACTTCAACCATACCTATATCGATTAACTTTAGACTTGTCAACAGCAACCTAGAATAACAATGGTGACACAATATTAGCTTTATCCTCCGACAGGACACCACTTCAATTGTTTTCGTAATACAACTCTATTAATTGAAATAAAACCTCTAGTGTTAAACACTCAACTACAGTCTTCACAGTTCGGACGACTCTTCATTAAATATTTCGTTGTAAGAGATATGAGAGATACAGAGGACGGGACACAACCTGCACTTCTGGGCTCGGTTGTTTGCAGATCTACAAATGCTTCGGCAGCGCATGCGCAGTGGCAGCGACACATCCATGCTCTATATGAATCTGATGTTAGAGCTGCGTCAACAACAATGAGAGGAGCAGTTTTACTGAATGAGAATTATACGTGTCGCCCCCATTTGTTTGGTGAGGTGTATTACACAATGGAATCATCACTAAAAGGACCAATACATTGTTTTTTATTACTATACAAAAATTCTGATTCGAAAAAAAACATTCCAGCTTTATGTTGTAGTTGCAACATTTAAAAACGTGCTCATCTCGACCATTGGGCCCAATCTGTGTACACGGTAAGTCAAGCAAACTACAAATATATCAGAAATAAGGATATTGTTGTTTTGTCATTTGTTAATGTTCGTGTTTTATTTTGTTTTCTTCAGAAAAGTATACCTCATAACATGTATTGGAGTTTTGACACTAATGGAACAGCAATCAATAAGTTGATTTGATCAATCAATAGGTTTGTTTTAATGTGTCTGTTCATAGTATTCCATATTTGCTTGAAACCATGAATATGGAAGAACTAAAGCCAAGAAAGCCATTAGTGTGCAGCAAGAAAATGAGCAGCCCTATCAGACAGCCCTATCGGAGCCAAAGCCTCCAGAGGTTTGGTGACTGCGATGATGTGATGATGGATCCAGTGAAACAACAGGATGTACAGGTTTGGCTAGTCAAGATGTTTGTCCAAAAATGCCCAAAATGAACACATATCATAACCAGTTTTTTTGCAGAAATCTTAAATACATGTTAAATGAATTACTTTCATTTATTTTCTCAGGTCAACTCCACATTCAGCTCACAAACCATCATCTACTACACTCTCCTCTTTCTAAAGATGGGACTGTGGATCTGCTTTGCCTGGGTCATGGCCCACCTCCACCTGGGCCTGCCATGTTTCATCCTGCCACTCATCCTCTGGTTGTATTCAGGGCCGATGCACAGTGCTCTGAAATGGGCTAAAAGACATCTGTGGGGCAACGTTGAATAAACTGAGATAAAAAGTGAAGAGTATATCATTTTTGCAATTCCTCAAATGTCTTGAAAGACAGAGCATTCATGCAAATATGAGTGAATTCAGAGGGGACAACAGTTTTAGTTTCCATCAATTTTATTGATTTATAGAGTTTCAAACAAACTTGTACAAATTGCAAAACAGCTTTTGGTAACACTTCATTGTTTTCTTATTATCAGTATTGTGAAATAAATTAAGTGAATATAAAGAAAATAATGAGAATCATGAAACAGAAAAATTCCACAGAAAGCATTTTACCAAAAAGAGCAAACTAAAGATTGAAAAAAGGAAACGGTTAGCCACAAATGGTCGATTTTGCTTCTTTGCAGAAGACTAAAATGAACCTCCAGTACCTCCTCGCAACATTTTTTCCAGGACATAAAATGAAAAGCCCATCCTGAGCCGTCTGGTTTGAAACTCACTTGTGGTTTGTATTGTACTACTGTATGTATACACCAGGTGGCATCACTGTCACATCGCATAACGGCCGATCCTGCCACTCCTGACTCCTCCAGCTTTCAAACTCATTACCAGGACACACTGGGTGATGTGACAGGAGGATAGCTGGCACTTTACTTACAACAGTTCCAAGAACAAACTTCCCTCATGTTTTTGATGTTGTGTACTCTACACCCACAGCCCTAAACAATTCAAACACTGTAGAGCATGTTGTGAAGCTGGCTTTTTATTCAAGTGCTGTTAGATGTTTTCTTTCCTTAACTTCATACAAATACACATTTATCCAGAATGTCAACAGGTAAGATACTGACTACAAGTCACATATATTGAAATGCATGGACATGAAAAAAAACTCAGCATCTTTCATCAAATATCAAGAGGACTTCGGGAACAGAATCATAAACAAATAATAATTAGACCCATGTCAATAGCAGCTCTTTGTGAGGAGAGGCGTGTTTTTGTGTGGGTGTGGAGTCGAGGCACAGGGAGGCATAGCAGAGCAGAGGAATGGATGCCCAGAGGGCGTTGTGTTTGGGGAGAGCGGGTCCACTGCCAGCAGCATCCGATTTACCCTCTATCCTTCATTCAAGCCGGTCTCTTCACATTCCTTGCTACTCATAGGGAGGTGCACTTTTTCAATGGTTAATTATATAAAATGTTCGCTTGCACAACAACCGCAAGTTCACCGCAAACGCAGTAATAATGTTTCAAACAGTTAAACCGGAATATCAGAAATGTTATCGTGTCTAAGGACCTCAGTCTCATTGTAACACATTGGAAGGATTTTCTCTGCTTTCAGAGGTCAAGGCAAAAACAACAACAATGTTCAAACTCTGTGTTTTTGTCAAACTCAACAAGACTTCCTCTAACTCAATCACTCTGTCCCTCTTCGCAGAGACAACACAGAACCTCAGAAAACTTTAAATGGCATTGGAAGTAAAACCACAAACTCTGTTAATAATATCAAAAATACCAACAAACAGGCAAAAAAAGAGATTGGTCACAGCAAATGTATGTACACATACACATTAAGAAAAGAGCTGTTAGTGGATTTTGGGAAGGTTGTGTGAGTGGGGGAAGAAAGAGGAGAAAGATTTGGGCAATTAGATAAGCCCTGTATCTTCGCTATACAGGGGAGTTACAGGGGTCGCCATGATGGCAGACCAGGGACGGAGCGGGTGAGAGATCAGGCGGTGCGTTCACCTCTTCTTAGGGGCTTGGGCGGTGCGGGGTGGGGTGACGGGACGACCAGCATTTACACCACCGTACTGATACTTGGCCTTCTTCTCCGAGGGCTTTAGGATCTTTAAAAAAACAGAGAGAGAAAATGTGAGTGTTTCTGAGATGAAGTTTAGTTTAAATATCAAAAAGGTGTTATAACGGTTTGTTAGAATACCTGGAAGGAGCACATGAGGGATTCATCCACACTCATCATGCCGCCTGCATTGTCGAACTCCCCGCAGTAGTTTGGAGCGGAGAAGAGTGTGACCAGTTGGCGTTTGGCAAAGAACTCATAGCCATCCTCCACAACCTGTTAGAAGACACGGGACATTATTCCACCGCCTACAGCGATCGATAAACACACACAGAACCAGCTGGTTTCAGAAACCTACTCTGCTATAATTGTCATGTGTCCACAACCACCTACTTCTGAATCAATACAAAGCACCCAACGCAGAGCCAAAACAGCCAATGTATACATTCCACTTTTGAAAACAAATTGTTTTTGGTCAATAAAACACAACCCTCCTTCATGAGTTCGAGTTGCTCCCTTTAAATGAAATAGAAGAAGGTAGGCTGTACACCATGGATATAAATGAAAGGACTGTTTTACAATTGAGAAATATGTCCTGTTTCATGTGAAGCTTTTATCTTGAGCACATGTTTTTGTGTTCATTTTGTTCCTGGGTAACACCATAGACACTATTCTGTTGTATTCTTAATAAACATGTTGCCAGTGTCTTGCAAACAGCAGGTTCTTATTCTCTGTTCTATCTTGGTTCAGCAAAAAAGTTGATTGACAATAACTGAGTGCAAAATGAAGTAATAATGAATGATTCATGGGGGAGAAATACACTGGGCTAGACTGCTGTAGCAGGCCTATTAATAATGTGGTTTAGCTTGTGTTTCCTCCACAGTATTTACTTGTTCCAAAGACACACACACACTAATGGAAGTCCACTATAAGTAAAGTGCATGGCCAAACTGTTTTAAGTCTCCAAGTTTGCTTGCAATGCACTTTTAATTTATACCATCCAACTCCCTTCATAATTACCTGGTGGGCTCTGCAGATGAGGTCCAGGTCGTGGCGGTTCAGGAACTTGCTGACCACATCTGCTCCGAAGGTGAAGGAGACCCCGCGGTCGTTCTCTCCCCAGCCCTGTACATCCTTATCTGGGTCCGACCACAAGAGGTCACACAGTAGGCCTGAGACACACATGAGAGGAAAGATAGACATAATTAGGTAAGAGTCGAAAGGAGAGGAAGAAGTGGCTTTAGATCCGACTGATGCAGCACAGAATATCTACTGATGTGACAGACATTAATTTCAAGAAAACGTATACCAAGTATGAGCATGTACTTAAGTAAAGTGGACCTATCATGCTATATTTGAACAATATATTGTAGGGCCATACCTATATAAAGTATATAAATATAGTTTCTTTTTCAAAATACCAAAAAGATCCTGCATTTTAGTCATGCCTCATTTCGCTCTTTCCAGCGCTGTTTTTGCAGGGGGCTGATTCTGTGAGCTGCAGCTGACCACAGTGCTCTGAGATCAGCTGCTAGGCTGCAGCGGGGAGAAGAGGGGGAGAAAAAGAGATCTTCGTCCACCGTGTCTTATTCTTATAGAAGTAAGAAGAGAAGTAACGGGGCAGAAACCCTCCTTTTTACGCAGCGGTCCAGACATAGACATCAAACGGCGACACATATTCAGTTGCCAGTTACTTTGGCATTAGGGCAGGGATATCTAGATACTTTCCAAGGTTTGACATAATGAATTGTGCTACTTTTAAAGCAAGCAACGATGTTTTCAAATCTGTAATCAAAAAGCTCCTCAAAAACGCTATCGAAGCAGTTCCTGCCGTTGCGACGTTAGTTCAAACAGTAACAACGGACTATTTTTCTTAGCGGATGCATGTCAATTTAAATCAATACAACTATTTTTTAAATCAATAAAATCATTTTCTAAATCCATAAAAGTATTTCAATTAATATTGGGAGTCATGTCGTTACTTTGTCGAGAATGTGGCCATGTAATGTGCACATTGCATAATATGCCTTCATGCCAATCTAGATCCCTCTGCTTCGCGTTGGGCTCCTGATCAGCCTGTCGGTGTTCTTTTCCCCATAATGAGCGCGTCGCTGCACATTATCCCTTACATATGATTATATAGAGCAGGGGTCGGCAACCCCTGGCACGCGTGCCAGCATTGGCACGCGGCACCGTAACCAGTGGCACGCTAGGAATAAGTGGAATAAGTGTGCAAAAATATTTAAATTGTATTTTGGGATCCTGAACGAGGCCGCCGCCAGAGAGCGTCTCCCCGTTACCCGCAGAAGGAAGCCATGCACGCAACGCAGCCCCGCTCTCTTTAACTCCAGGTGACTTTCTGCCGCTTTCCTCCGTGGTGCTGATCGTTTCACCACAGAGAGGAAAGCACTTCACTAACTGCAGTTCCCATAAGGAGCTGTACAAATGCCGCAGTTTCTGCGTGGCTGTGTATTTAGTTGAAAGCCCAGTGGCGATCTGCTCATCTCTCATTGAAATAATATGCTACAAAGGGGCGGACTGGCCATCTGTGTGTTGAACTTTCCTGTCGGCTCCCAGACCGTAGTCGAGGAGTACAGACCTCTGTTTTTCTGCTTCCTCGTTTCACTTCCAGAAACATACACACGTTCTCTCACTGTCGCTCTACCATCCACAAACACGTATGCACAAGCCACACCCCTCTCTCTCTCTCTCTTAAAGGGACAGCGATCTCATCTCACTCTGCGTGACCTTAATATCATTACATGTGTGTTCTGGAGAATCACAGAACGGACAATCGTCCTTATTATAATGCTGTTTAAACCAATTATTTAAATGTGTTTGTTAAATTCGACATCATGTAAGTTGCGCTGACAGGTCCACACACTGCTTCCCCGCAGAGAGGCTCCCCCGCCCTCCTGCTGATAGTTGACAAGCGTCAAGCTCCTCACCCCCCCCCCCCCCACTTGATAATTCTCGATCGTTGGCACGCTGATAACAATTTTTTTTTAAAATGGCACTTCATATGAAAAAGGTTGCCGACCCCTGATATAGAGTCATTAT
Source organism: Harpagifer antarcticus (assembly GCA_902827135.1). Lineage (NCBI taxonomy): Eukaryota > Metazoa > Chordata > Actinopteri > Perciformes > Harpagiferidae > Harpagifer > Harpagifer antarcticus. Next base: position 216,730 of record CADEHL010001222.1, on the reverse strand, counting down.
TCATTTGTTTTAAAGCAGGAGGCGCAAACGCTTGCCTCGGGGAGGGAGAAAAAGAGCCACAGCGGAGAATAAACAGAAGGGCAACCATGGCAAACATGCAAGGGAAGTCTTCTTCGCTGCTTTTGTGGCAGACTACAGCGCCACTTACACGCCTGGCATATGTACTACAGTGTCTCCAGCACTTTCGAGCAGCAGGCCATGGCCCAACCTCTCATTCCCCTGATAGGTGGGGAATTGACCAATAGCCGTAGCGCCACTTTACTGACGTCAGTAAAGTGTTCAAATCTGGATCAGTCTGTATCAGATCCGTTGCAGCCCCTTTTTTAGAGATTTGGGTATGGAGGAAAATAGAGAGGGTTGTATTTTCTGACACTTGGTGAGTTCCCTGGAACACCGGGGACACATATGTATAAAATACGTACAAAAGTGCATTTTGCATGATACATCGATATACCGAATATCGCGGTAAATAAACGTCCCAATACCGTCGTGAGACTGACAAAATCTACCGCGATTTTTTTTTTTTAAATCAAATTTTTTTTTTTTAAACACTTTTTGTTTGTTTTAAACCTTTATTTAACCAGATGGTCCCATTGCGATCATCGATCTCTTTTTCAAGAGAGACCTGTCCAACATGGCAGCAAGTAGGTTACAACATGAACATAAAACAACAGAACACAAAAGGACATCGTATTTACAGGGCTACATTTACACACCTAGAGACATTGACAAGTACTAACAGTATATTTATATCTCGCCCTGTCAATAATCCTCACCTTCTTGGCAAAAACTGTATTGTTTTTGAAGTGGTGGAGAGACAATGCACAGTTTGACCCACTGCTGTCACCCATGGCCAAAGCATATCTCTCCGTCCCACTGAGGTGGCGTTAGACTTTTTCGCTGTCCGTCATTTTGACAGACAGGATCGTAAAATATCCGTCATAATCCCTTATTACCCGTCGGGTCTGAACAGTTCACGAGAGGGCACGCTCGTGAACTGTCAACGGGGGGGCGGGGCGGTGTTATGCCGTGCATGATGCACCTCGCGGGAGCACGCACAGTGTAAAGCAAAACCTCCCAGACATGTATTGATCTGTACGGCAAAGTACGGTTTGGAAACTATAATTTCCATTTGGAGGGCATGCATAACACGGCATAACACCAGAGCCTCGCTGCGGGGAAACGTTGGCGCTGTTCCGAGTTTGTTCTAATCTGTCAAAATGACAGACTGCTTTCAGATTTTTCCGTCATTGTTAAAAGAAATATTCGGTTAACGCGACCACTGCTGTCCCAGCAACATCAGTACCAGGCAAGAGAGTTTTTTCCAGAGCAGGGGATATTGTAAATGCCTAAACATCTCAGCTTATAAATAGCTGGATGTGGACATTCTCATATTCCTAAAAACCTGTCTGATGATGCCGAGTGAGTGACTAGTGAGTTTGAGTTGAGTTACTTGAAAAACTAAAGTGAAACTTGATTTATTTTATTGCAGGGTCTGATTATTAAATGTCCTTGTTTATTTGTGAGATGCAGTGGCACAAAGAAAATGCCTACTTTGTTTGGTAGTAGGCCTACTATCCGTACAAAAACACTGGTTCTCTTGTTCCAGTCTGTTACTGTCACTTTGTTTTTGACACTTTAAAATACTGCTATCCTACTAAAATGCTGCAAATCAGATTTATTATGTAATAAAGAAACATCTTCCGAGTAAAAAACTGTTTTATTGAAAAACATTTTTGAATTTTTTTCCCTCCTTTATTATTCAATATCGCGATAAATACCGTACAGTGGACTTGTTATTGCGATATTATCGTACCGTGAGTTGTTGGTATCGTTACATCCCTAGTACACACACACACACACACACACACACACACACTACCTGTATCAGGCACGTCGGTTGGCCTCATGATCCTGCGAATCTGCTCCATTGACTGCAAATCAGGCGATAGCCCTAAAAAGTTATGTCAAATGTAAAACTATATTTCAAGTACAATTATATCTCAATCAGGAGAAGAAAAAAAACAACCAAGGCGAGAAAAAACTAATGTGAACAGTTGCTGTACCTCCATGGCAGCAGAAGATCTTCTCATCAATGATAGCAGCGATAGGGAGGCAGTTAAAGCAGTCGGTGAAGGTCTTCCACAACTTAATGTTGAACCTACGCTTGCCTGCAGGAACACATATGCAAACAATCTATTAAAATCAAGCTACATATGTGCATCAAGGCAAACTTTGGGTACAGTATTCAAGGTGGGTTTAATTGAACGTACACTCATCGTAGAAGCCGTAGATGCGGTTGATGGAAGCGCACTCGTGGTTTCCCCTGAGCAGGAAGAAGTTCTCTGGGTATTTGATCTTGTACGCCAGCAGAAGGCAGATGGTTTCCAGGGACTGCTTCCCTCTGTCCACGTAGTCACCCAGGAAAAGGTAGTTGGCCTCTGGAGGGAAACCCCCATACTCAAACAGCCTCAGTAGGTCTGTGTATTGCCCATGGATGTCACCTAAAAAAAGGGGCGAGAGAAAAAGGGGTTAGTTTGACCATTTACTGTAAGTGCAGTCACAATGAAAGGCTGCTTTATTAAAGTAACTGTCGTCAAAGAGAAGAGGTTAACAAAAACGGTGCTGTTAGAGCAGAAAAGTAGTAATCATGAAACATTTTAGAATATAACCAAAGCCAATGCAGGAGCGAACAAAGAAGTAAAAAATGTTTAGTATCCAAACCACATATTAGGGCTTATGATGGTCATGATAAAGTTGGTACTTGGTATTTTGTGTCCTGAATTTGAAATGTACTGCCTAGTGTGAGTGTTTTAAAATCATCCATTCTTTTACATTGCTTAATCGAGTACCTTTATTCCATGTTTTTCATTATTAGACAGGACGACAGATATCACAAGCTAGACAGGAAAGTATGGAAAGAGAAGGAGAACAGGACAAAGACGAATTTGGCAGAGTAACAGGACAGGAGAGAGGAAGAAGAAGTCTGGAAGCATTTCATTTCAATTGGACAAATATTTGTCCAAAGCTCTTCTCATGTCAGGATATGTGCTAAAATATCTTCTGGCAGCTTGAAAAGGTACCTCCTCCGCTGGAAGAAATCCTAAGGGACACACTGACGTTTAATTTTAACAACTGTGTCAGGACTCAGGGTCCTTGTCTCGGTTTGACATCAGTCAGGCAGCGCTGTGCTGAAGCAGCTCGTATCAGAGCACAGGATCTCTGACAGAAGACTCTTCAGCGCTTAGCCAAGACCTGATTCTTATTATGTCCTCTCGCACTAATTCAAGAGCTGCTCTAATCTGGGTTAAGTGTTTCAGACACAAAGCAGTGAGTATCACCAGAAACAGTAAGACAATAATAACAGGCTTTATTGTGACCAAAATAGGAATTCATGTGGCACCATTTCTTTATGGCAATGCTGCTTCACAATATGGCACCGGGTACAAATTAAAATGTTAAGCTGCACAGCCGTCTCGCTCCGAGATTAAATTGACCAAAAATATATGCAACTTTATATAATGAGTGGCTGGCATTGATTTTTCTACTTCATGTTGCCTGTCTGTAGACACCGTAACCCAAACCACAGCTGGCATCTAACCTACACGGCAACAGGCTTGTACTTATTTTGGCCTGTGCCTCAGGATGGCATGCAAAAACACACTTTTTTCCGTGCAAAAGAACGATTTGAGGAACAGTTCTGTATGTTTGAAGTCTAACTCCTGTTGTGCTCAGCAGTGGATTTGTGTTTCACCATCAATCATTTCCTTTGCCCTGGACACGCAGCCCCAGCTTGCCATACAGAGTTTTGATGCAAGTGCTGGTAATGTTAACACATTCTCAATCCTTCACATTAATAATACAATGTCAAGACTTCAATAAAACAAGCTTTGACATAGAATAGAATAGTCCAGGTAACAATCTGTCAGAATGAAAACAGGAACTCTTTTAAAATGACTCCTACTCTTGTTGCCGTTTTCAAACTCTAATTTTTGTTTTAACTCCTTATTGGACAGTAAAAAGGTTATGGTAGGTGAAAAGCAGGCAACCCTGTGTCAGAGGTGTTTTCCAATATTTCCGTTTTATAGCTACACGACTTTTATATACCTCTTTTTGTTTGCCAATTAAGATCAGTGACAAAATTAGTCATATTTTATTTCATGTGTCTAAGTCTGCAGTGTGTTGGTATGGGTAATGCTGGGACCAGATCTGAAGACTGCTAAAGGGTACAAATGCTACATAAAAACACGAAAATACATGTTTTAAATGGTTCGTTTTGTGGGCTGAAAACAACACATACTGGACAACAGAGTAAATACAGAGGACAACACACAAAACCATAACCCTTCTCTGTGCCTGCACCAAAACATAAATGGGCATAAGCCATAAACAATTCGCTTAACACACAAAGCTGCATTTGGATAAAATGGTACCAATGGCAACACAGACTGTAATCTCTGCAGAGACAGTGGGGGGTGAACTTTGTAAGGCTAAATTCAGCAGTTTGCGGCTATGCATGAATTCCTGTACAAACTAACATTTAATTTGCCGGCTGTTTGAAAATGTGTGCCTCTAAACGGCACTGCAGGTTAGTGTTACCATCCTAACTATCCTCATCTCCACAGTAAAAGTTCCTGCATGACTGAATATGAATCTGTGAGCTTCACAAAGACTGGCATTACTTCCCCCGCCTGCCCTCTCACAAGGAATTGTAGGATGACAGTGAATTATTAACTCAGCACTGCCTCTGCAGTTTTTACAGTCGGAGAATAGCAGCCCAGAGATTTAGGGTTTAAACAGCTAAGCAAAAGGCTGAAAGATGAAGCTCAGGTCAGTGTTATAAACACAATGTATCTCCCGCAACGGTGATAATAAAACCCTGACAGTGCATCTTGTGTGCACCCATGTGTGGTAGAGTAACGTCCAAAACCATGCTGACATTCTCTGAAAGATCTAATAGACAAATGATATCAGTCATAGTGAAAAAACACAAGCATGCACAATGTAATGGCCATTGCATTAACATCGTAGCATCAGATCACAGGTACTCCAATAACAAAGCTGTAATTAAAGTGCAGTGTTGCATGACCTTGTGTAGTCAGATAATTTACCAGGTTCAAAGCGCCCACATAAAAACACATCAGTGGTGTGAGGAAAACACTGAGTAATACTGCTCAGAGCACATTACACGATGAAAACAAGTAAACACAAAAACACTCATCAAACAGGCTACAGTCCCTAACTGTAATCTAGTCTGGCTTTTTAGATGGCATGACTTTCGCATTTTCAAATAACTAAAAGGACCCACCTTACTCCTAGAAATGCAATTTAATGCTATATGTACGAGTATAATGTGAAATATCACCTCATGAATGAATGTATACAACACTTCATCTTAAGTCAAACTCATAGAGAAACAATTAGACAATAAATACAATAAATGCACACACGGGCAAAAGTATGCTTGTGGCAGTAAAGTTACTGTGAAGGAGAAAGGAGGCGCAGAACCTGATCCATGTGGCCTCGGTAAATAATTCACTGGATTCACTGTTTGGTCTTTATATTCAGCCTCACAGCCGCGGGTTAAAAGCAAGTCTGGGGGTAGGGGTACAGCAACAATACAGAGAAAGTAAAGGAGAGATAAAGAAACTGCACACAGTGACAAATAGCACTACCTCAAACTCATACATATTTGAGAGTAATGCACATGGGTTAGGTCTGCATGGATGAGTCCAGACAATGATTCAGATGCCTACATATTGAAACATTATACTGTCAATTTGAAGATAAACAATATCTATGGAAATGTTGCTTCACGTGACATTCATTACTTGAATACAATATTTGCTACCTTAGTTTGACACATTATTAGACCTACATAACAACAATCTGAAAGTAAATATGTTTGGGAAGGAGAGAACAGCCACACGTGACATGTGTGTGAGCCTGAGGGTATATACTGTATATGTGAGCTTGTGTACTGTACTTTTGAGGAACCGGCACGTATATTAGACGTATATAATCCACCCACCCTTTAAGCTGTTTGCATTTGAGCGATACTCAGGAGGGAAGAGATAAAGCATGTGGGAGTTTGCAGAGATGTGCAGGAGCCAGCAAGAGAAAGTGATAGTGGTAGCATTTCAACTGTTGTGAGGGAGTGTACTTGCAAACATGAATTGCTTTAAAGTCTGTCCATACTATGTTTGTACAACAGTGGTACACAATATGTGAACGTGCATCATATGTTATATAGAGGGTGACGAGAGCTAAAACTAACATGACGTTGTGAGGAAATGAGAATTAAACAATAGGTTTATCTCAATGTCCCTCCTCGACCCGGAAATCGATCAAGACACGCCATGTTGAAGGACGTCCCAATCGCTTAAATGCACATGGAGGAGTCGAGGAGGGGTGAGGGACGAAATGGAGGATACACGAGAGCAGACTACGCGGAAGTGTTTTCGCTCCTTGCACATCAGAGCTCCGCCCCCAGCTGCACAGCCTCAGTCATTAAATGTTTAAAGTGCTTCATTAAGAGTAAAATATATAAATCTCTTAAACGAATGAGGAGATCATACTCTATAAAATATACTTTCAAATTCAATAATAATGTTTTGATAATAAAATAACTTACAGTTCTTACTTGTGGTTTTTGACCCACAGAACGTCAAACATTTAGGATATATAAAAATACGGGTAGCATAACTATAGGTCACTTACGTAACCCCAGTTCTCAGAGTAACATGAAGTGAGATGTCTCACTATGGGATGCGCCTCAACACGTATGCAAACAGAAGCATCAATCTCATTACGCCAATCCTGATTGGCTGGTGATCTTGACGTCAGCGTCAGGGAATCCACCCACCCTTTAAGTAGCTTGCGCTACGTCGCAGCGTCATTCAAAAATAACCTCTTCTCGCTTCGCCTTAGCAAGAAGGGCCGTCTGGTGAGACATCTCACTTCATGTTACTCTGAGAACTGGGGTTACGTAAGTAACCTATAGTTCTCATTCATAACACTCCGTACGATGTCTCACAATGGGATATTGAAACTCTCGTATTGCTAGACATGCTTATCTCGAAAATCACCAAAAACAACCAGAACTTAACAGGTAGAACTCTGTCTCAACACGGGACCCAGCACTGCGCGGGCCACACTTGGAGCAGAGTCATCTAGCCTTTAAAAGCGGACAAAAGTGAGCGGCGAGGACCAGCTCGCTGCTGCACAAATGTCTTGGATGGAAACACCCTTGAACAAAGCCCAGGATGTAGCCAGTCCACAAGTAGAATGAGCACGCAGGCCCGTTGGTGCCTGCAAACCCTGACTCGTATAAGCCAGAGCAATTGCTTCCACAATCCAGTGGGAGAGCCGTTGCCTGGTAACTGGCTTGCCCTTCTGAGGGTTAGCCCAGGATACAAAGAGTTGGTCATTACAACGAAACTCTTTTGACCTGTCCATATAGGTGCGTAAAGCACAAACTGGACACAGCAAATTCGTCCGCTGTTCCTCAGAGGAACACAGCGGCGGAGGAAATGCCACAATATCAATGGGGGTACATGAGCCAACCACCTTAGGTATAAAGGCAGGGTTGGGCACACTCTCGTTTGCCCCGGGGCAAACTGAGTGCATGAAGGATGTACAGAGAGCGCATGAATGTCACTGACTCGCTTGGCAGATGCCAGAGCCAGTAACAGCACTGTCTTCAGTGACAGGTGTTTCATGTCAGCTTCTTCCAGGGGTTCAAATGGAGGTCGAGTGAGCCCATCTAAAACCACTGCCAAGTCCCATAAGGGCAGCAGTGACCTGGAAACAGGGAGGAGCCTGCGAGCCCCTTTCATAAAACGGCAGACCAAAGGATGTTGGCTAGCCGTCTGTCCCTCAAAGCCCACATGGCATGCAGCAATAGCAGCCAGGTACACTTTGATCGTAGAGAAAGCTCTGTGTTTATCAATTAAGTCCTGTAGAAATGATAAAATGACCCCGACAGGACATTGAAAAGAGATGTGTCCTTTTTGAAGGCACCACTCCTCAAACACCCTCCACTTACAGTCATAGAGAGACCTGGTGGAGGAAGCTCTTGCACTCTGAATAGTGTTTATTACCTTCTGAGGGAGCCACACTGTACCAGATTGTACCACTCACGGGCCAGGCCCATAGTGCCAAGCGCTCTGGGTGTGGGTGAAAGATCGTTCCCCCCGTCTGAGACAGTATGTCCCTACGTAGTGGGAGCTGCCACGGCTGCCCGCACAGCAGCTGATATATCTCCGCCAGCCAGTACATTGCAGGCCAGTGCAGAGCTATCAGGATAAGTGTGTGGCTTTGTTCTCTCACTCTGGCCAGAGTTGGGGGTATCAGAGCCAGGGGTGGGAACGCGTACAGAAGGACCGGAGGCCAAACGTGCGTGAGCGCGTCCACGCCTAACGGTGCGTTTCAATCGCGCATTGAAAAGAACAGCTGACATTGAGCATTTTCTTTTGATGCGAACAGATCTACCGCGGCTCAGCCGTAACGCACCCACAGCTGACTCACAATCATTGGATGTAGAGTCCAGTCTGCATATAGTGGTGCACCTCTGGACAGCAGATCCGCCCCGAGGTTCATCACTCCTGGTACGTGCGTCGCTCTCAGAGAGAGGAGACGTCCGCAGCTCCATAAGATCAGTTTGTGTGCCAGCGTGTGTAACTGGAGAGAACGCAAACCCCCTTGGCGGTTTATATACGATATTGTAGTCGTGTTGTCTGTCCTCACGGGGACATGATGTCCTCTGAGAAAAGGCAGAAAGCGTTTCAGGGTGAGGTAGGGGTGGGCGATATGAAGATATATCGTCGTGACGATATTAGGTCTCCACGATATGCTTTTTCAGAGATATCATATCTATCGTGATAAAAAAAAATAATAAATAAACTCATGTGAAAGACATGCTTTAAAGCCGTCTAATCAGGATTCAGACAGTATTGCACTTCATTTATTGTCTTGGTTGATTCTGTTGGCTTATATTTTATCAATAAGGTATTTAGTTTTTCCCTTCAGTTATGCTAAAGTCTTTTATTGCACTTCAAGTCTAAAGTTTACATTTTAATTGTTTGGCACTGACTTTTCCTCATTGATGTTTTATGTTTTACTTAGTTATGTTTTACCCTCCATTTCATGTTTATTGATGTTGACTGCTAGTGCTACCTCAGAAAGTTCATTTTTATACTGAGAAACTGTGCCTTGAAGCCATATCATAATGTTGAATTGTTCATTGAGGGATTCATTTCAGAAATAAAACCAGCTTGAAATGCTATTTTGGTCTGTTACTCCTTTTTGTTTTAGTTTCCATTACCTTGTAGGTGCTTGTAATGTTAAGTAACTTGAAAAATAACCATAATAACCGACATGAAAAAATATCGTGATATATATCGTCTATCGTGATACTGCTTGAAAAATATCGTGATAATATATTTTTCAATATCGCCCACCCCTAGGGTGAGGAACACCGCTAAAAGCTCCAGATAATTTATGTGTGACCGTTGAAGGTCTCTGCTCCAGAGACCCCTCACAAGTCGACCTTCGTATATATCCCCCCCGTCAGACATGCGTCTGTGGTGACCACCTTCCGCGATAGGACAGCACCCATAGGCACGCCCCGTACTAGAAAAGTCAGCTGTAGCCAGTGGCGCAGAGCCATTACGCATTTCATAGTGACCATCACTCTCCGCGCGCCATGACACGCGGGGTCCAATCTGAGGGCAGCTACCCAGCGCTGAAACTCCCTTATGTGTAAGCGTCCCAGTTGTACCACCAGAATGGCTGACGCCATGAGCCCCAGCAACCGCAGACATTATCTGAAGAAAACATATTTGCGTGGCTGGAAATGAGCGAGGCAAGCCCTGAAGGCTTTCACTCTCTCTGCTGACAAGCGGGCTGTAAAGGGCACCACATTCAGGCGTAGGCCCAGGAAGAGTACAGTCTGGGCTGGAGACAACATGCTCTTTTCTGTGTTTATTACAAAACCCAGGTCGAGCAGGTGTTTTATGAGGACATTCGTCTGCGTAATAGCCTCTTGCTCCGACTGTGTGAGGAGGAGCCAATCGTCCAGATAAGTTGCCAGGCGAATACCCTGTTGTCTTAACGGGGCTATCGCGGCTTCCGTACAACGTACAAACACTCGCGGGCTGAGAGACAGACCGAAGGGAAGTACTCTGTACTCGTAACAGACACCCTGAAAGACGAACCTCAGATATTTCCTGTGTGGGTAATATACTGGGATGTGGAAATACGCATCTTTCAGGTCGACTGATGTGAACCAGTCGCCTTGGCGCACGAGACGCAACAGAGATGTGTGAGTGAGCATTCTGAATTTGTATCTTTTGAGATATTTGTTCAGAGCTCTCAAATCTAGTATAGGCCGAATTCCGTTCCCTCCCCGTTTGGGAACGAGGAAATACTTGGAATAAAAGCCGCTCTGACTCTGTTCGGCGGGTATTATCGATATAGCCTTCTTTTCTAGTAGCGAGAAAATCTCTTGCTCTAGAATATGGGCCGACTCTCCCCGGGCCTGTGAATACAGAATGCCCGAGAAATGAGGGGGGGTGACAGCGAATCGGAGCCTTCACAATCCTGTCTATTGTCCGCCGTAGCCGCTCTCAAAAGAATGGCAGACGACAGACTGTTTATTGTTTTTATTTTCATTTTTATTGACTGCGCCCTTGGCTTCAAGCCTGGAAACGACAGTGGAAAATTATTTATTTTGAAACAACAATGATGCCATGTGTTTGTGTGACTTAAACAGGCAGCGGAACTTGCCGTCTTTGATGTTAAGTCCATTTCCCTGATGGCGCGAACTTGAGGATGACGTTCTGGCATCAGTCGAGGCGGCGGGAAGATGGGGGCATGGTGGCACCCCGAAAACACATGAGCATCCAACACTGGAACGTGCTCTGGAGCTGGGGAACAGGGAACTTCCAGCTCCTTCATCGAGGAGAGGAGAGGAGGCTGTCAGGCCACCCGCTTCTTCTTCCTCGCCTGGTGGCTGAAAACCTGGGTCGGCTGCGCTTGAGCGGCAGCTGCCGGGACCGGAGATTTTCTTGGCCAGCTCCCTCTTGCCTCGTGCCTGGGCTGGGGACCCGGGCTGGGGACCTGGGACGGGGTGCGGTCTCTGCTGCTTCGGTATTTTGAACCGGGCAGGACGTGAGACAGCTTGGGTGAAGGCCTGCCGCGGGACCATTGGAGGTGGCGGGTGGACCCCTCGGGGGAGACAGAGCTGGAGAGCCTCGTCTCCCTTCCTTTTTGACTCGCACCTCAGCTGCATGGAAGCTAGAGCGGAGCCAAATATGCCCTCGGGAACAATAGGCATGTCCAGAACATCCTCTTTTTCCCGTTCTGGAAGGTTCGTCAGGTTGAGCCACCTGGCTCTCTCCTGTACCACCATCATTCCCAGCGCTTTGCCCGTGGCTTGGACGGCACAGCGCTGCACACGGAGGCAAATGTCCGTGATCGCTGCGATCTCGTCCCACACGGCAGGCTCAGGTCTGCTCGACATGTCCTCGCAAAGCTCCGCCTGGTAGGCGGTCAAGAGCGAGGAGACGTTGAGAGCCCTGGTGGACAAAGCTGCGGCTTTATAGGCCCGTTCGGTCATCGCTGACTGGAACCGGTCTGCCTTTGCCGGTAGCATGGGGTTCCTGCTTGGTGTCGAAGCCAGCCTCGGTTGGAGGTGGGCTGCCACCGGCGGTTCCATGGGCGGCATGCGGAGCAGGCCGAGCCTCTCCATACCGTCACAGTCCAGGGAGGACGCACCCTGGATTGGGGCCTTGTTGCTGAAGGGACGGTCTCTCCACGAGACGAACACCTCATCCAGCATCTCCGGAAAGACTGGAAGGAGCTGCCACTTCGTCCTCGCTGCTTGGGGCAAGTTCTTCCCCTCATAGCGAGATCTGGAGGTCTCCTTGGCCACTTCAGGCCATGGGATGTCCAGCCTGGACGCAGCGCGTTGACACACGGCCTGCAAGTCCATGCTTAGGACGGGCGAAGCTGGTGTGCTCTCGCCCGGGGGAGCGGACATCGCTCCCGGCTTTGCAGCCTGAGCCGATGAAACGAAGATGTCATCCCCATCCGAGTCAGACAGGAGGAACTCAGAGGTATCCCCTTCGTCCTCCATGTAGTCCAACTCCAGGACATCCTTCGCGGGTGGAACCATGGTGAGGTCCAATTGGGAGCCCCAGCTTGACACAGCGCGGGGCTCCGCTCTCGCGGCTCTTGCCGCCACCGGGTCCCAGCCTGAAACGGCGTGGGGCTCCGGTTCAGCGGCTGTCGCTGTTGTTGAGCCCCAGTCTGACACAGCGCGGGGCTCAATCTCTGCGGCGGACGCCACAATGTCTTGATTGCCGGACGGCGAATCAGCGGACATGAGGGGGTCCTGTCCCGACAAGCTAGCTTGGCGTGCTAACCGTCGGCGGAGGCTCTTCATGGTGAAGCGGGTACAATGCCCGCACAACCCGGGGTTATCGATAGCCTCCCGAGCGTGTTCCAGCCCGAGGCAGGACGAGCAGACCTGGTGTGAGTCTGTGCCTGAAATCTTAAACCCGCAGCAGCATAGCCGAGCCTCCGAGTCCCCGACTCCTCTGGTGTGAGGGAGAGAAGGGTCCATCTTCAATCGCCGGGGTGTCGGCGTGGAGTGGACACGCTAGTAACAGGTACGTTACTGAGAAAAAAATCCAACCTTGCCGTTAGTCCGAAAGGAAAAAAGGCGACGGTGTAGATTTTATTCTTTAAAGAATATTAACTGGTGTGTTAATACCTTTCTTTATCTCTGTCTCCTCTGGTGTGAGAGAGAAAAGAGAACGTCCTCTTTACCGTGGTGTCGGTGTGGAGGGAAGAACAAACTAGCAACAGGTATGTTACTAGCTTGAAGAAAAAAATCAAACCTTACCGTTATTTCGACAGAAAGAACGGCGATGGCAGATTTTAATATTAACTGGTGTGTTAATATTGCTCAGTCTTCTTGCAAAGCAAAAAAGTAACCGGCAAGCGCCCGTCGACCGAATGTTAGCTTTGGGTTCAGTCTGTGGACCGTTAGCCCGGTTACTGATAAATCGAGATGTGCTCTGAAGCGAGAAAAGGTGTTTGAATGACGCTGCGTCGTAGCGCAAGCTACTTAAAGGGTGGGTGGATTCCCTGACATTGACGTCAAGATCATCAGCCAATCAGGATTGGCGTAATGAGATTGATGCTTCTGTTTGCATACGCGTTGAGGCGCATCCCATAGTGAGACATCGAACAGAGTGTTATGAATGAGAACTAATAAATATTTTAGTGATTTGTCTCTCTTCTGTAGGACAAATTAAATAACAACATCCAATACAAAAGTTGATCTGAAACAAGCTCAAATACCATAATGAAATGAATCCATCAATTATTATTATTATTGTTATGATTATAATTATAACTGAAATGAAATGTTATACCTGGAAAAACAAATACAGGACCGAAAATAATACATAGAAAACTATGATAAAAGAGATGAATGGAAGAGATGGATGAAATCATTTCAATGAGAAAACTGAATTCCGGGTTTGAAGGGATTTATGTGGAGGGAAGTCCAGTGACAGGTGATAGACTGTTCACGGCAGAAGTAAAGGGCGTTGTTTATGGAGACGCTTGAGTGAACGAGGACATCCCAACTCATACCTGAGGACTCCTCGTCTTACGGAGGCGGAGCTAAGACCAGTGATGCAAACACAGGTATGGTGAAAAAAGAGAAAACTATTCGAGGCAGAAAAAAAATAGCGTAATATACCATCTGACAAAGGCCTGTGCTATAATGCTTCATTTAACTGGCTTTACAGAAATGTTAAGTTAGAAATCAAGGGGTTTTATTATTATTTACAGCAGGGGTGGGGAACCTTTTTCCTTTCAATTTTTACAACATCCTCCGAGGGCCGTACAAATGATTGAACTCAACCTCTGCTTAAAAAACTAAAATCACAGCCCATTCATTTGGCCTTTCTTTCATGCTGTGCAAAGAAAAAGCAACCTCTTAATCCAGATATCTTACCATGCATGCATGTGCACGGGTGTGGCATGACCACCACACCAGAAAGATATGGACACAAGATGTGTGCAAATGTATTTAGTATCCTATCCATGTGAACATGATTTAAGTGGGGGGGGGACCTAACCTCCTCTAGGGGGGTCCGGGGGCATGCTCCCCCGGGAAGTTTTTTTTTTTTTTAATATTAAAGGTAAAAGCATCAACCTGGTGCACTTTGAGAGCAACATTAAGAGATCTATGGATACATCTCTCAACACCCTTATGAAACAGAACTGTAAGCAGATTCTTCTTTTTGGATATTTTCAAATCACTCCCCTTTTAAACAACTTTTTTTGTTACTGTCATATAGTATTTTATACCTGTTTTTAATTTAGTCTCTAATGTCTCTAATAACTATAATGATCATATCAAGGTGTGCCTTAACCTCACTGAGCTGAGGTTATTTGAGCCTCTCAGGAGAGAGCTCTCTTCCACCAGGTTGTAGAAAAGCTCTTTAAATTCGTTAGCATAGCTAGCTAACCAGTCTACACTCCTTTCAGATGAGACATATACCACGTGAAGACACGTTACACTCGTGTTGTGTTGAAGGAACCTGTCCTTGGCCAGGAAAAACAGGCACTCGTTTGTTTAATTATTTTGCGTTCTAGATTTCTTCTTCTTTTTTGAAGTGAGAAGTTGTCCGTCCGTCCGTCCGTCCGTCCGTCCGTCCGTCCGTCCGTCCGTCCGTCCGTCCGTCCGTCCGTCGGACCGACCCCCCCCCCCCCCCCCAAAACGAAAACTCTTTGGTTCTTACACAAGCCACCCAAATCAGCGTTAAAAAAGCGGGAGGTGCCGAAAAGCGACTAATTTGCATCACTGTAAGATGCAAGGAAGGGACGCGAGTGAGGGAAAGGAGGAGGCTAAATAAACAATTGAGATGAGCCTAGGGTCAGAGATGAACAGCACTGACCACAGATCTTCAGCGGAGCCTCGAGCTCCAGCAGGATGGGCTGACTGAGGAAGATCTCCCTGGATTTGATGCAGAGGCCTCGCACCTCTGACTCGCTCATCTGGACTATCTTTCCTGGGCGACATCCTCGTACTGGAGAGGAGAGAAAAGACACGTCAGTAACTGTTAGCATTATTGTCAGTGTTAATACGACAGAATCAGCAACCCCCAACTTCATCAGAATGCAGGCCATGGTACAATAAATGTTCACCTAAGGTTAAAAAAGAACACTGTCAGGAGAACCATCACATAATAATTCTAAAATCTGATGAGATGTGTACGTAATGGTTTTGTAGCTTATAACTGCTAAGTATCATCCACTGCATATACTATGAGTGCAGCTTGCATCTTCAGCACAGTGTGGGTTGATTGGCTGTGTAGTTGCACCGTTAGCTTAAGCCTACTTTCTGGCGTTATGCCACAGCTCTTGGAACAGATTTATCTTACAATGATGAAAAGAAAAGTGAGAATTGCAAACGTTGGATAGTCAGCAGGCAAAATAAATCAGAGATATGAAGAGTGAGATTTGACATGAAAACTGCCTGCCTTGCTATAGAGCCTTGTGGCGTGCATAATTTCGATCTAGTTTCTAACTCTGCACTTTATGTGTCTAATATTTGGACAGTGTGTTTAGTGCAATGTTTCTCAAAGGTGTCATGCATTTAGCACACTATCAGTTACATCCTGTTACAACTAGGCAAAACGTTGCTCTCAGGTTTTTACCGCATATTAAGAGGAGTGTCAGAAGTGTCTACATCACACTAGTTACCTTTTTTTAGGATTATTCATTGATTTAATAAAGTGGTCATGCATTACCATAACAATAGCGGGGGCATAACAGAGATGAACAGTGCTTTGACACTGAATTCCAGGCGAAAGTCGAGGCCATCTATCAGCAGCTCCTGGTGACTGGCCCTTCCCCCCTACCTGCACCTCAGCCACCTGGTAACGCACCCCAAGCGCCGCGCCTCTCCCACTCCAACCTCTCCTCCTTCTCCCCTGTGGATGCTCTCCAAGTGGCCAAACTGGTCAGCTCGGCCAAGACCTCCACCTGCTCCCTGGACCCCATGCCCACAGCCCTGGTCAAGGACTGCCTACCCACCCTCTGTCCCTACATGGTGGTCATCATCAACGCTTCTCTGGCTTCTGGTATAGTCCCCACCAGCTTCAAACTGGCCTCAGTCACCCCCATACTCAAAAAACCTGGCCTGGACCCCGACGACCTCCAGAACCACCGGCCGATCTCCAACCTTCCCTTCCTCAGCAAAACTCTGGAAAGAGTGGTCGCCGGCCAACTCCATCTGTACATGTCCAACCATGAGCTCTATGAGCCCTTCCAATCCGGCTTCAGACAGCAACACAGCACTGAGACCGCCCTCATCAAGATCACCAACGATCTCCTCATTGCTGCTGACTCTGGCAGCCTCAGCATCCTCATCCTCCTGGACCTCTCTGCAGCATTTGACACCATCTCTCACAACATCCTCCTCACCCGCCTCTCAGACCTCCTGGGTGTCACTGGCACAGCGCTGTCCTGGTTGACTTCCTACCTTCACAACAGGAAACAGTTTGTCTCCATCAGTGGCTCAAACTCACCCCCGGCCCCAGTCCACCACGGTGTACCCCAGGGCTCTGTGCTTGGCCCCCTCCTGTTCACCATTTACATGCTCCCCCTCGGTCAGATCATCCGACATCATGGACTCAATTTCCACTGCTACGCTGATGATACCCAATTGTATCTCAGCACCACTCCATCCTCCCAGCTCCCCCCTCAGTCTCTCATCAACTGCCTGCATGACATCAAAACATGGATGTCTTCCAACTATCTCAAACTGAACAGCAGGAAAACAGAGCTCATGGTTGTGGCACCCAAGGCCCTGCTCCAGAAGGTTGGTGACTTCGTCCTTGAGGTTGACGGCTGCTCCATCTCCCCATCTCCTGAAGCCCGCAACCTGGGTGTCATCCTTGATTCCACCCTTTCCTTCCATTCCCACGTCAAGTCTGTGACCAAGTCGGCATTTTTCCATCTGAGGAACATTGCCAGACTCCGACCGTCACTCTCGGAGTCGGTTGCCGAAACCCTGGTGCATGCATTTGTCACCACACGCTTGGACTACTGCAATGGTGTCCTGTTCGGGGTTCCCAACAAAACCCTGGACAGGCTCCAGTATGTCCAAAACTGTGCTGCTAGGGTCCTCACACACACAAAGCCGTGGCAGCACATCACTCCCACCCTCATCCACCTACACTGGTTGCCGGTCAAGTCCCGCATCACCTACAAAATCCTCCTCCTTACCTACAAGTCCCTCCATGCCCTTGCCCCCCAGTACCTATCGGACATCCTTCACCCACATGCCCCACCCCGGAACCTGCGGTCCTCAGACTCCGGCCTGCTTACCACCCCCCGCACCAAACTGCGAACCTTTGGGGACAGAGCCTTCAGCGTGGCAGCCCCCACCCTCTGGAACGCTCTCCCTGCGGAGATTCGCAACATCCCCACACTCGATGCCTTCAAAGGGGCCCTCAAGACCCATCTGTTTGCCAAGGCTTTCGGCCCCTAAATCGATCTGTTGTTTTGTCTGTCTGCCTTTTGTTTTGTTATGTTGTTTTTTGCCTATTACTTGTAAAGCGACCTTGGGTCCCTTGAAAGGCGCTATATAAATTCAAGTTATTATTATTATTATTATTAATTCAATTATGCATATAGTAAATGGTAATAATATAATATAGCAATCTTTGATTAAATCTCAGTTTGAATTCACAAAAAGCAAATCAAAGCACTGTGTAAAAGATGAACCACTAACTGTGGAAACCCTGACTGAGCAATTATGTAATAACTAACTATTTTGGAATTGCCTTAAAGCTTGACGCCCACTAAAGATCCCAATAAAGCATAGCTGAGCCCAGTGAAACAAATGCATGTTTGTAAGAGAGACGTTACTTTTAAATTGTTTGTACTTAATCCTTATAGAATAACAAATTATCGAATGACCAAAAAGAAAACAGTTCAAAATGGTTTAGCTGATGTATTAGTGAGCCAGTCCTAAAGCTTAGTGCATGCATTTGTGTACTCACATGCTGCTTACACACTGCACTCACTATCAGCAGCCCATTAGTCATGTAATCCACCAAAATCTGAGAGAGGTGAGTGAACCAGAGAAACATGGATTGTCACAGATGGTCAAACCGAGAGCCAAGAACTATTCTAGGGCGCCACCAACCTTAACCAAGTGTTGCTTTACAAAGTTTACAACATCCATTTCACACTATTACATTTCTTTATCACCCATCTAATGTATCTGTTTCATACGTGTGTGTCGCATTGGGTGAAGCATGAAATTGCAGAAGTAGGGCTGTTCACTCAGCGGCCAGGCGAGGTAAACTCGGATGCCCTGCTTTAACACTGAACTTTCACTGTTCCCACTTCTGCAGCCTGGCACTTTTGAAAGAGATTAGTTCTTAAGAACATTGAGGGGCGAAGGGTAAAATGAAGCAAGGACAAGGATTTGCAACCAATATACCAAACCTCTGTGTGTGTGACGACAAGTTTTAAAAGGTCCCATGTCATGCTTTTCCGGTTATTACCCGTCCCCTTGTGTGTTATGTAGCTTTATATGCATGTAAACGGTCTGCAAATTCACAAACCCTCAAAGTACACCCTATAGCGAGTAAAACTCTAACACAGAAAAGACCTGTCTATGCTGCCCCAGAACGCCTCGTTGGAGATTTTTCTTTTTCCATTTGTTTCTTCCTGAGTATGGTGACGTAACCATGCCCAGTTCCAAGTGCGTACACACACACACACACACACACACACACACACAAAGTCAGGAAGCGACCCCAGTAATCCAGCTCACACTGCAGCGAGCCCCGCAATCTCCCGCCAACACGGCACCCAGACCCCACGCAGCATTCTCATCTGTTTGTCCTTACTGGTATTATTTTCTGGTTGCTAACGCCATTGTAACACATAATCACTGATGTTCTGCTGTAACGGTGGTGGACTCATCAGAACAGAGTGGGCGAGCTGACCAATCAGAGCACAGTGGGCTCACAGGGAGGGGAGGCAGGAGCTCCAACAAGCCGTTTAGGACAGAGAGTGAATACACATATTATACAGAGATGCTGTATGAGAAACCAATGTGAGTTTGGAAAATTGAACAATGTAAATCTATTCTAGTAGACCTCAACAATGGAATTATGATCAGTAGAAATGGCCATGTCATGGGACCTTTAATGAATTCCCATGAATAAGCACTCTCACTAACACTTGGCCTTTCCTCAAGACCGACATTTCTCAGACAGCAAAATGTACAATAAGCTATGTGTTGGTTGGGATAATAAACAAGGGCTCAAGACTAACATACAAATTATCTGGTTTAAAGACTTAGGACAAGGGATTTTTTTACTCTCTTGTTGTGTTGACAATGCGCTGAATATCAGAGGAAAAATGAACAAAAACGACCAAAACAGGTTGTTACATCTTCCACTATAGGGCTTTAAAAACAAAAATACAGTTTTGGAGGTAATCATGTGCAGCTGATAGAAAATGTCCTTAATCAATACAGACATACAACACATATATCATATACTGACAAATAAAAAGCTGGATTTAGAAAAGTACAAACAATTCCCAAACCTGGCTTTGAAATGTTAAATGATTATCAGGTTTAATGTTTTGGGCTTAAACCACTAAACCCTTTAGAATTGTTATTTCTTCAGTCAGTGATCCAAACTAATCTACTAAACAAAAAACCCATCACAGTAACTAACTAACTAGCAAAAATACTTCCAAATGGAACAATTACAACTTGACCAGAAACAATCAAAAAAGTATATTTTATATTGGACATTTAACATAATCATAAATTATTTGCACATGTGCTTTATCCAAATCCTGGTGTAAACTAACCCCAACAACTACTAAGCTGAACAATTATGTAAGGAGCCTATAAAACGATTATCATCCAAGGAATTAGGCATCATTGTTTGAAAGAGGGCGTGAAAATAGAAAAACAACAACACAATATCGTGCTCAACAAGATCACAGAAAAACTGACCATCTATGAAAGGTGCCAATTCCAACTTGTATTAAAAATACGAGCAACAATCAACAAGTTACTGTGGTTCAATCTGAGAAACAAGGAAAACTCAGTGTGAAGGGATCAACAAGGTTTCCAGTAGAGAATAAATAGTGTGTTGAGAGGAGTAAACAAGATGATTGCAGGCTGTGACGTAATGGTACCTATTTTTTAAATGACTCCACCATTTAAAAGCAATGTTAACATGAAATTGAGACTGCAAGAAACACAAGGCAGCTGCAGTGTGATGGCATTTTCTATAAATATTAAATCTTAGAATTTCAGTGCTGGCATGCTGCGGTCTCATCCTTCCAACAAAGTCACAGATACTGGTGGAAAGTATGCCAAGGACGGCTGATTTTGCCTTCGTGGTCTGATCGACTCAAAGCACATATCACAGGGGATCAGAAAACTCCCTGAGCAGGAGGACGGCCAACACAAAAATGATGTTTGTACATCCGTCTCATTGCCAAAACCTAGCCCTTACATACCAAAAAAAATCCCTTTTGTCCTATTTATCAAGTAACAAAGCAATAATGAGATTGTGAACAAAGCAACACAAAATGACATACTTTAAACTGGAGATAAGAAACTAAATGTGTTGACAGGTCAGGGTTTACACACAGTTTGTATACAGTCCATCTTACTTGTTTAATGTTTTGAGATTGTGGTTTATTATTCACCTGTACCAATACTAATGAATTCCATAAATATGCCCTTTAAACACAGCTACAAATCTACAGACATAAAAGTTGCTTAACAAAAAGCAAACTACGTCACAATTCAAATTCAGTCTAAGATAGTGATAAGGGCATCCAAACAAAATGTTTACCCATGTTACTGTCTATATTTTAAATGTAGCTCCTTTTCTATAGATTTAACAACTCTTCCAAGATGGTAATTTTCCTTAATGTAACGTGAACAGAAATTAAACAGTAAAGTATAACAAACAATTACAGCACCGCGGATATTGAACAATTTATGGACAGGGATGCTCGTAAAAATCGATGTTAAACACATTATTTTGTTTAAAATATATGAACTTATTTAACATTAAAAGTGCGTAACAGTTCCGACCGTGACTGCCATGACAACATGTTCATGCGTTGCATTTTAATGTTAAAACCATAGACTGTATGCTAAAACGGACAGGAGTCAGGACAGTTCCAGCCCTTCATCCTTTGGAGATTAAATAAACACGAACACACCAACAACTTTTAATACATGCTGAAGTGAAGACTACGACACAGCAGTGTTACTTCTTTGGAGTAATGTTACCATAACTGCGAAAACTGAGAAATGTAGGCGTTCACTGCCGTGTTTATAAACACGGCCAGCTAACAGCTAGCCGGAGATACACCGTTACAATTGGCTGGCGTTAGCCCCACATGCTAACACTTTCACTGCGTGTGCAGAGGCAACCGCGGTAGTTACAGAAAACATATCGGACCAAGCTTAGAGAACACAAACAGCTAACTCTGTGAAACATTAGAGACATTATTCAAAGTGTTCACCTTCCAGAAGCCGAGAGATGAGGCTGTCCACGTTCAATTCGCCCTCCGCCATCTTCACACTGATGTGGTAGTGTTGACCGGTTCGATCCCCGCTACATACACCAGGAGGCGCTGTTGTCAATAAAACAGTAACCGTGCATGATCATGACGGATACATTTACTGAAAAATATACTTAAAACATCAAAAGTAAAAGCATATAATCCTGTTTGTTAGATGTGTACATTATGGGGTTTGAATCATTCTTACTGATGCAAAAAATAGTAAAGAATATTGTTTATGTTGTAGCCGGTTCAGGTTGAGCTAATATGAATTATTTTATTGTTGGGTAATTTTGGGTATAGCAATACACCACAATTATTTAACAAAGCAATATATATATATATTCGCAATGAAAGTGATGATTTCAGCTCTCAAATAAGAGAAGTGAAAAAATGCCTTATTCTTGCAATACAATCAACCCCCTTTTTTCTTTTTTCAATGGGTTATTTGGCCTGTGGTTATTATGACGACCATTACATGCAGGTTGATCTGTGATTCGAGCCAAGCAGAATCATTTCTGAATGGGTGGTTTATGTAATTTATGATCTGTTCAGTATTTCCTCTGTATCTAATAATTTTAAAAAATCATTTAGGTGTTATGATGGGGATTTTCCAGACAGGCAATAATATGCCTGGACTTGTCCGACTGTGCAGATGTCATACAAACAATCAAGCTAGATTGCAGTTTATATGAATGATTACAACTAATTTATTCCAGATATATCAACAAACATTTACAATTATTACAAGCGGAGACATTGAAATAAAAAAGAGGATATAACACATTTCATTGTATTTCCAAGTTAGTTATCATGCACATAATTGCCACATGTTGAATTTGTATTTACATCTGCTAAGATTGTGCTGCACAACTTTTATTTTAACATTCTGGTACATAATAATACATTTCCATTTTAAGTCAGGTCAAGTACATTTTTATAGAGCCCAACATTACAAATTGCACATTTACCTGAAGGGGCTTAACACTCTGTACATCAAACAATACCATCTACCTCTCAACCCTTTTAATACAATTAAATATATAACAGCAGTAATAAGTTAATGTGTAGCCAGTAATTTCACACTTTACTTTTGCATATGAAATCTACTTATTTAAATTAGTAGTAGTCGGTGGCTGCATTGTCTCATTAAGTCCATGCCTTTAGTGGTGTTTGAATACAGGACTTTTAATGAAGCATAATTCTGTCCAGACTGGTCTGCCTATACCACCTTTGCATCTTGTCTGTGGTTACAGGACAATATTTAACTTTTCTATTTAAAGCAGACATGGTTAACGGAAAAGTTGTTTGGTAGTTCCTAGACTCCTTGAATAGTCCAGTCAGTGCAAAGAAAAAAGTAGCATTTAAAACCCAGTGCCTTTCATCTCCACAGCTGTCATCTTCTTCTTGCTTCTCTTGTCTCTGCAGCAGAGCAGGAGCCAGGTGACAGCACAGCCAATCAGAAGACCTGTAACAGCCAGCACAGCAGCAAGCCACACTGGCACGGTGTTTGTGCATTCAAAGGGGGGAGGCAGGGCTGTGCTGTGAGCAGTGGGTGATGTGGTGGTGGTGGTGGTGGTGGTGGTCGTGGCTGGACTGGGCAAGCTGTTCACCTTTGTGAAGATGTAAGGATGCTCCTGGAACAGGAAAAGTCCTTTATTCAATCACATCCACATTTATGAGCAATTCTTGCTTGTATGTACAAATTACACAGATATCTCACAAGTGGGACATCAGTAGCACAATGAGACATGCTTTTATTCTTACCTCCGTCGGGCACTTGATGTTATTTCTTGCATTTGTGAAATTGTTGTATGTCTGCTTTCTACCCACTGGCTCCAACTAGAGATACAAGAGAGAACATATTTTCTCAGCACATGACTAACTTGAGATGTGGTCTTTTATACTTATTCACAACACTTCCCCTGTCAAACAGTCAGCCATTAACTGTCCGCCTGCTGGACTCACCATGTTATTCCACAGAGCTGAAGCCATGTCAGCATGTCCCCTCTCACTGAAGTGGAAACAGTCCACAGAGAAGTAAGTGGTGTCAGGTCTGCCTTCCTGGAGAATAAATAATACGATAGGTGTCAGTGGGAATTATGTGCTTTGAGGGGCAGGGCTTATTACAGTTATAAAGATCATGTATTTGTAAATGTAGAGTGCAGTAGAAGTTCAGGGGTACATGGAAGACTTACAGCATTCATAGGAATGATAGTGTTCTTAAAAAAGGGCTGCACAACCACAGCAAAGTCTTCTCTATCATCATAGCCCCCACCATACGCAACATTTTCTGTCTCAAACTGAAAGAAAGAACACACAGGTTAAAATACTTCTGTACAAACAAATAAAGTCAATTTAGTCAAACTACTTAACATGAGTGGTCCCCTTCATCACATGTTATATATTGGACCATGATTGGCTTACAGACTAGTTGTGATGTTGGTTGTGAAGTTTTTCTTTCTGTCAGCAGATACATGTGAAACTATCCTGTTTGTATAAAAACTCTTTCTGAGTGGAGGTGAGACTCTAACTAAATGCTGCTGGTCACACATTTTGACCTCAGTGTTCCCGCTGGCTAACCTGTAGATCCCGATTGAAACGTTTTATTTCAGCCAGCTCTGGGGAATCCTCTGTTGTTTGCAAGAAGCACGGGCAGACCAACCTGAGGATCAAGGGAGAAAATTAAACAGCGAATTTATAAAAGTGGTGTTACATTTTATATATTAATTGATTCGGTATGCTACATTATCATTGATTCAGAGATGAGGTATCCTTTGAAAAAACAAATGTTTTCTGGATTGACTATACAGAAGTGGCTTTGATTCGAACGAGCAATCTGCCGTGGACTGAGTGCTCTTAATTCATGTGGAATTGATTGGGCATGAGTGGATCGATGAGCTTACGGTTGTAACACACTGCACCCAAGACTATCCTTTTTGATCTTGCGAAGGCCTT
This sequence comes from Harpagifer antarcticus, assembly GCA_902827135.1. Lineage (NCBI taxonomy): Eukaryota > Metazoa > Chordata > Actinopteri > Perciformes > Harpagiferidae > Harpagifer > Harpagifer antarcticus. The sequence continues at coordinate 192,118 of CADEHL010001222.1, read as the reverse complement.
CCATTTCTAGGATCTCCACGATGTTGACAATTATCTTGGGAACCTGGAAGGGCAAGAAAATATGAGCTTTATGCAGTTTCAAAGAGTAAAATTCATTCTTTTATCAATGCTGTCTTGAGGGAAGAGAAGAAAATGTAAATCTGGGATGGAAAGCTGGATAATTATTATAATATTCTGGACGGTTATGGTATTCTATGCATAATAAACAATATTTTGTTTGTAGATAAGATAATTACTTTACCTCTTGGTAAAACATATCCAAGCTTGTCTTCATATGAAGGCTGTAGTTCTGAAGTGACAGAGTGGCCTGTAGTTTTGAGACAAAAGGAATAATGAAATTACACACATTGCATACGGTTTTCAAATAATCCATAGTGAACGCATGTAGTTTAATGCCTACTTTTTCATGAACAACTCTTCTGTTTTGCGACCATAGACAAATAGAATAATGATGGCAAAAAACAGGGGAAACTGGCCAAAAATGTAGCTAAAAAAGTGTATATAAACCAAAAAGAGCCGACGCCATGCAACATGTATAAGTGTACAAGCAACAACGAACCCTAAGCTGTCACTACCACAGTCTCAGAGCTCATCTTAAATTGATGCTGTCTTTTGATATTCTGCTTCAAAGCACAAACATTAAAAGAGAGAGTACCGTGTCAGGGGAGCGCAACGGGAGTAATGGAGAGAGAGGAAAAAAGAGAAAATGGAGGCAAAATGATAAAGAAGAAAGAGAGAGGAGAAGAAGGAGGAGGGAGGGAGACAGGATGAACAGAGTCTGGGTGACCTCTGTGTTGTTTATGCCTCTTGGAGAACAAGGCATGTCACTGTGCCTCGTGTGCTTGTTTAACGCAGACATAGGCCGAGATGGAGCAGGGAGGGAGGGTGTTTCGTGTGACAGAATGTGCTCATTGAAAAGAAACCATGTCTGCTCTCATCTTACTCTGACACAATAAAACAATTAGGGGAGGGCTGCTCACAAAGCTTGATTATTCTGCTCCAGTGCGTGGTCCCATTTGGACAGTGATATCATGAGACGGCTCTACACAGGGCATCACACGACACTACGGGCTGTTTGACCACTGTGATGCGGCAGGAGATACTTTTAACTGAGGGGAGTGCTTTGAAAATATAATTTTCGATGACGACTTCTCAGAGCAACTCACCCGGTCATTGCAGTACTGACACAGGTCATTGCCTCCGATGAAGAGGGTCACCAGCTTCCAGTCATTCTCAAAATCCACCGTCTATTTTTGTCAGAATGAGGGTTAGAAAGAAATAGAGATGGAGCAAAGATAATGTTTTGTCTTGCACAATATAAGTTGTGGTTACAGTGCATGCATTTGCATTGTGCGTAGGTTAAACTCACTGTGTCATTCTTCATGGTGTCAATCAGCTTCCTGATTTGCCCTGGGATTCCCCTGCATGACATTATTCATGAGTGCACAAATATTTATAACATAACACATGAAAGGGAGGCATTCAAACCTGATAACAGATCAAAAAAATGTATAACTCACGCTATCTTGGCTCCTGATACGGCCATGTTGAAAGCAGTCTGCCTTTTCCCTACTCCCTTTGAAAATCCTTTGATTTCAGGATTGAACTTCTTAAGTATATCTGATGTAAGAATAGAAGGAATTAAAGCAAAAGAGAAAATGTTTTGTTACAGCCGAATCTGCCATCTAGTGGAGTTAATATGAATTATTTGACAACACAGAACAGATAAGGCTTGGGACTTACTGGGTAATGTTGTGACAGTCTCAAGTGTTTTGTCTCCTCCAATGCTTTATAACAAAAAACATCAGATATATTAAAATGCAAATCACAACGCAGTGTATGTACAGGTGTGTGTTTATAGTTTGTTTGCAGTCGTTCACCTCCATGACACCCCAGTGTACTCAGTTCTTAGCTGGAGAAGAATCTTTGCCTTTGCACCAAAAGCGGTCTACAAAAAAATATGTGTTAAATATATTTCTGACACATTCAATAAATATAACTTTATGGACTTCCAGAAACAGAAACTGAATATGACAACCTGGATTTGCAGAAATGATGCACAAATCAATAAATTACTAAAACAACATTGGATAAAAACATTAAGTTGATTTTATAACTTATGCAAACAAATCCATTTCATAATTTGTCTAAATAACTAGTGGCCTGTTACAATTAATGGTATGCTAGTACATACTCCTCTTTTTTCTCCACTTTTTTAAAACAGAAAAGTGTTGAGCATGAAATTAAAGTGGCAGAGACAAAACATATAAATAAGAATTAAGTATATCAAGTCAAGACCAAGACACAATCCAAAGTGCTGTAATAAAGACCTTTGTATCACACAAAATGTAAAACATACTTGGTACAAACGTACCGTTAAAGAGTCTCCCACAGCAGCCACTATTTTGACGTCAGCTGGTCGTATCCTGTGAGCTAAAAAATCAACATTAGCATAATTTACATATCATAGCATAACATTATTATGTCCTTTATTGTAATGAGATACACAGTAACTGCTTACCTGAAGTGGGCACGGAGTTGGATGGAGCTGTGTTAACACAGGAAAAGTCCCTGCCCCAGTTCTAAATGACACAGAGACATGCTGGGATTTATACTCTGTTACTTGGCATCAGGCATTAATAATAATTACTTGCTATTCTAAAGTTGTGCTGTATGAAAAACAGAACCTGTGACGTACTTTAATAGGAGCAGGGGTGGGGGGAGGGCCTGGATAGGTGTAGTCGCTGTTGACAGCAGTCCTAAAAAATGGGTTGGTCTGATAAAGATATAATAAAAACACATTAATAAAGAAACTGATAAGAAATAAGAGCATATCATGTGTAGTTTTTGATAATTTGATGGCTCAGTTACCTCAGAGGGACACTTCAGATCAATGGCAGCGGAGAAGTCTTGTCTAAAGGTCTTGTTGCCCACTGGCTCTAACTAGAGATAGGGAAAGTCAGTGATTTATTTTGGATCATAATGAGAGAAATATCTACATATGCCAAAATATGAATGTAAAGAATGTCTTTTAATTAAGCAAATACCATGTTGTTCCAAAGACCCTTAGCCATGAGAGTGTGAGCTCTCTGGCTGAGATGAAAACAGTCAGGGGAGAAGTATGAGCGGTCAGGACGCCCATCCTATTCAAAAAGAAGAGACAAGAGAGAAGCAATTCAGAAATAAATAAAATAAAAGTTTATTTAATAAAATGTAATAGGTATATTTAATGTTTCAGGTATGTTACCTCTAACTTAGGCAGGTATAACTCTCTTAGGAAAGGCTGCAGCACCACAGTGAAGTTGTCGTGTGTGTCATACCGACCGGAGTCTATGAGCTCTCTCATGGAAAGCTGGTTGGAAAGAAATGGAAATGGATTGTAAAAGCTTTCAGTACTTAAGAATATGGTTCAAAAAGAAACCCTTTGTCTTTTACCTGGTAGGCCTCATTGAACTCATTGACCTTCTTGAGTTCAGAGGATCCATCTTTAGGCTTCAGCATGCACGGGCAGATTATACTGAAAGATAAACATCAACACTGTTAAAGAATTACTTGGTCAGTGTTCTTCCTCACATAAAAAACAACGCTTACCTTACAAGCCAGGTGGGACAGCCCAAAGATTTATCTTTATGAAGATCACGCAATGGTACAATGTTTAACAGCTCTATCAGATTGACGATGGCACGAGGCACCTGGATGACGCAGAACACGTTTGTAAGGGGTGCGTGTTTGGATTATGACTTTGAAATTGCTGACATTCAGTGAGGTTGTTTGTTTGTGCAACAAGAGGAAAACCTACTTCTTTATGGAGAATGTCCAGAGCTTGTCTAATACGACTGATGACATTGCTGGGTGAGAAAAAAACCTGTGGAAGAACATAAGATCCAAAACATGAAGTTGATCCTGTGCAAATAATAAGACACTTTTTTGGTAATAAATTAATCTTTTTAGTCAGTAGGTAATTTTTGCAAGCATTTATGTTCTGGTTCAGATTTTAAATATGCCCTTCATTATATTTTTTGACTGTTAATCCAACAAAATGTGCAATTTGAAAACGTATCATTCAGCGCTGATGGGAATTTATTTTAAAATGTATCAATCATAAATAAATAGCTTATAATGTTTTGGAGTATTGTGGCTAGATATGTTATATCCCTTGAACAACAGATCTTAAATCTTTATTTTTTAGATAATTTAAGACAGTTCAACAATCCCATGAAAACAAGCAAAGCATAATGCCAACTTTTTCAATAAAAAAGTTTTGCTCACGCTGTCTTTGCAGAAGTCACATAGGTCATTGCCACCAATAAACATGGTGATCACTTTCCAGTCGTTATGGAAATCAATACCCTGTTAAAGAGATAAGAGTTAAATGTTTTGGTAATGTGGTAATTGTGAACATAAAACTGAAACAAAGGTTACTTGAAACCATATCTGCATGTGTGTGTTATTGTAGTTTACCAATGTCTTACCGGATCATTTTTCATTTTGTCCACTAGGACACGCACTTGTTGCACCATGTCACTGAAAATAAAAAGGTTGGATAGTAAAAGTGACAGTTTGTTTTTACTGATGTGACCTGCTAAAACTTAAAATGATGACACACCTACTCTTGGCTCCTGCCACTGCCTGGTTGAGGAAGGCTGTCGGAGAGTTTTCATCACCTTCTCCCTCTGAGAAGCCGGTCAGGTTGGAGTTAAACTCCCTCAGGATGTCTGCAGAGCAAGGACACAGGAAATTCCGACAAAATGAAATGGAAACATTACTACACATAATATTGCACGTCCTGTATTCTGTAGTATATATAAGGTTATAATAAATGTAATGAAAACATTTTTGTTTATACTAAACAGCATAATCAGCGTAGAACTGGCCATAACGGTACTATTTAACACAATCTCAAAGTTCCCAACCGCGATAATAAGTCACGTGAACTTCAACATGATATTTCTGTGAAACGATTTTAATTCATCATTATGTTCCACTTTTTATTGCATTTCTATAGATTTATTTAAATAAGCAATTTACAGCATCTCTAATACATTTAATTGAATAATCTTTTAACATCTATTGAATATTTGGTATCTTAATATTGATAACCAAAGACATCCTTTGTTAAATGTATTGTTTATTATGGTCATTATCTGCTTTACAGTAAAACTGAGTTCTATAATGATGGTGATAAGACACCATAACAATAGACATTATCGAGCACAATGCTTCAAATAGAGACAATGCTTCAAATAGAGATAAACCTTAAGGAAGCAGTTTTACATTATTTATTTTCAGGCTGATATTACAATTTAAAAAACAAATAAAAAAGAGACAAACATACTTGGCAGGGTGGTCACAGTGGTAATGTTTCCATCACCACCAATGCTGAAATTTAGGAAAACAGCATGTTAGCTTCAAATGTACCTTACAAGTATTTTTCCACAAATGTGAACAAATGAGTATTTTAGCTTCTCTTACCTCCATGAAAGTCCTCTGTACTCAGTAATCACTAACAGAAGGTTGTCTGCCTTTGCGCCCACACCATTGGCTGCCTGCAAAAAACATCCGATGTAAGATTGAGTATAACCAGAGGAAATATTTGTGCAACTATGACTGCAGCTGTGGGGGTATCTGAGACTATATGCAAATATCTTTAAATAGTTTTTAAGTTATAATTTGGGCACCATGTCTTTTCATTTAGCCTTATTATCGACTCCTATCCTAAGTGTTTTATACGTCGGTGATTGTGTTTGCATGTGCGAAAACATCCACACAACACATAACATCTCCATTACATATACTGTATACTCTTATTCCATATTCATATTTATTGGAATACTGTTCTCAGATATACATTTAAGGGAAAGAAGGAGGAAGGAGACACTCACTGTAAGAGAGTCGCCTACTGCTGCCACCACCTTGATATCTCCAGGTCTGAGTTCATGAACTAAAAAGAGGATAAAGGGTTTGGATTGAAGTACATTTCCAGTAATACATTAGCAGAATAAAAGCTAAGAAATGTGTTTTGTACCTGAAGTGGGTGTGGTGGGAGATGAACTGCGGTTTGTACAAAGTATCTTAGACCCCATAACCTGCAAACGCACAGTACTCTCAAATAACAATGAAGAAGAATGAATGCATCATTCTACAGTGTAGTTGTGAGGTTGAGTTGAAGGACTTACAGGATCTATAAGTGTAGAAGATTTGCTGTAAACTTTGCCCTCTGTTTCAGTAGGGGAATTGTTCTGTGTCCGCAGGAAAGGTCGTTGCTAGGATAAAGGTGAAAAACAAGTTATAACCTTAACATCAGATTTAAAATCTTGATATCGATCATATCTTTAGTACTGAATGATGCTGCAACACATTTTGTGAAGCAATTCCTTGTCGCAGTGTTATGGGATGACATGACGCACCTGGGTAGGGCAAGGAATAGTAAAGATGCTTGTGTCCATGACCTCTGCCTCACCTGTGGAAGGCTGAAGCTGCAGGAGGAAACATCATGATTGGTTCATATATTTTGGTTTAAGTGGGGCCATTTCTGAGCAGCCAATAGCCATGCAGCCTTTAACAGCACTGCTAAGACAATTCTGAATATTGATGTATTTGCTCCAGGCTAGGATAAGATTATCTCATCAAGTTCATCTTTACATCTTGTATCTAATCTCTTCTCAGAGTTATAAACCTTCACAGTAATCACTCCTCGATCTCACTTCAGCTTTGAGAGATTATGATATGATTAGCTCATTTTTACAACAAAGACTCAGGGTCAATTCCGGTGTCAGGATGACATCAGTGTTTTAAGCATGTTGTGTTGTCAATACACTCTACATGTGCTTGTTTTTCAGGACTTTGACTCATATATTCATTATAATAATAATCAAACTTACCAGGTTAGTCCACAGCTGAATAGCTAACTGGTTTGATTCAGAAACTGTTTTCTCCTAAAAAGAAACACACGGAAATGTTATGCTAGTTACAGATTAGCCATTTCAAGAGTATTTATGCATTGTTCCAGGAAGGAAGGCTGAACTGTTTCCATTTTTTAGTACATAATGGTTCATTTTAACTGGTGTCTGGAAATATTTATATAGTTTTTCTACTTACAAATTCTGAGATAGGTTCAAGGATGACTGGTGTAGACTGCAGCACGGCGGTGAAGTCTTCCCTTTTATTGTGCCACTTTGGATTTTCCAAAACATGACCTAGAGAGTCCTGTCAACAAAATACAAAAAGAGTGAAAAGGAGTTAGTAGCTGAATATGACTCAGATGCCACAAGCACATTATAGGTATAATTTATTTACATGGATTTTACCTGAAGTGTTTTCAAAAGAGTTGCTTTGTGTAGTCTCTGGTTTATGCTTTCATCACTCATACACTCACAACTGCCAGAAAATAAAAATAAAACACATGAATGCCACTTGTCTTTTAAAACACATCATGTTAGACTACGTGCATGTAAATAAAGGATTCTATTATTTCAAAATGTCAAGTAAATTAGGTATTTTGCTAGATTTTTATTAACTAAAATGTAAAACACTTACTTGTCCTGCAGATGATTTGTGCTCCAGACGACAACATGAACTAAAGTGTGATATAACTGTAAACATACACATAGCATATTAGTTTTTTTTTCCATTCAATCTATGCATGGCAAAACTCTATTGAACAAAAGGTGATATACCCTTTTCTCCAACAACTGGAGAGCTGCTTTTACTTCCTGCACAACAGCGTTAACATCTGCAGCCACCTGAAACAGAGAGAAACAGTTAAGGTCCTTTAATAACTTTTATCTTTTATAATCAAACATGATTTTTTTGTTGTCAGGAATCTTACATGTGGTGAACAGGCACACAGGGAATCTGCCGAGGCAAACAGCAGCACAAGATTCCAATCCGTCACCTGCAAAGACATAAGGAAGAGAAAAACTGAAGATACTGCATCCACTTTGAGAAGTGGGTAAAAGGTGGATGTTTCATGTTGAGGGTCATCGAGACCTCCAATCTAGCAGATCTGACACTGGCTAATCAGGCAGAGCAGACTCTGGATAAATCTGCTGTTTAGTCAAACCCTCATTTAAAACATGAAATGATTGGTATTCATCTAACCTGACTTCACATTTCTGGGCCAGTGGGAGTAGTTAAAGAACCCAGAGAATGTTCTTCAATTAAAAAAAACATTTCCTTCATTTTTCTGTCACTGGCATGATTTTATTTTTGGTTTAAAGGTGTTATATGAACAATTTGGTGAAGCTTCAGCCAGGTGAGGTTAGCTTAGCTGAGCCTAGAGTAACAGAGAAAGAGCAGGTCTGGCTTCCTCCAAAGGCAACAATATGCCTACCAGGGCTTATAGAGGAAATACAGGTTGTAGACTTTAACAAGTTGTTACCATTGTTATGATGGGGTTAATGTGTACCTGATTTGAAAGGGATAGAGACAGTTCCTCAGCTTCCTCCAACAAGTTTCTGCAACACACACACTCGCATATAACACACCTGCAGTACAATTCTTACAAAGCATGTATGTGTGTTACTGCTTTTGTGTGAGTATATTAGTGTGTATATGTTACCTGGGCTGCTGTGAGGTCTGCTCCACATGTTGTGTGATAACTTCAGGGTTAAACATGGACAGCAGCTCTATTCAACACACAAAGACACAAGCTTAACTACAGCAAGTACAATTCCTTACGATAAATACGTACAGTGCAATATGTACACTATGTTGCAACTGCTGTTGTGAAAAAGGAAGTAAGTGAAAGCATCCATTCATGTCCGTTAACATTTTGCTCACTATTATGTGAAATGAAGGTCAACGACCTGTCTTTATGGCCTCATCCCTTATCAATGAAGATAAACTATGCCTTATTATCTGACATTTGCTGTGTCATGGTCCTTGAACAAAGCCATGGTCTGACAGCAAAATATAAATGACATCTGTAGAAAAACGATGCATGATGTATTCAAAGCTCTTATCTCCCCTGGATAGATTACATACAGTAGGAATTATGTTTAAAACCATTGTCACATTCTAGGTATTCTAGATCATTTAACATTTATTTTGAGATAGTAAATAACTATATAAGTGGTGATTAAGGCATGTGGTGGAAGGTTTAAAGACTTACCAGCGACTCTCTTGACCACTCGGGATGCTTCATCACTAGTGATAAAAAAGACACAACGTCATATTGAGAGACACAACACATAACACATAAGCTTCTGCTCAGGAAGCCACATTTGTTAATTACTAAAGTAAGATATTCCGATAAATACACTGAACAAAAATATAAACGCAACACTTTTGTTTTTGCTCCCATTTTTCATGAGATGAACTCAAAGATCTAAAACATTTTCTATATACACAAAATAAACATTTATCTCAAATATTGTTCACAAATCTGAAAAAAATCTGAGATAGTGAGCACTTCTCCTTTGCCAAGATAATCCATCCCACCTCACAGGTGTGGCATATCAAGATGCTGATTAGACAGCATGATTATTGCACAGGTGTGCCTTAGGCTGGCCACAATAAAAGGCCACTCTGAAACGTGCATTTTTGCTTTATTGGGGGGGTCTGGGGGGGTCCGAAAACCAGTCAGTATCTAGTGTGAGGGGTAGGGTTAGGGTTAGGGTAATGTTGTGAATCGAGTGGCCTATGTTCGTCGTCCATAACATACGCCTGCCCATACCATAACCCCACCACCACCATGGGCCACTCGATTCACAACATTACCCTAACCCTAACCCTAACCCTACCCCTCACACCAGATACTGACTGGTTTTCGGACCCCCCCAGACCCCCCCAATAAAGCAAAAATGCACGTTTCAGAGTGGCCTTTTATTGTGGCCAGCCTAAGGCACACCTGTGCAATAATCATGCTGTCTAATCAGCATCTTGATATGCCACACCTGTGAGGTGGGATGGATTATCTCGGCAAAGGAGAAGTGCTCACTATCACAGATGTTTTCAGATTTGTGAACAATATTTGAGAGAAATTGTTATTTTGTGTATATAGAAAATGTTTTAGATCTTTGAGTTCATCTCATAAAAAATGGAAGCAAAAACAAAAGTGTTGCGTTTATATTTTTGTTCAGTGAATATAATTGGATGTATACTTGTGTGAGATTGGAGTTCCCAAGACATGAACAGCTGAGATATCACCCGGTCTGAGAGTATGAACTGATGGAGAGGAAGCAGGGGGGGGTGAAGAAGCATTGTCACAGAACAAAACAAGATGATGATGTGAAGTTAATATGTCATAGAAAGCGATCACATTCTAGTCAGATTGATATGATTATTGATATTGATTGCAAAGCGCATTACCTGAAGAGGATGGGGATAAGGGGTCGGGTGTTGGTAAGCAGAGTAGCGGCATGTATGTTTTTGCCTGTAGCAGAGGGAAAAAAAACATTAGACTGATCATTGATAGAGTATCAGGAAATGTCCTAGATTACAAAAACATATAAATGTCATACTCTACCTGCTCTGTTAATAGGTCATTTTTTCGATCATTGATAGCACCTACATGTGATATAATAAGGAAACAAAACCTTTTTTTACTACATTATTAAGATAACAAAAACATTTTCACTTAAAAACAGTACATTTTTCGAAAAAGGTGAATAATTTTCAAGTGTTAACAGGTAATAAAAAAATGCTAATTGTATTGTAATAAATTGTAATTCTGTTTTTTACTTTAGAATACAGCATATTTTTTAACATTGGGAAGTATCTAAAAATAATATTTTGTATGAAATCATGGCAGAAATGACCTTTCCTTTTAAGTGTATCATGATTGATTCGACCATAGAGGTCAGTACTAATTCATGATGACTGCATTCAATGTACTTTTTATTTGACTTTGCATCCTTAACAACATTTTTCACATTAACACTTGCATTTCATATGAACTAGAATGGATTTGGTAACATTTTCTTTAATCTGTGCATATCACCATGTAATCTTTCAGAAAGCTCCAACTTTGTTATACATAAATAAAGCCAGTAGTTTGTAGATATCACCTACTTTCATCCCTATTGTGGCAAATGGCCTGTTAATGTTGAACTAGGGTAGAAAATGCATCCAACAACAGTGCCTCTATGTTCACAACTATCCTTTAAAAAACGCAGACTGGCTAATCAGTAACCAAATAATTCTGATCTCATCACATGACGATGCCAGCTTTCAAGGTCTGTGGCAGCAACTAATATTTCAGTGTATAAACTTTATAAAATAGTTAAATTAAATAAAAACACATCCTGTACTTTACCTGTAAACTGAACGCAGGATCCAACAAGGGCCGCAAGAATCAGGAGTGCAGATCCAGTCATGATGAGGAGAGACACTGAGCTCCTGTCACACTGAGGGGTTTGTGTAATGCCCTCCTCTTTTCACCCTCAGTCTCAGGGAGAGAATGACTGTAAAAGAGTGTTGTATACCTCGAAAAGGGGTGGTGATGGAAAAGAGTTCCCAAGAGGACAACGTTTCAGAAAGGAAAAGAAGGCCCTTCTTGTGGGAACTGAAGAAATATAATTTCTTCTCACACTCTTTTACTGTCGATCATATCTTCCTCTTATCAGTTCATCTGGATGACAATCAACCACATTACAAGTCGTATTCTCACTATCTCAAGCAGCAGTTTTCTTATACATCGAAGTAATTTATGCATGTTTACAACTGATCAAACTGACACAATATAAAATGTCAGGAAGATGATAAGCTATATGGCTCTGACCATGATGCTAAATCATCAATTCATCTTTATATCATATGCTTAATGGATGAAAACGACTTATCAAAGTCTGGAGCTACGCCACCTTTTCAAGGAACAGGTGGCGTTTATAGACCCAGCGAAAGTAACTAGAGTGATTGCTCGAGGAAAATCACATGTCTGGTTCATAATAAAACTCATTGTGGTGTAAATGCTCAAACAATTATAAATGTTTTTCCTCTTAGTCAAAGTTTATTATATAGCTTGTAAAAAGAACGAACGTCATTAATAATATTGACAGAACCATGAAAATTATAAAGATAATGTGCCAGTGTGCATTTTCATTTTAAATCCTTTTTAAGATGTTGCTCTTGCTCTATTCATGCCAGTGCTGCACATTCATAAAACATTAAGCAAACTGTGAGGATAAATGTAATTTCATAAATTTCAGCAAGTTTTATAGATACAGTATATGTTAACAACCATTATTTTAGAGTGGAACTGGTCATGTTCAGTTTTGGAGACGTGATTGGATAAGAAGAATAGATTGCTAAATACTTTATGAGTTTGTCCTTAGATTGGATCTGCAGATAGCCTTACCCTTGGAGTCAAGGGAGCGTAAAAAAACATGTCATCTTGGTGTTGGGAAGTTATCAGATTCCTATCAAGCACGAGAGCATTGTTAAAAGTTATATTTTGCTTAATAAATCAAGATTTCATTTCATTTCATTTCATTTCAAACCTTTATTTAGACAGATAAATCCCATTGAGATCATTGATCTCTTTTTCAAGGGAGACCTGCTCAAGTAGTTCCACATGAGACATAAAAACATAAATAGAACAACAAAAGGACATCATACAGCATCATTTACATAATTATCCACATAAACAGATACCAATAGCTTCCGATTGAGTAGCATCCAACCGAGCTTTAAAAACATTTAGTGGCACCAGATTGTTCAGTTTCCATTTAATTTGCAGACTATTCCAAGACAGAGGAGCTGCACATCTAAAAGCTGTCTTCCCTAAGACAGTCCTAGCAGTTGGCACATTTAATAAAACCACAGCATTCGATCTCAGGCAGTAACCACTTACAATTTTCCGTGAGATCAGGGAGCAGATATAAGATGGAAGTTTCCCTAACATGGCTTTGTATATAAAAATGTACCAGTGACTGAGCCTCCGTACAGTTAGTGAAAGCAAACCAGCCCTTGCATACAGGGTACAGTGATGGGTTAATGCTTTACAGTTAGTCACAAATCTCAGTGCACTGTGATACGCAGCATCTAACTTGACCAGGCAATTGGCAGGTGCATTCATATAAATCAAATCACCATAGTCCAGCACAGGTAAAAAGGTCACAGTGACTAGCCTTTTCCTGGCCTCAAGCGAGAAACAGGACTTGTTCCTGTAGAAGAAACCTAGCCTAACCTTCAGCTTTTTAAGCAGGTTATTGACATGACGTTTAAAAGTGAGACAATCATCAAGCCAGATACCAAGGTATTTGTAACAGGTAACCACTTCAAGTTTTATTCCTTGCGTAGTTACAATATCTAAAACAGGCTCTGGTGTCTTTTTAGCTTTAGAAAAGAGCATTACCTTGGTTTTCTCAACATTTAAAAGAAGCTTTAGTTCAGAGAGCTGAGTCTGAATAATGTTAAAACATCCTGTAATTTAACACCAGCCTCCTTAATGGAGGGACCTGCACAGTACATCACGATATCATCCGCATAAAAATGTAAAGTAGCTTCATCTACATTTTCACCTAAACTGTTGATATATATGGAGAATAAAAGTGGACCTAAAACAGAACCTTGGGGAACACCATTAGCAATGTTTAACCACTCAGAAGACAGCCCATCAAAGTGAACACATTGGGACCTTTCAAGATAAATGTTAGCATCAACATGCCTTGGCGTTCAAAGAGACTTTGTCTACATTTTGTACACAATATTTGAGCACTAACTTTTACAGCCTAACTTCACATGTATCCAACCCATAATTGCTGGAGAACATATTCTTAAACTAGGTTGTTTTACACAGAAAACAATAAAGGTTTTACATGAAAGCCCAAAGCCCCAAAAGTAAGAGTTCTCATTGCGTCGATTGCTCACTTTCAGAATTGTAAATATTATATTACTTTATTATAATGAGGGATGCTGATGCATTATTGTTTTTAATGTTACAACTGGTAAAGGTGTCCTATTGGCCTTACAAACGATTCCTCAGGATAAGCGAATCTAAGGCCAAAAATAAACACACCCTCCCCTGGATTAATAGTGACATCAGGAAATCAATGAAGGAGAGAGATAATGCTCTAAAGCACTCTCTTAAGTCAAATTTAGTGACTGACAGACATATATTTGTGTCCTTACGAAACAGAGTTACAAAGGAAATCAGGGCAGCTAAATCCAACTTCTTTGTTAATCTCATTCATGAATCTAAGGGAAATCATAAACAAATCTGGGACTGTCTGCAGAACCTAACAGGGAAAGGGCATAAAATAGCAAAGCAGCTGGAGATCAGTAAAAATGGAACCTTATGTAAGGGGCCAGCAGAAATAGCGGCTATTTTTAATAACCATTTTATTAATTCTGTGAGGCTGACTATAAACAGTTCCCAAATTGGTCAAATACATTCATCACCTATTGATTATACACAGCCAGTCTTCTCCCTGACAGAGACTTCTGAATCCAAAGTTAATTCTATAATTTCTTCTTTAAACAATTCCAAATCAAAAGACACCTTTGGACTGGATTCTCTGTTTCTAAAGAAACATGCTACTACCCTCACAGGGACAATTACTAAAATAATTAACACCTCTTTTAGGGAGAGAAAATTCCCAAAAGACTGGAAGTCAGCCATTGTTGTGCCAGTCCACAAATCCGGGGACAAAACTGATGCAAACAACTATAGGCCCATTAGTGTTTTACCTGTCATGTCTAAGATCTCTGAGAAATGTGTAGCTGAGCAATTGATTGGACATCTTAACAGTAGTCCTTTCACACTACACCCCATGCAATTCGGCTTCCGAACCAATCATTCCACTGAGACCGCAAATTGTTACCTTGTGGAAAATATGAAATCAAAAATGGACAAAGGAGGCATTGTTGGAGCAATCTTCTTAGATCTTAAGAAAGCTTTTGATACAGTCAATCATCAAGTACTCATTCACAAAATGTCTTATTTTAATTTCTCACCAAGTGCAATAGACTGGATGAGCTCCTATCTGTCAGACAGAGTTCAGTGTGTGAGGGTAAGTGGCAAGACATCACCACCCCTGAGGAATGAACTGGGTGTACCCCAGGGATCTATCCTGGGCCCAATTCTATTCAGCCTTTATATAAATGACTTGCCATCAGTGTGCACTGGATGTGAGGTGCAAATGTATGCTGATGACACTGTCATTTATGTCCATGCAAAAACCAAGGCCGAAGCTGCGGCCAAATTAAATGATGCAATGGTTCATGTAAATCAATGGCTTACTGATTCACAGCTATATCTGAATGTTAAGAAGACAGTCTGTATGTTTTTTAGCAAGACCAACACTGTATCACGCTGTGAACCCAAGGTCTATGTGTCTGGGGAGGTCATTCAAACAGTTACACATTTTAAATATCTAGGCATTATCCTTGACACTACTTTATCCTTCAAAAAACAAGTGAGAAAGGTAATGCAAATAACTAAATACAATCTATCAAACTTTAGATATATAAGGAATTGTTTGACAACACCTGTAGCAAAACTCTACATGACTGCCATGATCCTTCCCCACCTAACATACTGTATGACCAGCTGGACCCAGGCGAATAGCACAACATTAAGGCCTATCCTGTCACTTTACAAACAAGCTCTCAAAGTTTTAGACAGAAAACCAAAGCTATACCACCATTGCAAAATCCTGGACAAACATAACCTGCTCAGCTGGGAAAATATATTAAAACACACTGATGCATGTCTCATTTTTAAAATTCTAAACGGCAAGGCACCCCCACCACTCTGCACTTTTATACAGCAGAAAAATTCAAACAGCAGAACCACAAGGTCTGCCCTAAGAGGGGACTGTGTAGTCCCTCTTAGGTCCAGTACCTTTGGCAAACACTGTTTCTCTGTGAGGGCACCAACACTCTGGAACACAATACCAATACAGATAAGGAATAACACCTCCTATCATACATTTAACCACAATCATAAGAACTGGCTTTTAAACAATCAAAAATGTGAACACTTTTAACTGTATCAAGGTATGATGATATTTCATCTGTTTGCATGTTTGTTTGTTCCTCTCTATTGTTGTACTGCTGTTCCTATTTATTGTTGTACTGCTATTTATTTATGTTGTACTGATGCTGTCTGCTGTACTCTATTTAATTATGTTTTTATTTTCTAGTCTTGTTGTGGTCATTTAACATCTTGCCAAGGACAACAGTTGAAAATTAGCCTGCTGGCTAATACTGGCTCATTTACAGCAATGTCAATTAATGTGCACTGTCCTTTAAATAAATAAACAAAAAAAACAAAAACAAAAAACAGTATATGACTAGTTTGATCTATAATACGACTACGACTAGTTTGATCTATAATACATAATAATTTAGCATATGTGCACACGTACACGTGCATATGTAGAATATTTGCCTGTGAATTGTAGTTATATAAGTGGAAAGTAGCATACAATGCAAATACTGAGGTAAAGTACAAGTGGGCTTTTTTCGAAAGTGTAAATCTACTAGAGTAGCCTACAGTAGGCCTACTGGAGTAAATGTATTTAGTGACATGCCATATCTGCATCTTTTAGCTCTGCCTTTTTCAACACAACTTTCCTCACAGGATCCAGCCAGCTATGAAGGTAGATATGGTGCAAAAGGCGAGAGCATGTAAAACCTGATGTGAGCACTTGCAGAAAAAAAATCTGAGCTTGTGTGTATACATTTACACTTGTATAAAATATCCACGTAACTGTGAACCAAATTCACACTTGTATAAAATATCCACCTAACTGTGAACCAAATTTGAAGTCACAGAAGAAAAGAAAAAAGTTTTGTAGTTTGTAGAAAAAAAATGAACTTAGTGATGAAATGTTCACTTGCAGAAAAATACATATTGTAACGGACTGGTTATAATGTTGATGTTTGATGTGTTTGTTGTTCAGAGTTTGTTTGCATTTTACAGAGTGTCAGTGAACGTGCCACTGTTTTGATTAGGGGTGCAACAACTAATCGACTTAATCGATTAAAAGCCCTAGTTTTGATGGACGGTTATTGTGACCTGTAGCTGTGGGTTTGGGTGGGAGAGTGTTGTCTGGTTGGTTGGGGCTGGAAGAGGGAGGTTCCTGGGGAGAGGGACGCGGGAAGCTAGGGGAGAGCTAGCGGGAGACGTGACGGAGTGTGAGAATACGACAGGGTTAGTAGATTGTTTTGGTGTGGTTATGGCCAACAGTAACCTGTGATCTGTGCAATAAACTCCCGGATAAAGGACAAACTAAGCCTCCCTGTGTTCCTGTAGCGAGACGCTACAATATTTTAAAAATATATTTTCCATTACAACCGCAACTTGGTTATTACAACCTCTCAAATCAGTCATTACAACTTGACGCATCTGCTCTGTGGCAGTTAGGGTTGCCAACTTCCAGAAATGGAGAAACGGGACACATGCATGTGACCCCCCCCCCGCACGCGAAGATTTTCGGGTTTCTGGCGGATTTAGTTACTTTTTTTGTTACTTTATTTCTGGGTTAGGGTTATGTTATTTAATTCTTTTGGAGGAGCCAGCCCCCTAGGGTTCGAGGGGTCAAACCCCCCAAAACCCTCAAAATGCATAGAAAACTATGCTTACCTACAACACAATACAAACACAATGGTCTTACACCTGCATTAGGCTACTACATCACATTTTACATCAGCATGTTCAAATCCGATAGGTGGGCACTAGGGACATCTGGGCACCTCGATGTGCAATTGGCTATTTTGTCCAAAATGTTAAAAAATAAAATATTTGAAAAATGTTATTAAGTAATGCAAAGTATACATGATGTGAACATGCACGGTACATCATTATTAGACTTAATGTTATCCTTCAACCAACCATTTTCCCATCAATCAGCTGACTGACTCTCTCACACACACACACACACACACACGCGCAGAATACCCGAGACAGATCTCCACTCACGGCCTTTACCCAACTGTGTTTTTCTTCCACTGTTTGTTGTAAGACACAAGTCTTTTCTATTTAGAAGGGCCAGGGCCCCGAACCACATCCTCTCTCTCTTCTCCTCTTTCATTATCACCTCCTCCACCGGAAGCGCTCATTTCCCCACACGACTGAACAGGCTGACATGCCACACAAACAATGATGCTGCGCCCGCCGCCTGCGGCCCACCGGAGAAAATCTCACACACACACGTGCGAGCATTGTGCCTGCCCTGTCAACTGAGCGGTCCTAGTGCCTTCGAATACAGCACACAAACACACACACTGCATTGCGCGCAAACAGAAACATATTTTTTATTTTTCCCTTTACACAAGAGTCCGGGACAAACAATGTCCCGTACGGGACACGCCCCTTTTGGCTCAAATACGGGGCGTCCCGGCTAATACGGGACGGTTGGCAACCCTAGTGGCAGTATACATCGACGAATCTGCGGTCTTGACTTTTGCTACACTTCTTGCGATAAATGTATCGCAAAAGAGTATGTGAAAATCAACCTCACAATAAGAACGACGCTGAAGTTGGCTTCCGATTCAGAGCATCCGATTCGGCAGTTAAGGGGAAAGTTAAGGGACATTTAATTTACAGCACTGAGCGAACAATCCTCCGTGTTTCAACCTCTTAAATTGCTGCATAGCTGATTTATTTGGACTGGATTATCCCAGAGAGGCTAAAGATTCTTTATAACACGGTTTTAGATTTGTGAAACCTTTATTCTATTTGTGAAAATTACAAAAAAGGGAGATTTCAGTGCTTTTTTCGCATCCTGACCACATTAGACCAGGTCCTGATCTAAAACCACTTTACCTAGACTCATCAAATCTGGACTGGATTATCCCAGAGAGGCTAAAGATTCTTTATAACACAGTTTGAGATTTGTGAAACCTTTATTCTATTTGTGAAAATACAAAAAGGGAGATTTTGCTGCTTTTTTTACATGTAGACCACATTAGACCAGGTCCTGATCTAAAACCACTAGACCTAGACCAGGGGTAGACATTAAGGGTAAAAAGCCACTGGCCCTCCGGGCCGGTGGAATTGGATTGTCACTGGCCCCACCATTGTAACCACTGGCCCGGCGCATTCGTCCAAAAAAAAAATATCTACAAATAATGAAGAAAATTAACACATTTGTTGCTATAGTAATTTATACATTACTACTTGTACTACAACATTTGAACAATCAGTTCTTCCTCATTTGTTCATATTTGGTTTATTAAAATAATGATATTGTGGTCATTGTTAAAAAATGTCTGCTATTATTATGAGTATTATTATTTGTATAATGCACTTTCTGCCTTCCTGTCATTAGGAGTTAGACATGTAATGGCTATAGATTAGATCCTTCATTCTCCTAAACTGCTGGGACATTTCCCTATAGCCAATACCTTTATATTTTCTACTCTTCACTTACTTGTCAGCATAGGTCGGCATTAATGTACAGAGCCGACAGAGGACCTTGTTTATATTGGCATCATATTGAGAGGTGCAGCCAGTGACGCGTCCTAAAACCAGGAAGTAAGCTGCTGGTTCCCTCCACACAAAGCAACGGGATTTCTCCACAGGGTTTTGAAAATAGCTGGAAATAAGGTCTGTGGAAAACAAACCTGTTTGATAAATGCACATTTTGTTCTGCCGGATAATATCCACATGTCTACCCTACTTTTATAATTTTCGAATCATAAATCTAATCGATAGATTATAAAAGGGTTTTAGGACGCGTCACTGCACCACTAGAAGCCAACTCCATCGATCAAGCTGGCTGAAACTTTCTCTCCCTCTTCTTCTCATGCCACTCTCCTTTAACTCCTCCGGTGACTTTCTTTTATTTGAAAATAGTTTTTTGCTCGGCGCTTGGCCGGTTACCGCTGGTATTAAAAACATTTTGGCGAATGGTTAGGTGGCGCGATAGTCTGTAGTGAAGGAGCACGCTCACGGGAGCCTGCTCGCGCTGCGCTCTGCAGCAAACAGCTGTTTGCTTTTCACCCAACAACGACAAGCGACTCACGAAACGCTATGTTGTAGCGTTAATAAACGAAACAATTTAATAAAATTGCTTGTCAAAATACCAATACCACAGACAAAAAAAAATGTTAAACAATATTTTTAGTGGCCCGAGCGGGCAAGTGGAAAGTACGTTATGCTGGCCCGGGGTGTCTAAATAGTGCTTCCGGGCCAGCGGGCCAATTATAATGTCGAGCCCTGCCTAGACTCATCAAATCTGGACTGGATTATCCCAGAGAGGCTAAAGATTCTTTATAACACAGTTTCAGATTTGTGAAACCTTAATTCTATTTGTGAAAATACAAAAAAGGGAGATTTCAGTGCTTTTTTTACATGTAGACCACATTAGACCAGGTCCTGATCTAAAACCATGCACTAGACCAGGGGTCGGCAACCCCTGGCACGCGTGCCAGCATTGGCACGCGGCACCGTAACCAGTGGCACACTAGGAATAAGTGGAATAATTGTGCAAAAATATTTAAATTGTATTTTCGGATCCTGAACGAAGCCGCCGCCAGAGCGCGTCTCCCCGTTACCCGCAGAAGGAAGCCATGCACGCAACGCTGCCCCGCTCTCTTTAACTCCAGATGACTTTCAGCCGCTTTCCTCCGTGGTGCTGATCGTTTCCCCACAGAGGAAAGCACTAGCAGTACCCATAAGGAGCTGTACAAATGCCGCAGTTTTTGCGTGGCTGTGTATTTAGTTGAAAGCCCAGTGGCGATCTGCTCATCTCTCATTGAAATAATATGCTACAAAGGGGCGGACTGGCCATCTGTGTGTTGAACTTTCCTGTCGGCTCCCAGACCGTAGTCGAGGAGGGCAGAAGCAACAAGCTTCAGGTTCAATAACCCACTTTCGCTTCAATGACTGGAGAGAGGCGAGCTCTTCTTGGGAGGCCGTTGCATTTATTTAGCTGTTCTTCTGTTTCACAAAATATATCACAGACCTCTGTTTTTCTGCTGCCTCGTTTCACTTCCAGAAACATACACACGTTCCCTCACTGTCGCTCTACCATCCACACACACACATGCACAAGCCACACCCCTCTCTCTCTCTCTTAAAGGGACAGCGATCTCATCTCACTCTGCATGACCCTAATATCATAACATGTGAGTTCTGGAGAATCACAGATCGTCCTTATTATTATGCCGTTTAAACCAATTATTTAAATGTGTTTGTTAAATTCGGCATCATGTAAATTGCGCTGACAGTTCCACACACTGCTTCCCCGCAGCGAGGCTCCCCCGCCCTCCTGCTGATAGTTGACGAGCGTCAAGCTCCTCAACCCCCCCCCCCCCCCCTTGATAATTCTCGATCGTTGGCACGCTGATAACAATTTTTTTTTTAAATGGCACTTCATATCAAAAAGGTTGCCGACCCCTGCACTAGACCTAGACTCATCAAATCTGGACTGATACAAGAAGGCATAAAGGCTTGCCCAGCTGAGAGGTTCACTCTCTGATTCTGATCCTGGCCTGCTGCAGCAACCTCCACCTGTGTTTGTATTTTCACAAATAGAATTAAGGTTTCACAAATCTCAAACTGTGTTATAAAGAATGTTTAGACTCTGTGGGATAATCCAGTCCAGATTTGATGAGTGTAGGTATAGTGGTTTCAAATCAGGACCTGGTCTAATGTGGTCAGGATGTGAAAAAAGCACTGAAATCTCCCTTGTTTGTATTTTCAGAAATAGAATAAAGGTTTCACAAATCTCAAACTGTGTAGTTTTGGTTCCTATACCAAAACTACGAATCTAGATCAACCTATCCGGGATATGTTTTGAGTTATCCGTTTGATTAATTCCAAACCAAAGCCGCTCTCGCTAAACTGTCCTACAACACTGGCTATCAACTCGTTCGCTCAAGCCAGCCGTGTCCTATCTACTTAGGTGCGCGTTCACATAAAAGGGGTGGTATCTGGAGCATTCGACAAACATGAGGCGCATTCACACCGCAGTACTTTTCCCACAAAGGTTCATGTGAACTTAGTTCATGCGCACTCTTTAGTTCGCATGAACTAAGTTCAGATCGCATTCACACCGGAAAAAGTCCCTGGGGGTGGATTAGGCAAATGAAGCCGCTGACGTCACTTCTTCTTCTTCTGCTTTGGGTTTACTGGCAGGCTACAAACAACTTCACGGCGTATACTGCCGCCCACGGTCCCCGGCCGGAAGTCCCCGGAGTTGGGGACTGGCTTCAGTAGAACTGCTGGGACTCCCAGCAGCTTCTACTGAAGCCTTCAGAGTAAATCGCCAGAACGCCGACACCTCCTCATCTCCACCGCTCCCATGTTTTATTTTGTGTTGCCATATGTTAGTCTCTCTGCGTTTCTGCGCTGGGCTAATGCTAATGCTAATAATGCTAATGCGAGGATAATAAAATGGCGGCTTCACAAAACATTTTGGGAGTTTTACGGGGGGTGGTTTGCAATCCGCCCTGCCAATCAGAAATATAGCTCTTTTCTCACAACAGAGCCGCTCGAAAGTCCCTGCTCTCTAGCAGGGACTTTCGAGGGGGTAAAAAGGTTCACATGAACTAATTTTAGTACCGGCTCTTTTTGGTGTGAACGCGATAAAAGAGTTCTCATGAACTAAGTTCGCATGAACCTTTGTGGGAAAAGTACCGCAGTGTGAATGCGCCTATGGAGAAGCGTACTGACAGCGCAGCGTCATACTTCCTGAATGAAAAGTCAACTATAATATTAGACATATGAAGAACTTAAACTTTAAACATCCATGACTTAAACACTTTATCCAGGATAAAAGCCACATAGCTGCACCTGCAAGGTGAATACAGCTGGTAAAAGAAAAAGTGTTTGAATGCGTAC
The DNA here is from genome assembly GCA_902827135.1 of Harpagifer antarcticus. Classification (NCBI taxonomy): domain Eukaryota; kingdom Metazoa; phylum Chordata; class Actinopteri; order Perciformes; family Harpagiferidae; genus Harpagifer; species Harpagifer antarcticus. Next base: position 169,380 of record CADEHL010001222.1, on the reverse strand, counting down.
ATTAACAGGTTTATGATATCACTGCCCCGTCCAAGACATGAGTGGATCTGACTTTAATTACATTTGACTCGAGTGTTTCGTCAACTTAATGTGTTGCTTAATATAATACTTATGCATACAGTATGTGACACTGTGAGTGTTGCACAGCCAGATACGGCTCAGCTGACTCAGATAAGGAAATATATGATACATTATGATGTGTGATATGATGTGATATGAATGATAATGGGACACATCGACGTCTGCACTCACAGTGCCGCTGACTGTAGGCTACGTAATGTTACTTTGATCCGGTTACTTATGTTGTGGCAGATATTTAATTAAGCTTTCTTAACATAGCCTAATAGTTATAATAGTCAGATTGCTCTGAAGATGGGAGGTGATGTTCTATTCATTTTCACGTTCACACAGTCGGTGATTTTGGCCGGCCGTCTTTCCTGCAACGGCAGTTTAAATTGTATTTCCTCCGCACACTGAGCTCTGATTGGTCAGCAGGCGTGGTGCTTTCGCTGAGTTGATCTCTTATCCTGGAACCTATCCTGCTTCAGAGCACAGACTAGGTTCCAGGATAAATTACCATGGAGATCTAGCCCGCTAAAAAGTGAACCAGCTTCGTAGTACCTCATCGTTGCTCAGTAACCTGTCTGGGATTGTTTGCAGCTGTGTGCGTGTGTGTGATTATGCAAATGAGCTGTGTGGTTGCCCCAACATCATTAGCTGCCCATCCTCTGGTCCGCCTCTGAAGATGGGGATTGGATTGACGTCGTCCAATCGCAGCGCACAGCCGGCGCACACCTGATGGGGAGGAGTACAAAGGCCGCGGACTATCATCACTCTGGAGCAGGGGTCGGCAACCTTTTTGATATGAAGTGCCATCTAAAAAAAAAAATTGTTATCAGCGTGCCAACGATCGAGAATTATCAAGGGGGGGGGGGGGGGGGGTTGAGGAGCTTGACGCTCGTCAACTATCAGCAGGAGGGCGGGGAAGCAGTGTGTGGACCTGTCAGCGCAACTTACATGATGTCGAATTTAACAAACACATTTAAATAATTGGTTTAAACGGCATAATACTAAGGACGATCGTTCGTTCTGTGATTCTCCAGAACTCACATGTTATGATATTAGGGTCATGCAGAGTGAGATGAGATCGCTGTCCCTTTAAGAGAGAGAGAGAGGGGTGTGGCTTGTGCATGTGTGTGTGTGGATGGTAGAGCGACAGTGAGGGAACGTGTGTATGTTTCTGGAAGTGAAACGAGGCAGCAGAAAAACAGAGGTCTGTGATATATTTTGTGAAACAGAAGAACAGCTAAATAAATGCAACGGCCTCCCAAGAAGAGCTCGCCTCTCTCCAGTCATTTAAGCTAAAGTGGGTTATTGAACCTGTGGGTTATTGAACCTGAAGCTTGTTGCTTCTGCCCTCCTCGACTACGGTCTGGGAGCCGACAGGAAAGTTCAACACACAGATGGCCAGTCCGCCCCTTTGTAGCATATTATTTCAATGAGAGATGAGCAGATCGCCACTGGGCTTTCAACTAAAGACACAGCCACGCAAAAACTGCGGCATTTGTACAGCTCCTTAGGGGAACTGCCATTAGTCAAGTGCTTTCCTCTGTGGTGAAACGATCAGCTGCACTGCACCACGGAGGAAAGTGGCAGAAAGTCACCTGGAGATAAAGAGAGCGGGGCTGCATTGCGCGCATTACTTCCTTCTGCGGGTAACGGGGAGACGCGCTCTGGCGGCGGTCTCGTTCAGGATCCGAAAATACAATTTAAATATTTTGCACACTTATTCCACTTATTCCTAGTGTGCCACTGGTTACGGTGCCGCGTGCCAATGCTGGCACGCGTGCCAGGGGTTGCCGACCCCTGCTCTGGAGGCTCTGTTGAGTGAACAGATGCCTCTCGCTATTTGCTCTTCATTCTGGGGGTTAACTTGTGTAGACCGTGTTATTGTGATTAGATGTGCTTAGGATAGTGTGATTAGATGTGCTCAGATTAGTTTGATTAGATGTGCTTAGATTAGTTTAGTATTGTTTGACTGTTGTCCTGTGTTTTCTTACAGCCTTCCTTTGCTAGTTGTACCACTTTTACAGTGAGGTTTTGTTTCCTTCTTTATTTAGTGTGTGAGTATTTAGGTTCCATGTATGTGTTTAGACTCACTTTTTAGAGTCCTCCCTTAGTTTGGTTGCCCCTTTAAACTTGCGCCCTTGTGGCCTCTAATGTTTGTTATTTAAACCAGTGTTTGTGGCAATGTGTGTGTTTCAGGCTGCTTGCCCGCTATTTTGTTCACCGGTTGTGCAATAAAACAGCTTATAACTTTTACCAATCCCATTCTGGTTGTGTTGCTTCCCGTTGATTCCCCTAGCGCAGAAGGGAACGTAATAATAAGTAACCGGATCAGAGTAACATTAAGTACAGTCCGCGGCATATCACATCATAATGTATCATATATTTCCTTATCTGAGTCAGCTGAGCCGTATCTGGCCGTGCAACACTTACAGTGTCACATACTGTATGCAGAAGTATTATTTTAAGCAACACATTAAGTTGACGAAACACTCGAGACAAATGTAATTAAAGTCAGATCCACTCGTGTCTTAGACAGAGCGGTGATATCAAAAACCTGTTAATGTACGCATTCAAACACTTTTTCTGGTAACACTTTATATTAAGGTACACAAATTAACCATCAACTAGTTGCTAATTAACATGCATATTTGCAGTATATTGGCTCTTTATTAGTCATTATAAAACACTTATTAATGCCTTATTCTACATGACCATATTCTACAAGTAATAAGCCATTAGTTGAGAGTTTTTCCTCAATAACCCTCTAATTAGTGCTTATTCATTGCAAGTAAGGAAGTTGTTGTACATGAGTTTGGGTCTTAATATGCTCTGCTCAATATGGGCCTAATAAGGCAGCACAAGAATAGTTATTCTCCCATAATAACACTTAACAAATATGATCTCTTCTTATGTAACAAGACATGAAACTACAAGTGTTAATTGTGTCTAATTAACTCAAAATTAGGTATTTCTATCTAAGAATATGTTCCCTATTCTAAAGTGAAGTCTTGTTCATAACCAATAAGCTAGTAGTTTGACTCTAATTAGGTATTTCTATCTAAGAATATGTTCCCTATTCTAAAGTGAAGTATTGTGCATAACCAATAAGCTAATTTGACTCTAATTGACCTGAACAGGTTCCCTATTCTAAAGTTGCCTCCTCTTCACACTTTGTAAATACATTATAGCACACAACTACTGAAATTAACCTCAACAGCACATGAACAAAGTAGGCTCACGTTGAAATATCTGTTTTATTCAAATGTAATCACTTAAGAGAGGTTCAGACACATCACAAACATTTAAAGTGTCTTTAATCGTTCAATCGCTTTTCACTGACAGTGTACATTTGCCATCTGCAACATCTGCTACCTTTCACAGGCTTCACACTTTATATTTTTTTCTAATGTCATGCAAAAGCATTCCAAGTGGTCCATATCTGTGATGTTTTCCACGCCAGTAAGTCCATTCAATGACATCCAAATGATCTTTTAATGAACTTTGTGTCCGATTTCCTCTAAGTCTCCAGATAGTTGTCCAGGGTCGGCGTCATGGGGGGTCATTTGCGGGCCATGCCCCCCCAAATGAGTCACTGTGCCCCCCCAACGCAGGGTGGGCAAGCCTTGCCACTTTGCCGTTTTTTTTTTTAATCATATCAGTGAAAACTTTTCCACTAAAGGTTTTTTGTGTGAAATACATCAGAAATAAAGAATACAAATATGCTCACTGCTGCTCTCTGATTGGTGTGTTGCTTGTCAAATGACCCCCGACCTTTGTTTTGTTATCATTACGTGGCTGTGTGTTTAGATGAAAGCCCAGTGGCGATCTGTTCATCTGTTACACTGATACAGTAAAGCCATCGAAAATAATATGATGTAGTACAGTACAAGTAGCCTACTTCTGGGTCTCTGTGTTTCATTCAAGCTCGGCTCTGTGTGTGTGTGTGGCACGAGCGCATTTTGTGAGTGCGCGAGTGGTAACGTGGAATGTTGTTGTTAGCATCTGGTTAGCTAGCTATGCTAACGGATATAAAGAGCTGTTTCTACACCAAGGTGGAAGAGAGTCCTCTCCTGTCAGACTGAGAGGATCGTATAACCTCAGCTCAGTGAGGTAAGGACTCTCTCAGTGTTTAGATAGTTAACTTTAGTGTAAGTTATCTCAGTGGGTCTCAAACGGTTTGGCCACCATTTATGTAAACAAGTATTTGCGAGGAATACCTTTATATGATCATTCAACCCAGTCTCATGGCATTTCGTGTTCACCAACACGATTTTTAATCTTGATTCGTGTTCACCAACACGATTTCCCCCTTTTTTTCGTGTTGCACAGCACGATTTTAAAAGCGATGTATTTCTACTGGTAATGTGTATCGTGCCTGCAGCACGTCTTTTTCTCCGGTCGGGTCGTGGAAGACCGGAAGCTGTGTGGTTCATAAAAACATGTTCTTACTCAATATCAACCCAAAAGTATTGCTTTTATTTTAAATCGTATAATTTCGGACTTTTGTTGCCGTCTGTGAGGAAAATAAATGGGACTCAGAGCCTCAGAATACTGAAATCTGTATTTTTAAATCTTTTTTTCCTTCTAATTTGTTATTCTTTTCAAAATAACACACTGTTATTTACTCACCAATAACACAAAATTATCCATGCTTTTATTTATTGGTTTAATTCCATAATCACGGGCTTTTTTGGCGTCCGTCAGGAACTGAATTTCAAAATAAAAATAACCGGAAACAGACGTAGGCCCTGGCCCGGACTGGCCATCGGGAGGACCGGGAGGTTTCCCGATGGCCTGGCCTGCTAAGTGGCCTGCTGGCCTGAGGAATTTCTTTTTTTAATGTATGTATTGAGAACGCAACGCTGAACAAATGTGGGTCTGACTCTGCCTCACAGAGGGTGACTGGCTGTCTACATGATGTGGCCTGCCGACTAGGGCTGCAACAAACGACTAATTTGATAATCGATTAATCTATTGATTAATGAAACGATTAATCGACTATTCGGACTATTACTGTATGCCTTGCACAATTTCTCAAACGCTCTTATTTAGCCATCAACTTTTAGATTTAGCTTGAGGTTGTTTTAGGCATGTGGAAACTAACAATGAAGACAATAAAGATGAATACTTGATTCAAAAATACATTATTAAATTAACTAAACACATTTTGAACAAAATTAACATAGCTTTTAATTTAAATGAAATAAATAATATTTCACATCAAAAGAAACAACAGTGTTTTAACAAATCGTATTAAATAATCTGATGACGGAACTGTAAACAGAATAGCTGAAACTTTAACAAAATAAATAACTCAGTTACCTCTAATCATTAACCCATGTTTGTATAATGTAGTTAACTCCGTGTGTTGCTGCTAGCATACATAACACCTGACGTGGAAACGTTACTCGTGGAGGGGGCTACAGAGCTGCTAGAAAGACAGTGGAACCCGGTGCATTCCTCCGTCTGAATGTGGTGCACTTTTGCTAAATGTTTAGACACATTGCTCGTGTTACCGCCCTTACATGCTAAACTCGTATTGCACTTTTAGCAATGAGCATCGAGACGGGTAAAGTTTAACCACACCTCAGAGCGCGTTAACTCCGCCATCTCCTCCGTGTCTGTGTGTTGCTGCATGTAGCAGCTGCGTGTGTGTAAACTGCCCCACCCCCTCGCACACAGACGGGGGAGAGAGATCTCGACTGATCGAAAATACATCATAGACGCATTTGTTTGTCTTTTTGCATATTAGAAACGAGTTGGCGACACTAAGACTGCGATATAATGTTTTTGTAGCAATAATACATGCCATATTTTTTAAATGTCTCCAGTATACCGATAAAAAGACCAATAATGTTGGAGCTTAACGGCGCGTAAAACACATGTGATGACGTCACCAACTAATCGACGACTGAATTAGTTGGCAACTAATTTGGTAATCGATTTTAATCGATTAAGTCGATTAGTTGTTGCACCCCTACTGCCGACATGGCCACTTTCATACAGATCATACTAATGCCCTCGATTGGTCTCTGTGTTTGTCATTCAAGCTCGGGAGGGTGTGTGTGTGTGGCGCGAGAGAGCGAGAGAGAAAGCGTGCGCACCGGTTACATGTATTGTTGTTGTTACCATCCGGTGCTAGCTAGCTGCGCTAACGGATATAATGAGCTGTCAACAAGGTGGAGGAGAGTCCTCTCCAGTCAGACTGAGAGACTGATAACTACAGCTCAGGTGAGGTAAAGGACTCTGAGTGTTTAGATAGTTAACTTAGTCTAAGTTCTCTGTGGGTCTCAAACGGTTTGGTCACCATTTATGTAAACACATATTTCCTTTTGAAGGGGGTGTGATTAGTAAAATATGCATGAATAATAACAAAATAAAATGTTAACTAGGTGAAAAAAGGTAAGATAAACTTTATAAACTTGTTGAGAGCTAAAACTAGTCTTTGCTGCTGCCTCAAAGAGGAGCAGGGGAGAGGAGGGAGACAGGAGAGGCTGATTCAGGAGCCCAGACACACTCACAACTATAAATAAAACCAAAAACAAATAAATAAACAAGTTTCAATGTTTTTTCACATTGGATATGGTATGTTATTGGTTATCGCCATGTACCTATGATTTTATGATTATTTAAATGTATACAGTTCTGTTTCATATGGGTCTAGTCTCTTTATTTCCCCCTCAAAGTGCACCAGATTGATGCATTTAAGTCCAACATTTTAAATGGATAGGTTCCTAGATGTGCACAGCAACACTGTATATATTGACAAATAAATCCAGGAAAATGGCACAAAAGCAAACTGGTAGTGGCCTGGCTGGGTGTATAATTCCCGGCCTGACTTATTGTCCCAGTCCGGCCCTGCGTAGGCCTACAGTATAAGGGACATTTCGAGCATCATTGCGATTGTCAACATTTCTGAGTTTAGGATGGCCGAAGACACTACACTACCCATAATCCCCAGCTATCGTTTAGGACTACAGTCCCCGTGATTAATCTTCAAACTCTGGGATTGGATGTTGGAGTGGCAGTGCGCCAAGGTTACGAAAGGTTTGAAATGGAACGAAACCACGCCAGACTATCCAAAACTGGAATCGAACGCCCCCCCCGGAACTACACATGCTGGCTATTGTGTTTCGCAAAATGTTCTATGGGACGTCTCTACTGAAAGATTTCGTTTTTCCGACAATTAGAAGTTGCCAGTATTAAACACATTGGTGTTATCAAATGTAAAACATATAATTAATAAATGGGTGAAAATCGCTTGTGTCCATAATGCGCAGCATTAATATATACCCATATTACATTATACCCTCATTGTTACTTTGTAATTCTACTCCACTACAATTCAGAGGTTAACCTGGTATTTTTACTCCACTACACTTATTTGAGTTACTTTGCAGATTCGGATTAATTATGTGAAATATAAACAACCCTTAAATCAGACTTTAAACAACCCTTAAATCAGATTGTCAAGTGCCAACAATCAGGAGAGATAGTTGATAGTTGGTGCTTGAGAAGACTAAACATGTATCTGCAATTGACATGAATGGAAATGAGTAATAAAGTATATTCATTACTCGTTATTCTCTACTAATAGTTAATTAAAGACTGTATATTATGGCTATTTTGCACATCCCTTTCAAGATTTCTGACTGAGCTTCCGTTCTTAATGTGCTTCTTTATGAGAGGCATAAGATGTCTGGCTGAGCGGCGACGCACGATCTTGAGAATGGGTCTTCTCCTGTCATTTCTGATTCCAAGCATTCCGAACACCCAGGAACTCCTGTTGCTCGCCCGTCCTCTGTTGTACTGAAAATGACAAGAGTATTATGGAGCAGTGCATGTTTACAAATATTCAACTGTCCTGAGGTGCAAGAATAACGTGACATTTCCCTTTATGGCATAATTGAACTGTATATCTTATTCCAAAACTCAACAGTCATTTCTCATAGATAAGGATACTGACACAATTTTACAAAAGGCTACTACAGTATTTAGTTTTGAAACACAAAAATTATCCTTCTCTTTGTTCCATGGGAGAAAAAAATTGTATATTTATGCAACCTATGGCCACATAGAGCTGTGGACAATAATGCATAACCACCTGAGCCACAAAGCTCAAACAGAGCTGTATTCTAATGGGTAAAAGAGGTTTACATACACTTGAATGACTACATTAAAATGGCTCTGTCTGCAGTTTCTTTAAATAAAGAATGTTTTAAAATATTTTCCATAGAGCCTCACCATTGTATATTTCTACATGGAATACTGTATGCATTTGTTTTCAATTATTAATCACACAGCAGTGAACTGTTCGAGCATGTTCAGAACAGTTGTTAAAATGCTTTACAATTTACAATACACTCTACTACTTTATGTATAATTAGCAATAATAGTCTATGATAGACACAGTGTTGTACAGCAGAAATGGTGAAAATAAATGTAAACTTTCTGTGTATTAAAAGTATGTACAGTATAGTGTCTCTACATTAAGTAGCTCTGTTAAGGACAGGCTTATGCAAGATCATAGGAAATAAACTTGTTTTAATTATGTATTGTTTGGACATCAAGGTAACAATCTTAAAGTGTTTGCATAGTTTACACACCTTTCTTTTATGGCCAAATTTGCTTTCATCGATCATAACAACTTCACTTCGTCTTCCAATGGTCTGCTGGCCTCTTCTTCTCACTCTTCTCATGGCAGATTTACAAACACTCCGCAGCTTGTCTGCGAGCTTAGTCAGAGTTGCAGAGCTACGAGTAATTCCTTCCTGCAGCATGTCCACTTGTCGCAATCGAAGGCCTTGGGAAAATCTGTAAACAATCCAGTTAGTTAGGAGGGGAGGTTAAAACCAATTTTGAAGTGGTCATGGGTGTACAGTACATTTCCATATATACACATTTCATGAATGATTTAGAACCACTCACCTGTAGATGAAATGCATCCATGTTTGCAGTCGCACATGGGAATTCTCAAACATGGAGCCACTTCGGATGGACCTTGAATATGTTTTCCCTTTGTGACATGAATCCCGGCACATCCTGATGATTAAACAAATTGGTTGAATAGAATTCTGATAAATTAAGTCTAGATTTGTAAGGTGTTGATACATCTAAGACATGGATTGAATATGGCGCAAGTCCTTTGTGTTATTCAACATTTCTAGGTATACTTGACAAGAAGAATTTAATCTACAATAATTAACTGAATAAGGAAGATATGAGTGCATTTAGTAGTGTTACCACCTTAAAAAGTAGCCCACATGCAAATATAAATTATCAGCAGAGTGTGATTTGAATTATGACTTTCTAGGTGAGATTTAGCTGATAATTCCTCCTAATAAAAACAATTAGGTTTAATAATATAAATGATATAATAATTTTCCATCAGATATGCATGAATCACATAGGTCACATAATGTAGATTCAAAATGGTGAATGTTTCTGAAAGGTGACAAGTCTGCATCCAACATTCAGATGAATTTACAGCTACAGAGCTAACAATATGATATGCCCAAAATTAATAAATTAAGCACAGGCTAAGTGTTCTAGCATTACTTACCATGATGGCTCCTTTTTAGCCAAGCGGCAAACTGTGGGGTAGAGCCGTGAAGCCAATACGGAAGTGCCACACACTGCAGTTCATATATTGGCCGATAGGCGATGGCTGCAGAAAGGAGCATTTCCATTGACCCCCATGTTAAAATGCCCAACTTTACAGCAGAAAAAAACATGTTTCTACCCCTGGCTCCATACATTTTTATTATCGATATAGTTAGATTCCACCTTCATGATTATGGATCTGTGAGTGAATTGTTTTCTAACGCGACCCTTTTATTTATATTAGGTCTTAAAGTTTGTGCACACATTAGGGCGTGGTCACGTTGATTGACAGATACGTGCCTCACTGTCAGCTAACAGCAACTTGTCCACTCTGCTAGGCTACAACCATAGAGGCTTCAACGTTAGTTAGTCATAGTACTGTACTTGACCCTTTAGCTGTGTTCGTGGTGATCGTGCCTGTTAGGGAATATTGTTACAAATACCAGATAATTAAAATGTCGTGCTGTGCGCTTGAATGTACTAACAGAACTTCCAAGAAGTCTACTTTCAGCTTTTTTCGGTGAGTAAAATGATAATATTATACATGTTAACCCCGTTAGCAGGTGTTTGTGTGCCTGTTAGCTTAGCTTGTTGGGTAAGACTTTTATACTATATGGCTATGACGCCCATAATGCTAAACGGGAGCAAATGTGAAAAGGGGACCCAATTATCCCAGTGGGGCCGCCGGAGTCCACGCCGCCGAAGCTAACGGGGCTGCAGGGGGCTAGCTCGCTAGCGCGTCCCGGCCATAGGTCCCGGCAGCCGTAGCTAGCCCCCTGGGGCTCCGTTAGCTTCGGCCAGCGGCGGAGTCCGGCATTATAACTGGAGATTAAAGAATGCATCGAAACGCGGACTTGGTTCGCCTGTAGCCCGCTGTAGTATTAGCTAAATAAATGATGTTGAGCAAGGTTTATTAAGCTGAACACCGCCAAAATTATTCTGCTATGTATCGGTACTTATTTTATTTTATTAACGTGTGAATGACAAGCATTAAGAATAATACCAAATAGCTCATTATCTTGCAGATTGTCTCGTTTGATTATGAATGTAACGTTTATATAGTGGAACTACACTGTTTTATCAAAAACCAAAGTCCCACGCAGTGACTTGGTATGCATGTATTTCAGCAGGAAATGTGCAACCTAGATGATATTTACCAACACAGACTATATAGAAATATTTGTAAAAGTTGTTCGTTACTAAGTGAATATGGCATTAACCCTTCTGTTGTCTTCGGGTCAAATCTGACCGATTTACTACTTTCATCAATCATGTTTTACATTCGATTGCATTAAGGCTTTATGATATCCTTCACAGTACACATTTGAACAATCCAATTATGGATGATTTAGTCAACGTTGTAACGTTGTGTTGTTAGCATAGGTTGTTAGCTTAATACTGAGAGCATGTTAGCTTAGCTTCTTAGCCTGAGCTAGGTCTGGAACATCACGCTCGTTGGCAGCAGGTCCCGCCCTGTCCCGCCTCAGCTCCGCCTCTTTGCCCTTATTTGGAGCAGGCCGGAGAAGGCGGGAGTTAGACTCTGACGTCACTGTCGAGCCGTTAGTAGCCGACTCCGCCTACTTAGGGCTTCACGGCAACTCTGCAGAATCCTATGGGTGACGTCACGGACCCTACGTCCATTCATATATACAGTCTATGTTTTTAGCATAAGGCCGTTTCATCTTCATGACATGAGCACAAGAGGGGCATTTCATTGATTTACGAAGAAGGCCTTTTTTCATTAACCAGTGGTTGAACTTAAGATTTTCCTTGGGGCTCTGCCTAAAATGTATTCGCCTCAAAAACGTGTAATGTGATACCATACTTGTAAAATAATCTGAAATAATATTACATTCTCAGCTATTAATATTGCGCCATACCTCCACACTCCACAGCGAGGGAGAAGAAATGAAATAGGCGGGACTTACCCTTTGGGAGAATAATGATTGACAAAGCGATCCACCAATCCATGTTCTCATCTGTCTATCCGCCGGTTACTTCCGCTAACAGCAAAGCTCCGGAGGCGAAGTCCCGCCCATCTACTTCCGACCTATGGGACCTTATTATTAACAGTTCACGTGCATGTCCCCCCCCTCCCCCATCCGTTGACAGTGCATGAGCGTGCTCTCTGTCCCCGCCTCCCCCCCCAGTTTTTCAACTACATTCATTCGTTTGGCCAAGACGTTTAAATGTATAGATTTTGTTGCAGCGGTTTGACTCTGATATTGTGTAAACATGTGTTTTAGGATACGTTTTGGCGTAGTTTAAGTTTGACAGTGCAGTAACGTAGAGGGGAACGGGAGTCACCTGACTGGTTGCAAACGGCAAATTCATCCAATCATTCACTGTCATATTAAATCCTCGTCCAATCAGCAAAAAGAAACTGCCTGCTAGCTTTTGGCCTTTTCCACTTGCCTTGGAGCTTGAAGAGGGACATTGGAAATGTTGTGCATCGAAAATGGTAAGTTACGTGCTTTGCTTTCTTATTTTTGTATTCATTGTATTGTATTTGTTGAAAATGCTCTCTTTCATCTGCACCTCTTTGAATTGTGTGCTTAATAAAGTCATTATTACCAACTCACGTTGTTGGCTGCGTTAGCTCAATATTGTCATGTAACCTACCCACTACTTGGCTGTATAATTCGTATAATGTTCATTATTGTTAGTCCATAAGTTAATAGGGACCCATTGCTTTTCAAAAGTAAATTATAGCTATCTTGCAAGCCGATTAAACATTGTAGTTAATCACCACAGCCAACATTAGCCCCGCTTCAGAACGGAGAACTGGCTAGCTAGCTAACAACTGGCGCGAAGGCATGTGGTTATCTTTTACTTGGTTTAACCCCCGGGTCAGTCACTTTCATTTGGCTAGCTCGCTGCCTTTTAGACTCATGTTTGTGCCCTCTAATGGCGCATTTCCACTGCAGCGGGTAGCTCGCTTTAAGCGCGCCGAGCCGTGCGGGGCCCGTTTTTGGTTGCGTTTCCACTTGGCCTAGTTTTGGCCCGAGGCTACTTTTTCACCCTTTTTCTGGCCCGACTAAATCGTGGTTCTATCGAGGCCAACAAGCGGGGCCAACAACCGGGCGGAATATGCTAAACTAGTGACGACTGCTGATTGGTCAGAGAGAATCGTCACAATTCTCGCACGACTTAATCCCTAGTGTCGCATATATTAAGGGACGCTTGCAGCATTTTTGTAAACCTAAGAAAAATGGCAAAGAAAAGCATACCGTGGTCGTTTGACGAAGTTGCAACATTCCTCCAGCTGATTGCAGATGAGAAAATCCAGCGGGAGCTCGACGGCACAACTCGCAACCTAAAGGTTTTTCAGGAGGTCTCTGCACAGATGTCCGAGCGTGGATTCTCAAGGACTTTCCAGCAGTGTAGGGAAAAACTGAAAAAGCTCAAGAGTGAGTATAGAGCCGTGAAGGACCACAACGGCCGGAGTGGTTCAGATAGGAAAAGCTGGAAGTGGTTTGACCTGTTGGACGCTATTTATGGCCATAGACCGGCCAACGTTGGGAGGGAGGGAGGCCTGGACTCTGCAACCGCGCTACTGTCCCTGCATGGTAAGTCTTTGCTAACGCTCTGTTATTTGCTTGAAAGCGTTGTGTCCCTATCTATTCTAAAGCTCACTTCTAACAAACAAGTATTTTTATCCTTACATTTATGTTCGACAACCCATGCTTTTATGGAGTCCTGAAGAGCTACATAGCTAGCTAAGGCAGATAGCATTAGCTAGAGCTATTGTTTGCTAACACCACATGCGCCATTGTTTAGGTTCTTCTTTTCTACAGTTGTTGTTGCTATTTAGTATTGTGCTACAGTAGTTTGTGCAATTAACAAGTCATGTTGCTCTTCTAGATGATGCCATTGGGACTAGTGAGGAGGAACAGTCCCGAACAACGGTTGGTGGCAGTGTTCCGTCCTCAACGTCATCAGCACAGACTTCAACTCGACCACAGACACCAGTCGAGGAACCAACACCAACGGCGAGTGCCATCACGACACCGCAGCGTGTGGTTGTAGGTAAGAAATAGGCATGGCAAAACGACTGGAATTGTGACTTTTTTTTAAACTTTAGATCATCCATCGTCATTAAATAAATTGTGTGTGACATCCTATTATATACATATATTTATATTCATTATCAACAGGCTGGACATAATGTAATTCACTTTCACAATCATTGTAAACATCTAGGGCATAACTGTCTTTAGTAGTTCATCCTTACTGTTGTTCTGCTTATACATTGTATTGTATCCTTGTGTGACCTGTCCTGTGTTTTTCATTGTTATTGCTAATTCTTATTGCTATAATTATCTTATCGTCATACAGGCAAGAGGAAACGAGGAGGAGACGAGCGCCTAGCACAGCAGGAACGGCACCACGAACAGACCCTGGCCCAGGTGGATCGGCACTGGCAGCTGACCATGGAGGCTGTTGCCCGGGCGAGGGAGGAGGAAATGGCCTTGAGAAGGGAGGAGAACGCTCAAACTCATGCGTTTAACCTAGCCTTCCTGCGCACTCTCGGCCAGGTTCTAGGGGGCAGCCGACATGGCCCGTCTCCACAGGAAGACGAACCACCTCTGTAATTGTAATATTATTCAGTTTCATCTCTTTTGTTTTTGTTAATTTGTAAATGCAACATTTATACTTTCTTGTTTATTTCTTATCTTTCCTTTTTTTTTTTTAATATAATGCCATATATTTTTATGCTGCTGCAATACAAACATTTTTTTATTTTGTATTTGTACAATGCCATGCCTTTTTATGCTGCTGCAACAAATATATATATATATTTTTTATTTCTATTGTACATACAATAAAGTTCTTCTCATTTTATCTCTTGTTGATAAATGCATCATCTGAATTCCTGCCATAATCTGATTAACAAACTGATTTTCGTGAGCATGTAAACAAAGTCACTGGGTTGCCACTCACACACTGAAATGTACAATTAAAGGGCTTTAAATCAGCAGAACAAAAACTCAGATTCACATGAGGCAGAAGTTATAGGCGTATATTTTTCCTAAATAAAAATAGTCTACAACTAATACCATTACTAATAATATTTGTGGATCTTTAAAAACACAAGCCTAAAAATATCACTCAAAAACAATTGTAAAAATAGCCCAATTAAGATCTAGAGATATAAACATACATGAATTTATAAAGCAATAAGAAACACCATCAGTTAGGAAAAAGCCCATAAGATAAAAGTTAATTTTAAGAAGAGATTTAAAGCAAGAAATTGAGTTTGCTTGCTTGAGGTCCTCCTAAAACATTATTTGGTAACTGACACATTACTTAAAGTAAAATATTTCCTTTTACAAATAAACTGGAAGGGGGTATTTAGAAGAAAACAGAAGGAGAAGGGGGATAAGAGATAATTTGTATTTGTTTACTTTCATATTTGCTCAAATGTTCATATTATGGGGAAGTACTTACTGGTGCTTGAAAATCAAATATTTACCAAATAGTCAATTCTGATAACATTGTTTTGTTTAAATCATTTGACAAACACATGTGAAAGAGAAAAAATGATTTATTTATGTTCAATACAATGTAGTAATAATAAAAACAAAACAATGGCCTTAATGGCCCACAATCTTCATTCAAGTTTCCTGTATACAATGAATATTTAGCTATTCAGGTAGCGCATCAAACCCTCTCGTATTTCAGTGCCCTCCTCCACTGCACCTTGTGCGACTGCTACCCCAGGCTCTGCTACTGCTGGTGCATCCCACCCATCATCATAGGCCTCTCCATGATTCTCGCAGAGGTTATGCAGAGCACAGCATGTCAGCACCATTGATTTAACAAGTCTCACATCACAGTCATTTCTTTTCATGAGGCAACGCCACCTTCCCTTCAGTCTACCAAAAGCATTTTCTACCACTACCCGTGCTCTGCAAATCTTCTTGTTGTATACCACATGTTCTGCTGTCAGCTGTCCATTGTCAGGGAACGTTTTTATGAGCCAGTTTTGCAAGGGATAGGCATTGTCTCCCAGGATGTAATAGCCAGCATTCACCCCACCAATGTCCCTGGTGCAAGGTGGAAAGTAGTTGCCACGACTGGCTAACTCCCACAATGAGGACAGCCTCAAAACCCGAGCGTCGTGCAAGCTCCCAGGCATTCCTGCAAACACATTCCAGAAATGTCCCTTTCCATCTACAACTCCCTGAAGGATGATGGAGTGCCAGCCTTTACGGTTGAAATAGTCGCAGTGGTATTCCTGTGGTGCCAAGATGGGTATGTGTGATCCATCAATAGCACCTACACACTGTGGGAGCCCCCACCTGTTCTCAGTGTAGGCAGCCATTTCTGCAAACTGCTCCCGGTCTGGTGAACGAATTAGTTCCGGTACTAATAACGTCTCTGCAGCAGCACAGAAGTCTTGCACACACCGGCACACAGTTGTGTTGCTCACTCCGAAAAGATGTCCAATGCTTCTGTACTCGGAGCCGGTCGCAAGCTTCCACAGTGCGATGGCCACCCTTTTCTTTAGAGGTATACACTCGCGGAATGGTGTGTCCTGTCTCTCCATCGCTGGCCGCAGTTTGTTGCACAGGTATATGTAGGTTTCCTCAGACATCCTGAAGTTCTCCACCCACTGAGTGTGTGTGAAAGATGGAACAATCACACCCCACCACTCGGTTGCTCGGTCAAGCATCCAAACACATGGTCTGCGGTGGCAACCTAACTTCTGAAATACACAAACAAAAGCATACATATTTTAATACGTAAAAGTGGTAGCTACAATTAATTAAATACTTGAAACACTTTTGTCATATAATGAGCGTGAAACACTTTGGTCGTATAGTGAGCGTGAAACACATTGCTAGTTAGCGAACGTTAGCTTACCGAGTAGCGTTGTCCTTGAGTCGTCCTGGAGTAGTCTCTGCCGCGTTGTACGATTGCCATAAGTCTCCCCTCAGCTTCTTCTGTATTACGTCTTGCTATAAGCAGCCTTTTCCGAAACGAAGTTTTCCTTCTTGCTGTGATAAAAAACCACATACCAAGAAGCAAGGACACGATGGCTTCCACATCCTCCATTGTTGTTGTGTGTTTTGTGAGTTGTGTCGCATTGAACATGACGTCACGGTAGTTGTATGCAGCGTCGCTCCGCCCGCCAAAAAGCTGATCTCCCCGCCTACACTGCGTTACTATAGTAACTACCCCAGTTCCTAAACTGTAATGGAAGCGCAGCATAAAGTGAGCCGGGTCCTAATAAGGCCTAACCCAACCGAGCGAGGCCGAGCGAGGCCGAGCGAGGCCGAGCGAGGCCTGCAGTGGAAACGCGCCATAACTGTTATCCAATGTACATATTCAGCCTTTTACACAATATGTAATAGCTTTATTCTTATTTTTTAGGCAAAGAAGAAGAATCAGGTCCCAAAAGAGGAGTCGAGGATGGAGTTGATCAAAGAGGATCTAGATGGTAAATTGTATATCCCTTAACTAATAAGTACAACTTAAATAATGTCCTTGTCAAACTTGATTTTAACATTCACGTCCTCTATTAAGTTTGTGAGTTTATTGTTCTTATGCCATAGGTCCTGTTACGACGTCGTTGGGTCATGTGTGTGGAAAAAATGTTTCCCGTGTGTGTGTGTGTGAGCAACAGGTGGTGCCCGTTAAGCTGATTAGCTACCTTCAACCTGCTGATTGGTCCACCTGAAGAAGAGAGGATATTTAACTGCAGCCGTGCAGTTCCTCGGTCTCTCTCCGACTAGACTACACCTACTCCCAACACACATCTGCGCTGCAATGTCTGTCCGGTTACGCCGAGTGCTTATTTATACTGTATGCCGGTCCTTTCTCTCGTGTTGTGAGACTGGGTAGAAAAGCTACTAAACCTGTCTTTGTTAGACACGCTTTATTTTGCTTAGGAGTAGGGATGCTCCGATCGCCAATTTCGGGGCCGATCGCCGGAATCAGTATCGGCCGATACCGATCGCCGATCCGATCGAGTGGGGGGGGCCTAAATTGAAGATTTAAACATCACTTTAAATCTTCCATTTAAAGTGATGTTTAAAACTCAGTTAATGGGGCTCATTCACTGGAGCTTGCACAAACAACAATCAACTTAATTGTTACATTAAAATTATGTACATTATTCAAGTTTACATTCACTTTGGATAATAACACGGGAGAAATTAGCGGAAGCGCTCTCTTTTCCTCTCCCTCTCTCTCCCCCTCTCTCTCTCTCCTGACAGCCTGTCAGTATCTCATGCAGCTCACTGATCCAGTAATGAGTGACCCGACAGTGAAGAATACATATATTTATAATGACTAGTTTAGCTTGTTCCAGAGGTAAATAAAATAGCTAAGTGTGTTAGGTCTAACTCTTGTGTGTTTCGCTGCGCTTACCGGTCCGGCGGGCGGAGCTGCAGGATTTCTGCTTCACCCGGTTGCATACCGCTATTTTACTGTTTTTTTCGGACACCTTAAAATAATGCCAGACCGGTGAAGCCATTTTGGCGAGCTTGTTTTGCCGCACACAGAGAAAAGTGTCATGTATTTTACGTCATGCGATCGGCTCTCGCGATCGGCATTTGTGTTAAAAGCTTTCTTTGTTTTTTTGTGGTTTTGCTATTCCGGTGTGTAGTATTTTGGGTAAATACATTTACCAAACGCTTTCTCTGTGTTGGCGTCCGTGTTCTTGGGAGTGGGAAAAGTCGGGAGAGTGCATTTTATGCTGCGCCTAGGTTCCCCTAGGTCTGGGCGTAACAGTCCTGAATATACAGAAAGCTTGGCCCCAAGTTGCAGTACTAGCCTTGGATCAGGTGATTTTTTTTTTCTTGCATTGATTCTTTGTGTTGGTAGTTTAAAAACATTAAACTATATGGCTCGTTCATCCTGAGATGGAAATTGTTGCCAGATTTAGCCCATGCACCTCCTTAAGTTATGGTAAAAAATAAACAGCTCGTCAAAATTCTGAGACTGTATACAATTGTACGACTTGAGACAATTCACTTCAGTAGCCTTCCAAGGACAAATGTAAGCTTAAAAGAGAAGCCAACATGTAAATAAATGTTGCACACATCACCTCCATGTTCATGTTTGGCCACTCAATGACACATTTACATATTCACAACATAGTGATCACTAATACATAAAAAGTGTAGTTTTTCCTTACCACTGTGCATGCTCATGTGGGTAAAAGTTGGGTCTCTGTAAACTGTAAGTGCAGTCTTGACCTGCTCTATAGGAAAAGTTGCAATTTGGAGCTGCAAAGAAATACTTGTAATTTAATTAATATCTGATCATTAATATGACGCACAGTGGTGATGATAAGCAGTACACTGTAACTGACATGGCCCATGCTGACTAGGGAAACCACATATTATCTGTTGTCTCTTGTGGGAGAGGGGAAGTGGATAATTGTAAACATTTTTTACTTTATCTGCTGCTACTTTATGGTTTTAAAGTCCTTGAGGTTCATCAAGTTAAGGCACAAACCATAATCGCAATCATCTGTGTTCGATCTGGCCCATGACCTTTGTTGCTCGCCATCCCTCTCTCTATCTCTCCAATAAGTTTCCTGTTACTCAATACTGTATCATAATCTTTATTGTAATCTTCTCTCAAACTGTCCTTTTGTTTTTTAAGGATCAATCTCAAGATTGGAATTCCTAGAGACCAAGATCGAATGGCAAGATAAAATGATAAAAGATCTTGAAGGATAGCGCAATATCTTACGCGAGCAGTCTTGGGGTTGAAGAAGAAATCAAGTGAGTGATTCGAGAAGAAACTGCACATTTATATTCAATTGTTATAGAAGGTGTGATGTTATGTATCTCCTCATAACAAGCTGATCAGTGTGTCATCTGTCATCCGTTGAATTTAAGCTCAATCAAAAGTCCCTACTTTGGAAGAGGATGTCAGCATGTCCGAAGATGACACTTCCCAAAGTCCTGCAGACCTCAGTGATTCCTCAGACAGTGATGTTGTCATCCCAAAAAAGAAGCAACGTAGCACACGGTATCCTGCATCTCCAGATGCGGCTGTGCCTGGGCGAGCTCATATGAGAGGTGAACAACTAAATATCATGAAAAGTAATAACGATAAAGATCAGATAAGCAGATGTTGCCATCCCTAGAGTATGCTTTATAGTTATTTTTAAAGAGAAATGTCAGTTGTTTAGGCCATTCTTAGCGCCATCTGCTGGACAGAATTATTAGTCTGTGTACTCATCCCTTGTGTATTTGTTTGTTTGTTTTTTCCAGTCAAAGGGCCAGATGAGGTTGTCCATAGGTACAAAAAGGTCCTGAAAACCTTCGGACGCGTTCGCACTATGTCTGAAGCTTTCAGGATAAATAATGTGGATCGGGGAACCATAAAGATGACTGCTCCAATTGCAGAGCTCAAGATTGGGGACCCAGACACATTCAAGACCCTCAAGTTTGATCCTGCAATAGACACCCTGCTTTCATTTGCCAAGAAGTGTGCAACAAATGTTGCCGTCGATAAAAAGGCCAAAATAGAGGACTTGCAATGAATAAGCACTAATTAGAGGGTTATTGAGGAAAAACTCTCAACTAATGGCTTATTACTTGTAGAATATGGTCATGTAGAATAAGGCATTAATAAGTGTTTTATAATGACTGGATAAAGTGTTTAAGTCATGGATGTTTAAAGTTTAACGTCTTCATATTTGTCTACTTATATAGTTGACTTTTCATTCAGGAAGTATGACGCTGCGCTGTCAGTACGTTTGTCAATGTTTGTGATTGGTCAAATGTTCCAAATACCACCCCTTTCATGTGAACGCGCACCTAACTACACTGAACAAAGATATAAACGCAACACTTTTGTTTTTGCTCCCATTTTTCATGAGATGAACTCAAAGATCTAAAACATTTTCTATATACACAAAATAACCATTTCTCTCAAATATTGTTCACAAATCTGAAATAATCTGTGATAGTGAGCACTTCTCCTTTGCCGAGATAATCCATCCCACCTCGCAGGTGTGGCATATCAAGATGCTGATTAGACAGCATGATTATTGCACAGGTGTGCCTTAGGCTGGCCACAATAAAAGGCCACTCTGAAACATACATTTTTGCTTTATTGGGGGGGGTCTGAAAACCAGTATCTGGTGTGAGGGGTAGGGGTAGGGTTATGTTTTGGGTAATATTGTGAATCGAGTGGCCCATGGTGGTGGTGGGGTTATGGTATGGGCAGGCGTATGTTATGGACGACGAACACAGGCCACTCGATTCACAACATTACCCTAACCCTACCACTCACACCAGATACTGACTCGTTTTCGGACCCCCCCCCAGACCCCCCAATAAAGCAAAAATGCACGTTTCAGAGTGGCCTTTTATTGTGGCCAGCCTAAGGCACACCTGTGCAATAATCATGCTGTCTAATATGCCACACCTGTGAGGTGGGATGGATTATCTCGGCAAAGGAGAAGTGCTCACTATCACAGATGTTTTCAGATTTGTGAACAATATTTGAGAGAAATTGTTATTTTGTGTATATAGAAAATGTTTTAGATCTTTGAGTTCATCCCATGAAAAATGTGAGCAAAAACAAAAGTGTTATATTTTTGTTCAGTGTAGATAGGGCACGGCTGGCTTGAGCGATCGAGTTGATAGCCAGCGTCGTAGTACCGTTTAGCGAGAGCACGTATGTTTTGGATTAGGCCAACCGGCTAACTCAAACATATCCAGGTTAGGTTGAACCAGCTTCGTAGTATACCCCCCCAGGTCTGCTTGCTGGAGATGTTGGGTGTAGGGCCTTTTTCACAGCAGATATTACACTTCTACACTTCAATTACGTTAACAATGTCTCAGGTTGATAGTGTCACAGTGAGACATAATGTGTAAGCTGTTTGCTTCGATATCCGAATTTGATAGGCTACCTTTAGTTAAATAAAATGTTGAATGCTTGAGTTTAACTAGTTGGACAGTATTTACCACTATGGTATTGCTAGTTTCATTGAGGCAACATACCTACGGGAAGGGAGACTTTTAACTGAAAGATAATTACGGTGAATTTACATTAGGCTTGTTTGAGACAAGCGAGACCTGCGCAATTGCGATCAACGTCTTGCTAGTAGGCTTGTTTGAGACAAGCGAGACCTGCGCAGTTGCGATCAACGTCTTGCTAGTGCGTTGCATGATGGTTAGTCATTTTGTCCGACTTGCTCTGGAGGCTCGCCTACATGAGACGTTGAAATCTCGCGGGACAAAGCCGCCCGCAGACTTGAGAGCGAGGCGCGGCGAGGCGGCGCAGTTTCTCTCCACGGACTGCGGAAGCAAAATGCTTGATGGGAAACGACTCGCTGGTATCTCGAGCTGAGCGCTCATTGATGGTTTTTACCCCGTGCTGCTGATGAAACTCTCCAATTGGCTCAGCAAAAGTTTGTTGTTGTTTTGTGTCAGTTTTGCGTCGCCACTTCCAGTCACATTTGTCCTCATTGTTCCACAATGTTTATCATCATGACATTAATATCTATATATTTTATACTATACTTGCACTGCTTACCGTTTTCATACTTTATATATCTTAGCATATTCATACACACTGTTCATACTGCTCATAGGCTACTGTATATCTAGTGTATTCATAACCCTCACTGTTTATTCATCATTCAATTCATTTTATATTTTATTCTGTAGATTGCGTACATTCAGTGCATGACATTAAGGATTTTGGGAGATGGCCCTGCTAATTTACAGATGGCCTTGAGCCCAATAGAGATTGCCCTGAAAAATGCACACGGACGAAATGACTCACGAAGGGTTTGGGGGGCCTCCCCCTAGAACATTTCGATTTTTGCAGGTCTTAGATGATGTCTGGTGCATTCTCTAGACTGAATTATAAGATGAACCACCACAATATTATATTGTACAATTTCAATGTTATTCTTCATTTCACTTTGTTTGTTTGTTCTTGTTTGTGTTTGCTCGCTTGCATGCCCTGCATAGCTATAAGAAATACTTAAGTTGTTGGTCAAGACACTTTCCTTCTGATGAAGGCAAATGCCTTCCCAGATGTAAAACAGTAGAAAACATGACATTCAGTTATAACATTATTTACACTATTATGGCCCCCGTTAAAAAATGTTTGTAATGTTATCTACTGTAAGTTGGTCGAACGAATGCCTCCTCATCCGGAAGCTGACCGAGCAGACCCGAGCAGCAGTCGAGAGGAGCCGAGCGCATCTGCGAAGCACACAAAATGGCGACGTCAGAGTTCCATGCAGAGTTCCCGTTAGCCGGCAAATCTAAATCTCTTCGGTCAAACTAATCTCCCTTTAGCGCATTACCGCTTCAGTTACGCCATTTATGTGACAGACAAGAAGAGTATGTGACAGACAAGAATAGTCAATTCACTTAATGTAGAGCAAGAGATGTCCTGTATGGGTTGATTGTGCGTTGATCTGTTGGTAATGCCTCGGGGTTCCGGTGGGCATGTAAACAAATGCATAATGCTGCGCTATACTTTGTGGCCTCACCCAGTTGCATAGCGACACTTATTGTTTAGATGTCTTTTAATAAGCAGGTAGTCATATCATTACCTAGAACTAGCTAGATCTGATCAATATGGACATACACGCGAGTGAAGTCTACAGGACTGTCTCAGAAAATTAGAATATTGTGATAAAGTTCTTTATTTTCTGTAATGCAATTAAAAAAACAAAAATGTCATACATTCTGGATTCATTACAAATCAACTGAAATATTGCAAGCCTTTTATTATTTTAATATTGCTGATTATGGCATACAGCTTAAGAAAACTCAAATATCCTATCTCTAAATATTAGAATATCATGAAAAAGTATACTAGTAGGGTGTTCAACGAATCACTTGAATCGTCTAATTAACTCGAAACACCTGCAAGGGTTTCCTGAGCCTTGAAAAACACTCAGCTTGGTTCAGTAAACTAAATCACAAGTATGGGGAAGACTGCTGATCTGACTGCTGTCCAGAGGACCGTCATTGACACCCTCCATCAGGAGGGTAAGACACAAAAAGACATTTCTCAAAGAGCAAGCTGTTCACAGAGTGCAGTTTCAAAGCACATCCACAAAAAGTCTGTTGGAAGGGGGAAATGTGGCAGGAAACGCTGCACAACCAAGAGAGATGACCGCAGCCTTAACAGCATTGTGAAGAAGAGTCGCTTCCAGAATTTGGGGGAGCTTCAAAGACAGTGGACTGAAGCTGGAGTCCAGGTATCAAAAGTCACTGTTCACAGACGTATCCGGGAAATGGGCTACAATAGCCGTATTCCCATGGTCAAGCCACTTCTGAACTCAAGACAACGGAAGAGGCGTCTGACTTGGGCTAAGGAAAAGAAGCACTGGACAGTTGCACAGTGGTCCAAAGTCCTCTTTTCAGACGAAAGCAAGTTTTGTATTTCATTTGGAAGTCAAGGCGCCAGAGTCTGGAGAAAGGCTGGAGAGGAGCAAAATCCAAGTTGCTTGAAATCCAGTGTGAAGTTCCCACAGTCAGCGATGGTTTGGGGAGCCATGTCAGCTGCTGGTGTTGGTCCACTGTGTTTCATCAAGCCCAGAGTAAATGCAGCTGTGTACCAAGAGATTTTAGAGCACTACATGCTTCCGTCTGCTGAAAAGCTCTATGGAGATGAGGAATTCATTTTCCAGCATGATCTGGCACCTGCCCACAGTGCCAAAACCACCAGTAACTGGTGTACTGACCATGGCATTACTGTCCTCGATTGGCCTGCAAATGCCCCTGACCTGAACCCCATAGAGAATATGTGGGGTATTGTGAAGAAGAAGCTGAAAGACACCAGACCCAACAATGCTAATGAGCTAAAGGCCGCTATTGAAGCATCCTGGGCATCCATAACACCTCAGCAATGCCACAGGCTGATTGCCTCCATGCCACGCCGCATTGATGCAGTAATCCGTGCAAAAGGATTCCCAACCAAGTACTGAGTGCATTAATGGACATTTTCAAATGTTTGATTGTGTTTTGCTGTTATAAATCTTTTTTTTTTACTTGGTCTGAGGAACTATTCTAATTTTTTGAAATAGGATTTTTGAGCTGTATGCCATAATCAGCAATATTAAAATAATAAAAGGCTTGCAATATTTCAGTTGATTTGTAATGAATCCAGAATGTATGACATTTTTGTTTTTTTAATTGCATTACAGAAAATAAAGAACTTTATCACAATATTCTAATTTTCTGAGACAGTCCTGTAATCTGACAGGAGATAGAGATCAGCTGCTGCTGACGAGTCGACACGCAGCTCTGCATAATCACATGCAGCAGTGAGCGGAACAAAACACACACTTCACTTTAGAATATCACACGTAGCTATTTTAATTACCTTTCAAACTACCTAAACTAGTTATAGATATGTTTCGTTTTACTGTCGGGTCACTCATTACTGGATCCGCGAGCTGCATGATACTGGCATAATAGATTGCCCGATCGGGCGACCAGCAGGTGAGGCTTCATTGCCCGAGCTAAATACTAGATGGCCCCGGGCCATCGGGCAGCCCTTAATGTCGAGCCTTGACATTACTTTTCACTTTACTGCTTTTTGCACTCCTGGTTAGAAGCTAAACTGCATTTCGTTCTCTCAGTACCTGTAATATGTGCAATAACAATACAGTTTAATCTAATCTTGAGCAGGAACACATGTATTTACTTAGTACATATCTGACATTAACGATTAAACACATTTGTGAATTCTTTAGCAAACCGAGTCAAGCCGACTCCGGAGGTGGCGAATGCACCTTAAAGTTGTATGCAATCCGCCAAAAAACCGAGAGAAGTAGAAGAAGAAGAACAAGCCGACTCCGAGCTGTCCGACTTCAGGCGAGCTTTTTGAGACCTCCCCCGGCTGCGATCGGCTATTCTCGTCTACTTTTGAGGCGAGCCGCAGCTCGTCTCAAACGAGCCTATTTTTTGTTTTAGCGCTGCTTCATCTAAACCAGGTTTCCCTCCGCTCTGCTGACATCTTGTGGCGCAGCTGCAGCACAGGGCGCTACGTCATCACCGGATGTTGACACCAGATGAAGCGCATAGAGGAACAGCTGAAAAAGAACAACAAAGCCGCGACGACGACGGTAAAAACAACAGATAAGCGTCTGAAATACACTTAAAACATCGGTGACATCCTATCTGGTGGGGACATTGTGTGCCTCTTAAACAACTTGTAAAGGTAGGAATCCGTCATTTGGAAATAAGCAGAGATATACGTGTTGTTGTTCATCTTGTTCCTAGTTTGCCGTTGATATGGCTGTTAGCTGGACTGCTAACGTATCGTTAGCTTTATTTGACTTGGTAATCACTACGACACCGTTCAGATAATATGCCAAGACCTCGGAAGAAACTAGCAGACTTTTTCCCTTTTTGTTAGTTAGTCGAAATTAGTTATTTTTTGAGAACAGTTTATTTATTTGTATTCTTGATGATGGCTTTTATTTTTAGCACCATTCAAAGCTCAGCTGCCATCTACAGCCAGCAGTCCTCATGACAGGCGAGTCAGGAACAAAAAGTTCCTGTTGAGATCTGTCAGATGCTCAACAAAGAGCTAACGATAGTACGGCAAGGGTGGTTAACTAAAACATATATATTTTAGGAAAATACCTTAAGCTCATAATGTTTTTATTTCTTTGAAAAACAGTCAACTGTAACGTTATATTTGTGTTGGTTACTCTTCTAGGTTTCCTTATGTTGCCTTTTATACAGTTTTTTGGTGCATTGTTCACAAATATCTTTCAGGAGAAAGACAATTACAAAAACATTCATAATGAAATATGTTAACTTAAGTAAATTAATATTGTTAGTGGTATGAATACAATCTTCTCAAAACATGCTATTTGATTTATTTTTCTGATAAATATTTCAATATAGATCATTTTCAGGAAAGTATTTTAAAACATTGTTAAACAGAAGTTTTCAAACTAGTTTTGGATCGGCAGGTGCTTATGTAGTGCTGTTAAGGACCAACACACACTACACATTGATTTGATAGAATCTCTGAATGAACTACTTTCGTCATAATCCACCAGCAGACACACTTGAAATTCAGTCAACGCATTTGTAGGTTTACAAGGCTTAAGTAAAAGCCTCACAAGGTTGTAAGAAAGACTTGGGCTATGGGATGTAGATGTACTAACTGATCATTCATTTACATCAGTGCCCACAATTGCCACTCACACCCAGCTACTGTATGTTGTAGGAGTAGCTACCACATTATAAACAGTGTTGACAAACCTCTTAGAGCTCACCTTTTGCTTTAGGGTATTGTATTATGTGTTACTGCCTATAGTGTTTTATTTAAAGTACATTTTCTCTTGCTATTATTTTAGCTTCACTTCAGTAACTCCCAGAGAATTGACGATGGGGCGCATCTTCCTGGACCACATTGGCGGCACCCGCCTCTTCTCCTGTGCCAACTGTGACACCATCCTGACCAACAGGTCTGAGCTCATCTCAACACGCTTCACAGGAGCCACAGGCAGAGCTTTCCTCTTCAACAAGGTACAGAAACATCATTGATAAAGCTCCAATGCTAATGTAACAGCGTAAGCAGACCCAGTATATAGTTCCCTCCTATAATTCATGGTTGTTTCTTAACTCAACAGGTGGTGAACCTCCAGTACAGCGAGGTGCAGGACAGAGTGATGCTAACCGGCAGACACATGGTGAGGGACGTCAGCTGCAAGAACTGCAACAGCAAGCTGGGTTGGATCTATGAGTTTGCTACTGAGGACAGTCAGCGGTACAAGGAGGGTCGTGTCATCCTGGAGAGGGCGCTGGTTAGGGAGAGTGAGGGCTTTGAGGAGCACGTACCCTCAGACAACTCATGAGCCCCCTTGTGTGAGGATTTCACCCCCATGCCCTCCTATCCCTCTCCTGTAATCCCTTTGCCTCTGCGCTGTGCACCATCACCTGCAGACTTAATGGTCGGAGAATTTTTGGCTTCAACCCCTCCCTGTCTCTGGCTTCCACATTAGAACTGTGCTGATTCGAAGATTGGATTGCTGGCTCTTCTCCTGCTAAATAGGCTTTCCCAAAAATACTTCCTGAATAACGTCTCACAGGGCACCAACCCCAAAACATCTGTGCACACAAATATATAGTCACTTGATGCACAGCAAAATCACCGCCTCACATGCTCCACACATTTTCATACTGTATGCTAGTTAAAAACATGCATGATAACACACGTGGCCAGTCACACAGAAAACATCACCTAGTTGTTTTGTTTATTTGGATTTCTGGAGGCAGTAGAGCTGAGAATGTTCACCATCCAGACAGGGGCAGCCCGCTCCACTCAGCGGTGTTCAATGAACCGATGGAGGTGTCACTCTACATATTGCTTCTGTGTTGTGACCTTTTGTCTCAATGTATTTGTCACTGGTGAGCACTGAATGCAATTAAGCTCATGATAGTTGTTATTTCTACATCAGTCACCTTTTTATTAGCTAGTAGTTAAATAAATGTTAATGTTTAATTATATGTTCATGTTCGAATTATACCGTAAGGAGCGCACAGACTGATGTCATTTTTAGGTATTCATTGTGTGGTTATAATAGACGTTTTTTTGTTTGTTTTAGATCTGGCTCACATGATGTGCATAAATCTTGATTGACATGATATTCTTGACATTTACCCAATGTGGCTTTAAGGTTACAGTTCATAACTGGAGATGACCTCATGAATAGCAGACAATCATTTAATTGATCCTGCAATTTGATTTATTTTGCCATTCTCCATCCGTTACCATTTGCCTGTGTGGTGTGACGAGCAACATGTCACTTTGGTGACTTATGAGGAGTGTGTACCCTGCAGCCATGTGTCTTCAGTGTGACAGAGGAGGGATGTGTCTGAGACATGATGGAGACATCCTCTGGCTGCCTGCCGGAGTAAGGACAGGATTTCAAGAGGATTGGTCATGCAAGCGTTTGAAAGTAGCCAACACAGGGAGACAATGTGAGACTTAAAGACAGTCTCTGGAAAATAAGAAACAGCAGACAGTCTCTTCTCAGTGAATATGTTGCTGGAAAATGTTAAATCAAGCCTGGGTCTGACTAATCCATTTATTTACACAGTTGACGCTAATTCTGTCTCCTAGAGTTGAACTACTTTCAGGATAGTCACCCCTCTTCTTTTTATAATCCTAGGCTGAGGGCATATTTGGTCATAAAATGACTTGTTTCTTACACACAGGGCAAGTTTTAATGGAGTTTTAGTCAAAGTTAAGCTTTGGTCCTCTGACTATGCCAGAGCCTACATTTTATATCGTCCGTTCCCTGCAATACAAATGTCAAAATTGTAAAAAACAACCAAAAACAAAATTGTTATCTCCATGACATTTGAAGTTATTTTTGGAGTGGGTTGTAGCACAGCATCATGGCCCCGGTGTGACATTGTGCCATTTCAGTGTGCATGCCTGCAGGCGTTACCGGAATGCTCCAGCTTTCACCAACCGCGTTGTTATTGTCGCCTTTTCAAGGTCGAACAAGACGGGGCGAGTGGTCATTTCTACAAAAAAAATCACACAATCCTTATCCGTAAAATCAATGCAGTGTATAGTCAATGGCTGTGACAGAATATTATCTTTTTGGTGTTCACTTTTACCATTTTATTGATAGTGCATTTTTTATTTGCTTTATGATTATTATTTTATTGACATTTATCTTACTGTATATTTTCTCTATTGGAGGTTTTCTTGTATGGCGTTTGCAAGGGTTTTCTTTGATGTTATTTCTAAATAAACATTTAGTCTTGCTGGGTAAACAAATGTGTCTTTGCTTGTTTTGTAGTTTATAACATATTTGTATTAAAAAGAATAGACTGAGATAATTATCAATGTTTGTGAATACATGTTTTTTCAGGTCATTTGAACACCTTGTTATAATGAGTATCTACCACACATGTTGTATTCCTTTCTCTTAATTTGTACCTCTTCCTCCAGATGTTTGTATTTTTTGTATCAAAATGTGGCTTGAACCTGGTTCCCAAGATAAATGTGGACATAAGCACACCTGATTATTTTAGAATATTGTCATGTCCATAAAGGGATGTTTAGACCTCTAGGTGGCAGCAGAACACTGAGAGACAGGCTGATCTCTGAAGAGCTTATCCCTTGGATGCATGATGCTGACTCCCTTGCCTGCTCTGACGTTAGCAGGGTCTGTAGAGCTTCACTGCAGTCTGGAAAAACATATCAGGCAAATTACTCAATGGAGCAGAAATGTATTCTGGGTGATGTTCAGTTTAATCAGTGCCTAATAAAGGTAAACATGGAATGAGTTGTTCCGAAAAAGCAAACATTTCTGACGAAAATATACTTCATCCAAACTTTAAATTCCATTTTGCCTACTTATGCAGAACTGTGAATCATCCTAGTTGAAGAGGTTTGACTGCATTGGGTTTAAAAATAGGCCGTGACGATTCTCTCCTAATCCACCCACCAATATTGCTGCGCTGCCGTGGAGTTATTTATAGCTGCGATCATGTTGGAAGGCTTCTTTGTTGGAGTGTCTGTGTCACAGCGGTGGATTCAACAACAGGTCTGCAGTCACTCCTGGAGACACCTCAGAGTGAGCACGCAGCTAAGACACATATTAATTATGTTCCTGGACACACTGTTCTGGTCACAGCTATTTCTGCACCCACCGCAGAATAGTTTTTTCTTTCTTTGACGTATCTGGAGCATTAGTGGATAGAGAAGATTGGTGTTTTTATGACCATATCTAGAGCCCTTTGAAAGCCTGACATGACCAGAGGCTCCCGATTGTCCTGCTTTACAAATTACAATTCATAGTAGTCTTTGACTTTGTCCCTGCTTAACCTCTGGATTATCGGCTCTCTTTATTGAAAAAGCCATCAGGCCAACGAAGATAATTACACCGCCTTGTTGATCCTATTAGTCTGCATGCAATTGGATGGCCGTGGCACAGATCTAGATGTGACAGTCCTCAGGTGTGTTCACAGCTAGATCTGTTTTTCCATTACCCTTTAGACACTTCCTCAGTGTGCTTGGGCAGAGTGTTGATCCACTAAAGTCTTTAACCATAAACTAATTCTCTGTACCAATGAGATGCTTTATTTTAAGACTGGGAAATAACACACTTGTGTCGCACAGGTTAATGGGTACCTCATCAATTTTCCTTCCACCCACTGTCAAACCCATCAGAGCAAAACATTTGAAGTTATATCAGATGCAGAAGATGATTTGGAGTAGAGGGGGGGGGGGGGGGGGTGGAGGACCATAAACAGCACCAGGAGCATAATTGCAACCTCAATTGGCCCATGATTCATGGTCCTCGGACAGCTATTTATCCCCGACTTTTGTCTTCGATTGCCTGCGCCCCCCACCACAACCAGGAGTGTAGAGATATAGAATATAGAAATAAACTTCTATCATTCTGCCACTCTCTTCACAGACACACAAAAGAGTGACATCATTCTGTCAGCAGGAGAAAATAGCATACTTTCCATTGACATCACTCCACATCCCGTTGCTAGGCGACAGGGGAGTCAACACTGGTTGCTATGGCGACATGCATTTCACCTTCAGAGCTCCTGACCTTTTTGGTTGTCTATTGCAGACTGTGAATGTGTGTGTGTGGACTGTGGCCCCAGCGTTGTGTAACATGAGCATTCAAGGTCCTGTTGACTCATTCACTGCAGTGTAGTGATTGTTATAGTACATTCTACAGTAGATTAAAGGACTGCCCAGACAATACCCAAGATGCTCTGCAGCGGCTACACATCTGAGAGTAATGGAGGTGTTCTGCATGAGACAAGTCATGAGTAAATGAGAAAAACCCATTGTCGTAATTCCTACGTAATGTAATAGCTATGATGTCAGCAACCTTTTAAAGTGACGTTACTGTCAATCAAATGATGGGCTATTACGGCATTAATCAAAAGATCAAATCAGTGTAAAAGCAGTATTAAAGTCAGTATAATCAACATTTTCTACGTTGACAAGCGTAAGAAAAAGACTGGAAACGTGAATGAATTTATACAGTATATTTATTTAGATATACATTTCCTCCTGTAAGAGACTGACTCTTGTTTACCTGAGGACAGTGACTGAAGAGGTCCAGCATCAGCGAGTGATTGTAAAATGAGCTACAGAAAAACAGCACAAGTGAAAGAGTTATACATGGAGAATCTGGCTGGTTCAGGCTGAGGAAACGGATGTAGTACCATGTTTGGTAAACTACTACATGCTGATGGTAAAATTGTTAACACAGCTGGATCACAGTGACTGGAAACAGCCTCTTTACACTTAAACTACAGGAGCTTCAGATTTATATAAACAAAACAAAATCAGGGTTGAAGTGGTCATCTAGATCACACACGGCACAGTGTTACAGAAAGTGCTAGATAGTCTAAGACAAAAGTTTCCAGACTCATAGAATTGAAATGGTTTTGAGTGGCAAGGAGAGTCAGTGGCCAAAAGTGTGGTTCAAGCTCCGCTTCAATCTTGTTATCATTTCCGTCCTTTTTTGGCACAATGGGAGCAGCTTTCTCAGCTGTCATTCGCTAATTGAGTTTAGCAAGCGCATCAATGCCAGTCCTCCGGAGAGGGACACGGGCAGAGGTGGGCATTACAGGGCTTTTTTGGATTAGGTTGAGTTCAAGGCCAGTTTTCCACTCCAAGTCTGGTCCTCTATGCCACCCCGGCACAAACAGGGGTAATGTTGTCCCAACAGGACATTCTTCCACCCCGGCCCCCCCACCCACATCCTGCCTCTAAAAGGCATCCCTTCATTCCCAGAAAGGGCACAAAGCTCATCTGCTTCTACAGATCTCAAATCTCTGATCTTGTCGAGTAGATGATCACAAGTGTCACCTCTGCGTTGCTCTGGGTAACCTTTCCAGCTGTGGATGAGGTTTCCCTCTCCTAACAAGACTTTCTGTTTTGTTTCTTGATAAAAAATCACATCTGCTTCTCCCACATTTGGCTTTTATGTGCAAAGGCTACTTGAGCAAACACACAGAATAACATTGTTTATGTTTCAAAACCTGTACAGTAATTATAAGCATCATCACACAAGTAATCTCTGAGGACTAACTGAAATTCTTTCCCCAGTTTGTATAAAATGGTAATTATACCCAATAAAGGTAAACAATGGTACACATATATACCTGTATATTCCTAAGTAATTCTCTGGGAATTAACTCCTTATCTTTCCCTGTTCGAGACGTCTAATCAAAACTAATTAATTGAACTAGTCCCATCAGTCTAATCCAGCCGACAGTGCTGATTTAAATATTGGTTAGAGTCAAGTCATCATATGTACAGGAGGTCTGTACTATGGCTCTGCTCCATCATTTATGACACGGATATAAAACCAAAGGGCAACAAAAAAATACATTAAAACAAGCTCCAAAGACATGGCAATAGTATGACAAATACTGACAGCATTGTTTCATGAAACATGACCATACTGAGTTTCTGGACAAACGACTAAAATAAACATCCAACAAGGTCAACTGATAAAATGCACAAACAGCAAGCCAAGTAACAGGGAGGGACATACAAAGGGCAAGTGGTGCAATAGGTGTGATGAATTCCTCGAATCCACATACACGGATACATTTAAATAACATTCCCCTTTCTTCTACAGCAGAAAGGTACGCTCTCTCGACTGAAGCCATGCAAACGGCAGGAACTGAACTCATGACTTCCCTTCTAAGGCATGGAGCAAGGATCCTCTTGCCCTCAGAGCGGGGTGGAAACATCTCATCGTCCAGTCAACACTGTCTTCCATCCTCACTGCATCTTCGCATCCATCACCTTACTCTTCTCACCCCTGTTGGCAGCCGTGGACTTCCAGTATTGATGGCAGGCTAACTCCAGCAGCTCCACTCCGCCAATCAACTTCTGCTGGGCCATGAATACTCCCACTATAACCAGGAAGTAGAGCCTGAATGGGGCCCAGAGCCACAGGCCAGTGAAGCAGAAAGCGATGAAGCTGGTCCAGTACAGCAGTGAGGCGGCTTTGATCAGAGACACCCGCAGCTCAGACTTACAGGGTGGGACACGGGCGACGCCTTCCCTATCGAAGCCCCGGGGCTGGGCGGAGTAGAAGTCTCGCAGGCGGATCTCCTTCTCGGCCCAGCGATCCCGACACCAAGACTCCAGGTCGGACGAGGCGGTGGGCAGGGAGGCCACTGGGTAGCGGCGGACGTGGAAGTGGATCTCACGGGGGAAAAGGCCCAGGATGAGGTGGCGTTCTGTCTGAGGGATGTTCTTGGGGTACGCCACTGTAATATCATGGACGGCATCCAGGTTGCCCCCTAGGAAAAGGGACGGTTTAAAATGATCAAAGGGCACAACAAAGTGAACAAGGCATTGAACTAGACTGAAAGTTATGTATAACGCTCTATTGTCAACACTCCAAACTAATTGTATGGTACGCAGTTTATGAGGTGACACTGCAAGGAGACTTAAATGTATCCATTTTCCACTTCCACACTTGTTATTGGAATCCTTTTATGCACTTATCAAAATCCCAGCTCTGAGCTTCATTACGCATGTAGCTCTAATTATCCAGAGGCTTAGAGCTTCATCCCATCTCTGCCTTCAAAATGACCATGAGCTTTATACCACTGTCATTGATCCGCAGTGCCCTTACTATACCAATATAGAGCTGAATAAAATCTCAGCGGACTGGACAACACCTGCCAGCGCCGGCTCCTGTACAGCTCATCTCTCATGAGGTAAAAATAGAGCTGAGAGGGGCACGGTGGACTTGGGACAAATACATGTTAGCGTGGGGTGCAGAGAGAGGGAGAGCAGAATTAGCTAAGTCTAATGACATCACACTGATTCACAACACCTGCTTGGAGAGTTAGTGCCGTACTCAGCACCCAGGGCAGCTGGGGATGAGACGGCAGCACCAGAGGTGGTATTTAAACCCTGGAGCAGTGCCAGAAATTAGCTCATAGGGAAACATGAGAATATTTGGGGTGTTGTAATGGCTGACAGTAGGATGAAGCATCAGTCTGAGACGCTGTAGAATAACAGGAGGGATCCCACTCATACAAATGGCATCATGATGACATGTCATTTCCCCTGGTTTTGCTGATACTGTATTTCCATCATGATGACTTTGACTAAATAATGGCAATCACCAGAAGATGTTGCCATTTGACCGCCGATTAACAAGAAATCCTATCTTACCTTTTCGTAGTCTGTCCACAATGAAGGTGAATCCAGTGCTGCGAGGATGCAACACATACTCAAATTTCGGGAGCTTGTGCTGGACAGCAAACGCATCACTCTTTGCTCTTGTATTTTCTGCAAGACAGACAGATACACATTAGACCTCTGGACATTTCAAAAACCATATTATGTTGGTTAACGAGAGACATTTTGTATTATTGTTTACTTATCAAAAGGCACAACTTAAAGAAAAGTTTAGGTTTATTAAGCTGATCAAGTTATTCTATTTGCTGATAGCAGTACTATTATTGCATACATATTAGTAACATCCAATGAAGGTTATCCAAGGTTAATTGATGGACTCTTAACAAGCCAGCAGTATTATGCGTCTATTTGGATTTACTTTAACTTTCCCTTTATTTGAATTTTTTATAAAGAAAATATCACTAAATGTACATGAACTGTGATCAAAATGGAACTTTGTTGACATGTGACACAAAAGCAAAAACAGTATGCTATCAAAACTATGTGGCAGTCAGACAATCTTAAGGTTGATTACGCTATGAAACAATCCATGAAATACACCTACCAGTGGCAAACTAAAAACTGAGGGGGACATAAACACAGGAAAGATGATTGTTTATTAACCAAACATTCCTCAGGAACTTGTTGCAGGAACACGTAAACTATATCACGACTCATTAGTCAAATGATGTAACAAGTACAGTAGCTGCTTCCTGTAGGACAAAGGGTCTATAGACAGAACTCTATGAGGTTTTCCAAGGACTAGTCATTCTTATACAATCTTTAACTCAATTCACACTAGCTTTAAAAGGTTCAAAAGGGGTCATGGTAATATTTAGAGGGGCTTAAGTGCACTCTGGACCGGATCCTGTATGTGCAGGTCTCTAAAGAACAGGACAACTTGGTCGTCATGCTGTATTCACATGCTGTATTCACCGCCCCAACCACGAGGTGTAAGAGGCTTCGATGCAGACGTGTGCAAAGGTGCAAATGCAACACCAAAACGATATTTAAAGCCCTAAATCTTCTTGCCAATTATGATGTAACTTAATTGGACCCCTCATGACATCATGATGCGTAGAGAGAAGTTAAGCTTCCCTCAGTAAAGCTACTCGGGACTTTGATTGGATTAGTTCCGGTTTGAAAGGGCTTTAGTCACTGGTGTCGCTGTTGCTTGGATTGAAACATCAGAGCATTCCTGCAGAAATGTCTGCGTGGGGTGTGTGTCTCGGGGATTTTGCCGCACCTTATCACTTGGAAATTGTATTTGCATAATAGTGTCCATGTAGGGCCACACTGCGAGCTGTAAACTGGTTGTCGGGTACATATTGTGAGAAAGGCTATTGCAAATGTGGCTAAGTTGTCCCATGAATGAATGGAGTGATGCTTGTTTATCTCTCACCAGTGAGGTCTGTGCCCTCGGGGAACAGGAGCAGCTGCAGGGGCTCTTTGATGTCACAGAAGTAGTCTAGCATGTTCCCCATGTGCTTCTTGTCATTCTCCCACCGACGCTGAATAAAGACGAAGCATGCTACCTGCATGGCCCAGCCTGGAAAATACAAACAGCCTTTACAGGTGTAATTGCTTAACTGATCTGGACTTTCAAGGCAGGCATAGTCTATGTTTCCCAGGAAAAGCATTTGACATTGGGCCATCTTTTATTTCAGAGTACTTATGATCTCTAACATACTCCCTCTTGATATCACAAACTTGTCATACCAGCATCTACTCTATTTGGTTATATTAACTATTCTCAGGCGCCCGTTAATAAGCTTTTTGCTTAAACTAATAAGAGTCTAAAACAGAAGAAACTCTTATGGAATCCCTATATTAGTCCCACGGAGGGGAAATTTGCGTAGAAAAAGAGCCAGACAGCTTAATGTTACATATTGTTAGCCTAATAGCATAATTGCCCAAGTCATATTTGAATGTTTTTGGAAAACAAGGAAAAGTGCCCTGCAAAAATGCCTAAGTCAAAGCGATGACTTCGGCAGATAGTGATTTTGGACGCTAAAATGCATTCTGATAGGCTGTGGACATAGGCAATAAGGCAGGGTGATGCAGCAGTGGTAGGAGAGTAAAGTTAGGCAGATATCACAATTTGGCCAAAAAATGACTTAGGCAATTATGCTATTAGGCTAACGATATGTCAAATATGTGACATGCATTAAAAAAATAAAATACTAAGTTATGATATAATAAAAAAGAGGTGTTGATTCAATTTCCTTTTTTTCATACCCTTCTACTGCCCTAAAGTTGCAATATATTGTTCCTCATTTAGATTCAACTTTCTATTGAAAGTAAACTGCTTTGCAATGATGTAATGACATTTATGCAAGTGCTTTGCAAACCATATCTTATATAATGGTATGAATAGGAGTTTAAGTCTGTGTTCAGTAAAGAGAAAAGCACACAATGTATACCCACCAAAGCCAGGCACAGCCTTCAGGGCCGCCTTGAGGCAGATCTTCTCCAGACGAAGGTAGCTGTACCTGAGCAGACAACACCAGAGGAACATCCAGTCCAGGCGGGTGCGGTGGTTCATGATGATCACACTTCGCTCACTCGGAATGAAGCCATCTCCCGTAATCACCACCTTCACCCCAAACACCAGCTCCAGCAACGACTACAGAGGGGAGAGATGCCGGGATGGAGGAGGGATAAGGAGGAAGAACAAGAGGGAAGAAATGAAAAGGGATAGGGAGGAAACATATCGTTAGCCTAATAGCATAATTGCCCAAGTCATATTTGAATGTTTTTGGAAAACAAGGAAAAGTGCCCTGCAAAAATGCCGAAGTCAAAGCGATGACTTAGGCAGATGGTGATTTTGGACTCTAAAATGCATTCTGATAGGCTGTGGACATAGGCAATAAGGCAGGGTGATGCAGCAGTGGTAGGAGAGTAAAGTTAGGCAGATATCACAATTTGGCC
Organism: Harpagifer antarcticus; assembly: GCA_902827135.1. Classification (NCBI taxonomy): domain Eukaryota; kingdom Metazoa; phylum Chordata; class Actinopteri; order Perciformes; family Harpagiferidae; genus Harpagifer; species Harpagifer antarcticus. The sequence goes on along the minus strand of CADEHL010001222.1, from coordinate 131,604 downwards.
AAAAAATGACTTAGGCAATTATGCTATTAGGCTAACGATATGGAGAAGTAGATGATCACAAGAATGATCATTGGAAAAAGATGTAAAGGGAGAGAGGAGGGACTGGGAAGAGGAAAGATACATTTAGGAGGGACAAGTATGAGAAAAAAATGAATAAATAATGGTGCATGGGGTCGCTGTAAACAAGATTTGCTTAATTGTCCTAAAAGGAAACCTAAATATATGAAGTTTATTTCTGATAAATAGGGCAGGCATAAATAAGGCAGATATGACGTAGATGATGGTGACCATGTTAGACACGGGCCACTTAAGACCATCTGGCATGAGCATTGGCATGCTAAGTAGAAGCTAAGCTGGTGAACACACCACAGGCAGCGTCAGCCAGGTAGCGACGAGGCGATCCGTGATCCAGCGGTACCAGGCAGGAGAGAGCAGCATGAGGGGCAGAACTGGAGCCAGCATGAAGACACTTCCAAAGATGCTCCCCAAAAACAGGGTGATCACAAAGTACAGGCCCCGCACTGACACAGCCATCTGCAGAGATGAGGGAGACAAGATTAATCATTCAAAACAAATTAAAGCAGATCAAACGTGAGCTGTTGTTTATGTATTGAAAAACAAAGATGATGACTTTATGAGATGTTTTCCTGACTTGGATGTCCACTATGGAAAGTGGCTTGGGTAGAGCAACTGTAACATGAAACAAATGGGATTATCGAGAGTCGCATCAATTGCAAGGACTGCTGTTCTGTTGTTCTTCTGACATATTTTCCCACAAACAGTGGAAAAACCAGGGCAGACATTCCAAGTGTGGAATGTAAATAGGGGAACCTTTTCTGACTGTGGGTAACACATTGTGGACGCATGGTCACTAAATCAAGTGTGGCTGTGGCTTCAAAATTATTCACAGTCTGTAGAGCATAAACAGTGGTTGAAATATTGTTAAAGCCGTCAATAACTTGTGTAACCACCATACACAAATATATTCAATTAAATATACTGGGGCAGAGTATTTGATCCAAATTATTTAATCCCAACTGATATTTAAGATAACATGTTGCCGTTTTAACTAGTTGTTGTCATGTAAATTAAAAAGCGATTTTGCTACACCTTCATAATTTCCCAAAATAATTGAATCTAAAAAAGTGCACCTGAAGCTATGACAGCTACCTTTGACTGCAATCGCCTCTGATATTAGGGGTGGAACTAAATTAATGGATAAAGTTACATAATAAACGATAAACACAATGAAGGTACATTGAACTGATAAGCTTGCGTTGTTAAAGATGTGATAATGTAATTACATCCTTGGTTTAATAAGTATAATTAAGATTCATTATAAACCTGTAAACTAATGATCATTCACACATGTGAAGGCAGTCCACGGCATTACACACACTGACCTACAAACTTCATAAAACAAGGCTCAAGATGAACGTAAATGCAAACCATTTAAGTAGTAGATTGAAAAAGTATGGTTGAGCATGTTCCGAGCGGTAGCTGCAACATGGCAGGAATAGAGTCATTAGATCCCTGAGGAAAGTGAACTGAGCCCGTAATCCTTCGGAAATTCAAAACCAAGTAACAGGACCTTCAATTGTCCATGACATATCAGATGAGTTTAAAGGGGCTCATCTGGACATGCCATGAGGATCGCCTGTCATTTCAATGACATCAGTGGTGACCACTTCAGCCTCAACGGTCGGTCACGTTACACTATTGTCCTTACGTAAGAAACACACAGGTGTTTTCACTTGGTTAGCCTGATTAGACCTCCTCTCCGAACTGTGTGCTCGACCTGAATCTCCCACTCTCTCCTGTTCATGTTGGTGCACCTATACAACAAGGTCGTGGATTATTTTTTGTTCCTAGTTTGGCTCCACCAAAATTAAGTAGGACAATTCAAAATGACCTATTTTGATGTGCAGGGCCTTTAAAAAATATCCAAACAACCATCAAGCAAAGTCAACTCAAAAAACACAAACTGACCAATTTATTTCCATTTTACAAAAACTGTCAAATACGAGGCAAGTTAAGGATAGGCAATCTCTCGATAAAAAACTAGTCCAGAAGTGTTTTAATGTGCTGCTACATGCTGGGATACCTTTGATAAAAGGCTATGTAAATACACTTGATTTAACGCTGTCTTTTCACTATGTTTTATCTGAATGTGCAACTTTATAAATAAGCAGGACATAGGACAACCTAAACAAACAACCTAAACCAACAAGTTTACATCATCTTCATCAGAACACTGCAATTATAATCACGTCCCCTGATATAAAGGTTCAAAGGGGAAATACAGGGAGTCCTGATTTGATTGGCCCCTGAACTTGCTGACGCAGCGAGTCTTAGCTGATGCCACAGGGAGCAATTTCATCCAGCGGGAGTTTTCTTCTCTTTGAACTGTGGTTCACACATAACACCTTAATTACTGCTATGATTGCAACAGCCTTTATTCAGACTACCTGCCCCAACACTCCCATCATCTCGCCCTCGTTGACACCCTCTGCGGCACCATGATTCAGCAAGTCTCAAACAGAAGTGGCTGAAGGTGCATTTAAAAGATGCACGTCATTCATTATGCTGGCAATAAGGGTTTAACGGTTACCTGTTTTAACAACGGAAAATCTGAGGCACAAGGTGAGAAAACATGCTTGCTCAGCACGATTATGCTGTGTCCCAACGCACACACATCAAGAACACCCTTGGGTGGCAACCGGAACAAGCAAAAGATCCCACAGTAGAAGGCATGACACACTGGGAAATTATGTGAGAATTGAATGGAATTATGGGTATATAAGTGTTGAATAAACATGTTTTTCTTCTACTGGGAGTGGACACCTGGTACATTTCATTATTTATATCACGCATCCATGGAAACACTTTTGTTTTCATACAAAGCAAGGACTACTTTTGGAATGATTTAGTACCATCCATTTGGGTTGGTTTAACATTGTATTTAATCAAGATAACAGTGATTCTGAAAGCACTTCCCCAAACACAGCACCACACGCAATGCAAAGCATACTCCTTCACATAGTCCAAGTCTAAATTCTCTGGCAATAATTTTTGCATTCCTTACTTTAAGCCAGGACCAGACATCCCGACAGAGAAAAGCTGAGTGAAGAGGTCAAGCATATCTGGGCTAAACAATGAGCTTAAGTGGTGTGTGTGTGTGTGTGTGTGTGTGTGTGTGTGTGTTAAGAGACAGAGAGGAAAAGAAAGAGCCGGGAAGACCGCAATAGATAATGCTGTAAAATTAAATTGCAAATAGATTTAAGGGCAGGTCTACTTTACAAACTAGAAGGCACTTAGAGAAAAACACATCTCTCTCATGAAGTGAAACCCAAAAACACTGTTTCTAGATTACATTTATTGACATTGAAACTTGTAGAGTTTAGAAATACCTTAAAATGTATCAGAAAGTCCAACATAACTTTTGGGTATGTTCTTGACATACAGACATAATGGGGGAAAAAAAACATTAGCTGCATCAAGAAATCAATTGATCAATACCGAACATGGCCTATTAACCTCACTCAATCTACATCCATCAATTTTACCAAGAGCAGCCAAACTCTTTCATTGTATCGATGAAAAGGGAAGCAGTAATTGATAAATAGATAAAGTATAGAGGACTTGACAGGATGAGTTAATTGTTTACATTAGACGCATTCACACTGCGGTACTTTTCCCACAAAGGTTCATGCGAACTTAGTTCATGAGAACTCTTTTATCGCGTTCACACCAAAAAGAGCCGGTACTAAAATTAGTTCATGAGAACCTTTTTACCCCCTCGAAAGTCCGCGAGCGGCTCTTTTGTGAGAAAAGAGCTATATTTTTGATTGGCTGGGCGGATTGCAAACCACGCCCCGTAAAACTCCCCCCAAAAAATTGTGAAGCCGCCATTTTATTATCCTCGCATTAGCATTAGCCCAGCGCAGAAACGCAGAGAGAGTAACGTATGGCAACACAAAATAAAACATGGGAGCGGTGGAGATGAGGAGGTGTCGGCGTTCTGGCGATTTACTCGGAATGCTTCAGTAGAAGCTGCTGGGACTCCCAGCTCCAACTCCGGGGACTTCCGGCCGGGGACTGTGGGCGGCAGTATACGCCGTGAAGTTGTTTGTAGTCTGCCAGTAAACCCAAAGCAGAAGAAGAAGAAGTGACGTCAGCGGCTTCATTTGCCTAATCCACCCCCAGGGACTTTTTCCGGTGTGAACACGATCTGTACTTAGTTCATGCGAACTAAAGAGTTTGCATGAACTAAATTTGCATGAACCTTTGTAGGAAAAGTACTGCGGTGTGAATGCGCCTATGGTTAATGTCCTTAAGTGTCCCACCACCCATATTTCACCACTTCAATGCAGCCCCGCAGGAAGGCAACTGGCAGGGAAACAAATGTAATCTAGATTCTGCGATTTTTATTAATTAAGAAACACGTTTAAATGGTCTTGAAGTACATTTGTCTGAACTGGTTGGGTCTGTTATCAGCTGTACAAAAAACCTGTGGATTAGTTATGAGTTTGGGAGCAAAGTGCATGTCAGTGGCTTCCTTGTGAATTTCCCAATCTCTCCTAATAAATATGTATTCAATAACGCTGGGTATTTTCTGACATTAAATCAAACAACATTGAGAAACATGGTCTACCCGGGCCGGAACCAATGTACTCAAATCACGACAGACAAGGCGAATATTATCTAATTTGCACACATTTTCCATAATCCCAGTTTGGGATTAAAGAAAAAGCAAGGACTTTCACCGGACAGACAACACTAGCCGGTCAACGTTTAACATTTAGGAAAAGTAGTTACACTAACAGACCCCATACATGGTTTGCAATGTTGTCTGTTAATAATCATCCCTTCGGTTAGCATTTCGCTTTGTAAATAATTACTCAACTCTAGCCTTGCTTGCAAATAAGAGACACACCATAAGAAATAATGGTGAGATGTTTTCACAATAGATTGATGCTGCAAATGCAATTTTATTATGTCTTCTTAAAAAGTTAAAGACTGGCTGCTTTTGCTTTACTCCATATTTTCAAATATTTAAATATCTTTTTTGTTTTTCTCTGAAATGTGTACTTTTATCAGAATCAGAAGGAAACTATAATAACATTAAAATACAGCAATATCTCAATAGAATATAGATGAAATATGGATATACCTGTCAAAATATAATAAAATAAACATACAGTTTTGGTATGACAAGAAATAAGTTTACGAGAGCTTTTTGGGTAATCGAAACACTGACCCTCAGGTTGCTGGACACCTCTCTTGAACTAAAGCCACCATCCTTAATAATGTATATTTTCATAATCGTACTTAAATACTTTTACTTAAGTGCCATTATCGATGCAATACTTTTACTTGAATTTAGTCTTTTTACAGTGTGGTTGGAGCGTCCGAGGTGTCAACATATACCGTCAAATCCACTGTTTACAGTACTTTTACTCAAGTAAAGAATCTGAATACTTTCCCCACCTCTGGTTAAAACGTTAGCGTATACTTTGGAAACTGTAAGAAAGCTACCTGCTGTCATTGCAGGTTATCTTCGGACTTATGTTCCTCTCGAAACAAGGCTGGCATAAACAACATGAATGCCAGTTAATCATGCAATATCTCACATTAAACAGAAGCTAGCCTATTAGCCGACGTTATCCTGCTTATTTGAACAGGGCGGGCTAACTACGGTTAAACATATCTGCATATTGTCGCATGACAACATACCCACCTTTCTTGTTTCTCCTCAGGAGTCAAATATCTTTGCGGTTTAGGTGAGGTCGTTTTGTTAGCTCCGATAAGTCCAAGCACTTGGTTGCGACATAGCAACTTGGCAAGCCAGCTAGCAGCCTGCTAACGTTAGCACACTAGCTAAGCTGTTCAACAACTGCGTTACTAAGCTACCACTCAAAGCTAACGGTTATTGAAACTGTTCCACAGACCGTTTCCCAGCAAAAAAATGTTGTAGGTATTAGCCCACGACTATTGTTGCTTTGTTTGAGTGCCTTACTTACTATGACTGCAGCAAAAGTGTAGCCGCCTTACCAATATGCTAACACGACCTCTCAACTTGTTACCTCTCACCTGTCATTCCGCACAGCCATCAACAGGTGTCGCTGTTTTTGCCTGCTACATTATTCCAGGAGGTGAGAGTAAACCGCAGGCACAGTTTCAAGAACAACATTGAGGTGAAATAGATTTCACATGTTGATAGTGGCAATGGTTGACGTTTATGTTATATTTTAGGCAGCAGGAAACTACCTGCAATAATAAAGTATTTGCAGGAGGTGCAAAGGGAGAGAGGTAGATAGGATGAAAACTAAAGGCTCCATGCATGCACTCCTAATGCAAGTGCCAGGTGTAGGAATTTAAAACCTTACCAACGTTAAAGTAGCCTATTTTCAAGCGTCAAAGTTGCTCATTGTGCAGCAATGTGTCTCCTGTATGTGTTGTGTTATTAAAAAACACATTATTATACGTATGTGCTTCTTATGATATTAATATCTGAGCAGTATGTTAATGGTGAGGCCAGCAGAGGGGAAACTAGCTTCTTAATATTGTTTGATAAAGTTATCTGAAATGTTGCCTCACATACAAAAGTACAATATTTCCATCTAAATTAAGTAGAGGCAGAATAATTGGGAGCATCAAATGTCTCAAAATGCAGTACTTTTAAATTAACATGTACAACCAGGTGAAGATAAAAACTCCTTTATCCAATGTAATGATCAAATTATATTTGTAATCAATTATACAGGCTAACAATAAACATGACAAGGCTACACTACACTTCATTACAACTTTTAAAGGTAAACACCCAGTATAGACTTCACATTGTTTCAACAGACTCTACTTAATAGCCTTATTCATTTTTGCAAGTTTAAACTTTGCAGTGACATTAATGTCTTTAAGTGATGTATAACTGAAATGATCGGCCCCTGTAAAGTTCATTCCTGTTTCTACTTTTGTGCCAACTAATCCTCTATTCAGCGTTTAAGAGATTTGGCTCATGTTGCATTGTTCTCGATCTCCATTTGAATAATATTTCAGAACTCATTTAAATCTCAAGCATTGTATTGGTGATGTTCTTCATCACTGAGCCTCCCAACATAGCCTTTTAAAGTAGTATAAATCCTCGCATGTGTCATTTGTTTCTTTTACCCACAGTTATGAGGTGTTCTACTGTTACAGATTACCTCAGCATTCAGTGATGTGTGTGCACAGATTGGTCAATGTATCTGAGCGTATCCGAGCATGCATGTTCTCTCATGTGTGTATGGTGACGGACTGACAGACAGGGCAAAAGAGAGAGTGCACTTAGTCAAACTCAAGACTTTTCCATGACCTGCTCCCTATGGCATGCACTCTATCTGAGAGACTGAGTGAACTGTATAGCTTTCTCAGTATAAACTTCTCAAGGGTCAACGTATCACTTCAGAGGGAACGGAAAAAACAAGCTCTTTTTTCAGTTTAGTGCCAACTCACCTTCAAAAGAACAGCACGTCCACATGATTAAAGGCCGTTGTCCAAGATAATTTAGTAAAAGCAATTTGATCAGTTACTCTTAATCATATTCCCTTTGAGAATTCCAAATATCTAAACCCTCTGGTAAGAATCACAGTCATTTTGATCCATTAAAAACACGTACACTTAAGCTTTGTTTGCTGATAAAAACGACGTGGGAGGTAAGCCAAGTTAAATGCAACAGATAAACGTAGAAACCATCTACATTAATTTATGTTAGACATGCCATTACACTTACATAAATCCATGTGGGAGAGAAAAAGTGACTTTTTTCAGGCATTGGGTTTTGGTTTATTTTCTATTGATAGCACTTTAACGAGGCTTTTTTGGAGAAAAAAAACATTCCTGCCTCTAATGACCTCTTGTGCTTTTGTGCTAGTTCAAAGAGCAGACATGGATGATTGAACTTAAGTCTTCTTCTCTTTCACTTCACTTCCCATTGACAGCATGTCTGCGCCTCACACCTGTAACATCAATGTAACCCAAGCTCTGCAACCTAATTTCTGCATGTTTATCTCCGTCTATATCCTGATCTTATACCCCGTCTCTCTTTCCTCCCTTTTTCCACTCTGGTCCCTAGGCAGTGAGGATTAGAGTGGAAGGGCCATGAGCTGTCTATTTATATCAACTACAGCCTATGGAAGAGCAGCAGACTGTGGTTTAGCACATTAACACACAGACCTACAGTATGGAGCAGATGCCAGCAGACTTGTATTGATCAAAGCTCTAAAATCTTGTCGATGAGTTGAACATGTACCTTACATCATCCTGTAAAACAGAGAATGGGTCCATGTGTGCTAAGAGTCATCCGTCCAAGCAGTTCATTATTTCTTCAAAGGCTGCTCTGTTGAGTATTGACTGTGCTTATTTCTGATTAATTAGGATTTTGTGGAGGATTTGTTTTGAATATCAGTCCCTACTTCGTGGTCCTCTATGCTCGAGTGGTGTATCACATGGCGCTGTGGGGTTTCCAAAGGTTGAAGGACAGAATGCAACACAATTAGTTAACTCACTGATTTCTAGAAAACGTGTGCATTTGTTTTTTTATAGTATTGTGAGCATCCAAGTGCTATGGTTGCATTCTGCCTTATCTCATCAAGTCTTATCTAAGTTGGCAGTAAAGAGAGACAATCAGTCTCTACCACGTGATTTATCTATGTCACAGTCAGTGGTGGAAGTATTCCATAAAAATACTCTGTTACAAGCTAAATAACTGCAATTAAAATCCTGCTGAAGTAAAAGTACAAAAGTATGAGCATAGATATATACTTAGAGTAGACATTAAAAGTACTCATTATGCAGAATATCCTATTTCAAAATAATGTTTATTATATTATAATATAGTATTGAGTGATGCTTTAATGTGTTTATCACTTTATTGTTGCAGTTGTTAAATGTGTGGCTTATAACTTATATACTTTGGATAGCTTAAGCTAAAGTTATCCAATAAATGTAGAGGACTAAAAGAGTACAATATTTCCCCTGAAATGTAGTTGCTAAGGTAACAAAGTGGAAATAAGTAAAGTAAAAGTAACTGAAAATGGTACTGAAGTAAAGTATTTGTGTAAATGAATGTACTAGGTTAAAGTGTACCTGTAGTCTCAGTGCAGGTGTTCTTAATGCTCCACATTCTCATCATCCTTCGTTTTCCTTTCCTGACCCCTTCACCTTTTAATCCCCCCTTCTTGTTGTATGCCTCTCAGCGTATCTTATTCTAGCTCTTCCCTTGTTGACAGTGCCAGATATGTGTCTACGCATGGTGGGCCGTCTCCAGACAGGTTATAAATAACCCGCAGAGTTTTTGCTTCTTGTCCTGAGAGCTCTACTTTCTTCTCACACTTGAGGAACCATGGGAAAAGAATCTTTCCCTTACGCACATGGCACTCATAATAACAGACACGGTTATACATAAAACCTCTGAGCACATGTGCCCCTTTGCAAGCTTTGCAAAATCTCATAGACACAGTTATGCATGCACACACAACCTTGGTGGCTTATGCAATAAGGTTGCAGCACTAAAATAGCAAGGTTATAGGAGCAGGGGTACTGTTTACAATGAAATGTTAACTTACATTACATAACCTGCACTGTGGAAATGCAGAGTACATTTCTACTGTCATGTAAGTATGGGAAACTTGCTGAAACAACAGAACGGGATTGAAGTTTGGGAGGGCGAAAAATAGAAAGAACAAGAAAACAAGTACATGAGGGTAAAGGATGTAAAATGAGGAGAGGGAGTGGAAAAAAGTTAATAGGATAAGCATTATTTTTCTCCACATGACAGATTGAAGAGGAAGGGGTTATGTTATGGCTTATGGGTACGTGGTGTGAGTTTATGTAGAGGAGTGACAGTGAAGCAGCGTTAATGTGGACTATAGTTGGGAGTCGGGGAGAATTCAGGGGTTGGCAGGTCAGACTCCGCTGACACACTGGGATCAGCGATGGGATTGTTTCCATTGGAAAGAATTCCAAGAATGAGCTAGAAGAGCTATCAGTGTCTACACTCAGAGGGCTTTGACAACAGTTTTAATACATTGCCAGGCACACACGCTCTCACACATACACATTTAAAGATACTGTGTTTCACGCCAACAATGGTGTGTGAGACACACTCCGTTCCCCTATGTCACCGAATACTCTGTGACTCTCACTCATCTTACCAATTACGAAATGAGTGCTGTCACCTTTGACCACCAACAGAGAGGTTGATAAACACAGGGAAAGTGTGAAGAAATTAATTTCACACAACAAATAGTGATTCAAATCTGCAATAAAAACACAAACAATTTTCAAAACATAAAATAGACTGGATAAGCAATAATACAAGTTACAACAACAACAACAACAACAACATTAATAGTTATTAATCAAGTCTAACCGGATGTCTATTGTGTATCTGTTGTTGAGTTTTATGTGTTTTAAAGACCCATCTAAGGAGAGGCATTGCAAATAAGCTCAGGCTATAACCGTTTTGCTGTGTTGCATTGGATTATGTTACATCTGTCCCTATTCAAATAAACATTAAATAAATAAATGGACGAGCATTTTGAGAAACATACTCATTGGCTTTATTGTTGAGAGTCAGATAAGAAGATAGATTCCACACTCATGCTGGTAGAGTAAATATGAAACTGAAGCCAGTAGCTGCTAAGCTCAGCTTGGTTTAGCAGTTTTTGTATATTGGCAACATAAGCAAACACTCACACAATTGCCATTCTCATTCAAATGTTGCTAAATCCTGATTGGCACATGACATTATTCTACATTACCTTTTGCCAAATTAGCCTTGCTCACTTCAAACTTATGAGAAAAGCACAGAACAAAATGAAAGTTAGCGAAATAACTCAACCTTTCTAACTTCGGCAAAACATGTTGTGTTGATTGATTGAACATGTGTTTTTAAGGGCGTTTAAAGTGAGATATGTTTGAGAATTGTAACTGATGATGTTACATATCCTTTAGTGCTTTAATCAGGTTTGGAGATGCAAAGCTAATTTCAATTACCGGTTGCTTTTAAACAGTCTTTAATTGCAAAGGTTCCTTATTGTGTAAAAACCTGATAAGTGGCTGAAGGAGAAGAGCTGCTCATTATATCAAAAAATCCTGCAGGAAGATGCTTCAGGGCATTCTTTCATACGCCCTTAGGCCTTTTTTTAAAATTAAAACTGAAGTATATTGCTTTCTCACTATTCCTTCCAGTGTTATTTGAAAGACGACACAAAGTTCAGAGGTGTCTTGCCGACGTCACAACTGCGTAGCTGGGTCCAAGTTCATGCGGTCCCTCCAAACACTGCGGTTGTCTTACTTTTTATTTCTTCTTTCCATGATCTCATTACATTTTCCAGGGAGATCAAGGAGCAGTTTTTTAAAGGGACAAAGGACATTCCTGTTCTGACCTATTCAGAAGGCTCCCATCAGCCCCTTGGGCCAAACACACACACTCTGCTGCTGACCACCACTATCAGCTGGGTGGGTAGGGGTATTAATAACTCTTTATGCTCCATTTTTCCAGGAAGACGGAAGCAGGATAAAATGTCAGTTCATTGTTCCCCTTCCAGGAAGTGAGAGTACCACCATAGCACAATCTGTCAGGCTTTTGGCCTAGCGCAGAAACTCTGATGGACTATTCCCGGTACAAGGTAATCAAACTCGACCTATTGGCTCAATGATAATACCGTGCATAGCAAATCACCTGAGAAGTTCACATTGTGTCAGTGATCAACAAGTTGTTTATTCCTGTAAATGTCCCAGTTCCCCATTAGAGCTTTTCTACTGAACCACATTTTATTAGTCTTGTATCATTGTGGCGAGTGTTTATGGGTCGAGCGTGAGGGGTTTCTTCCAGACTTTAATAGGCTGTACTATCCTGGATATTCCTTAAATGGTAAAAAGCCCCTAAACATGTGTAGGTCAAACAAAAGTTTTCCATAATGCATCACATTTAAAAAAAATCATTTTTACAAAAGTGACATTTCAAGAACTTCGAAATTAAAGCAGTTTAGTGCTCAGGAATTAGCTTTTGTTTTAACGGAGTCAGATTGCGTGTGAACAAGTTGAAGACAGGAAATAGCATGGTTCCTGTTCTCGCTTCTACATATAGGCATTTGATACATGTATCTGTGCTAGTTGAGAGAAAGAGAGATTATGTATGCGAACGATGCCGAGCAGGAAGTAACACTGCTCTTCTGTAACCACTGCAGGTGAAATGAGTGGGGAAAATAGAAGGGGGTTTCACATAAAGGAAAATGAAAGCAGTCTTGGAAACACTATAAATCGCTAAAGGATTACCCATGTAAACTACTTTTTACCACATCTTGTACCATAAAAGACGCAGTTACTCTTCAGTCAATTATTTTCACAGCAGTCACACAGTTGGATAGCAAATTCAAATGTTTATTTACAGCCTCTGTAATCATCACAGAGAAAAGTGGTCTAAATACAAAAAAACAAGAGCAAGATGGCGGCTAATCTCCCTGAGCTTTACAAAAACAATGTGGGAACTGTAGGTGACGGGAGAAAGATGTTCTGTACACAGCCCTAATGCCACTCAATGAGAATTTACAAAACAGACATATCTCAATCATGCTTCTACAACAGCATTTCATATTGTGTACACAAGTGACATATTTTCTACAACTTAGAAGACTTCTTTGACAAACAATGAGTGGTGATTTAAAGAGTGAACAAAACACCAACTTCTGAAATTGTCAAAGAAAAAACACATATACAGAGAGAACATATACAATTTACCATCAACAGCTTATGGCAAACATCAGGATTAATTATTGTGAACTAATGAGTTTAATACTGTCAGCTATAACCTTACTTATTTGTGAACTATGTCCTATGAAGTCTCCATGACCTGAACTTCATGGTGTCAAAAAGGAAAACTAGCAGAGACTTTCCGTTCAGGTGTGTACAGCTCAAAGTGATTCTCAGTCTGTGCCTTTCTAAAAAAAGTAAGTCAAACCCATAGTTAAAACAAGATCAGCGCACTACAAGGCCTCAGGTTGGGCTAAGTACAAGTATTTACACATCCTTCATCTGGTCTGTACATTGCTTCATCAATTGTTTTCTCAAAAATAACGCGCTCTCCTGGCTCAGCTTTACCCTTTTGAACAGTACACCTGCTAGCCTCAGATGTTGTTCTTACTGTAATATTTTTGCTTTGTCATACGGCTCAAAGGGGCCAATGTGATGAGAGCATCATTGCATGACTGTGCCCTTACTGCACAATAAGCTTTTGTACAATGAATGCGTCGCATAAGCATAGCAGGTCATGCTGGTTTTATTTTCTTCCACTTCTCTAAAAATGATTTCATATTGCCTTTTCACTGTGAATGTCTGACTTACTCTTTTACACAAAACACCCACTTCTCAAAAAACAGACAAATCACAAAACATACACTTCTCAGAAACAAATCTATGGGCAGCAGTGGCAATCACAATAACTAACATCCAGAAACTGAAAGCACAGGTATGGACATTGTTACTGTAGACGATAATCTCCACGGGAACCACAATAAATCTGTATGCCAGCCAGTATGAAATCACTGGGGTCATGACGCCAGCCATTTTGGAGTAAAGCACAGAGCAGTTGCAGCCCCCTGCAGTGTAAGAGCTGTCCATGGAGCACCGAGCTGCCGCTGTCCGACAGGGCATCTGTTCTGGGCTGAGACACACATGGTGGTGGGCATGGTTTGGTTGTGCATGTCAGTCCTTTTCAAGTCCGGTTTTGCGGGTTTGAAGTCCAGGAGGACAAGTTATTGTGTGAGAGTGTGTCGCCTGGGTGTATTGCTTCTCTTTTGGGATTGATGGCTTTGGTGTCAAGGGCAACGAGATGGCATCGCAACACTGAATCCGTGTCTGCCAGCTTGTTGGGAGTGCTGAGGTGCAGTGTAACCAGGAAAAGACAGTCTATCAGAAAGAAAGAGGAAATGGGGCAGTATGGGTGCTGCAACACAGCCTCTACTGCTGAGAATTCTGTGTTGGCTGTCCATTTTGGATGTTGCCATTATTCTGCTCCTCCTCCTCTTCTTCTTCTTCCTCCTCCTCCTCCTCTTCTTCACTGACCAGAAACTCCTCTGGAGGCCAGCGAAGCTCCCCACTCTCGACTTCTCCCTCTGTCGGCTCAACCACGATGGATGGCAGACGATCTTTGAGTTTACAGCAGCGCTCAAAGTCTGAGGGGTCCGGGAAGATCTGGAGAGCAAAGAAAAGAGGGAAAATACTAATTATTACTTTCAATAATCTCAGGCGTTAATACAGTCTGTATTCTGAATGGCAGAGGATGTCGTTTCAAGCCAGGAGAGTACGCTGTCCCCTTTTGTAAGGCAAGAAATTATTTGTGAGCATATTTCTGATCAGTGCCAAGTATGCCAGAACTTAATCTGGAACCTTGTAGAAGTGTTGCAGTCCCCACTACGAGGCTAAACAACTGTGAAGGAAGTGATGCGAAGACTAAACATCTGTGAAGGGAAGTGGTTGCTTAAGATCCCAGTGGCATACCTGCTCTTGCCCAGCCCACATTCTTCTAAAAGCCAAGCTAGCTTTCCACATAGGTGCTGACCCAATAACAAATTGCAAAAGAACTTGTTACACTGGTGACTGTGTACGGGTAAATGAGGCATGTCTAGCAAGACTTACAGGAAATGCTGCATCATGTTAATCTAATGCTTTGAAAGGCACTGTGCCAAGCAGCTCGTAGCTGCTTACCAACTTCAAATCCAGTACCACATCACCAAATGCTCAGAAGATTACAAGAACAAAACCAGGTCATTTCAAATCAACAGTAAAAACACGAAAAAGGTTGAAGGTTTACTGGGACGGGATTTGTGTACAACTAAAATAAAAGTCAGCCGTAAGTGCTGAATATTTAATATTAATGTAGAGATGGAAAAAAGGTTTAAGAAAGAACATCAAAATCGGCCGCGTTCTCTGCAAATCCAGTATGATACGTCTGCTTATAAACATCTCTCTCAAATGTTTGGATCCAAACTGAAGGGCATGAGAGACATTTGGACAAGAGAGATTACATACATTCCCTGTACTGGCAAGATTGGATATCAAACTCAGACTTTCTGTTCTCAGGAACCGGAGAGCTGGCCCAGGGGAAAAGGCTTGCCACTCCTTGTCCAAGAACAGCATTTTTTTGCTGTTGTTTGGATAAAATGGATGAATATTTTTAGACCTGCATATTTCACTCTAAGACATTGGAGGGGGAGGAAGGGGGGGGGTTCAGCAATGTCGCTGTCTGGGCAGAGAGCCGAGTGGAAAGAAAGCATTAGAAGAAGCAGGAGAGAGACTGTGACGAGAGGGGAAGAGATAGAGGGGATAGAGGGGATCCAGCTGTGTCCAAGTCTTCATGAATTCCATAGGAGATGGATGAGTAGAGGAAAAAGACAAAAATGCTATAAATATCCCTTGTGAATGTTAGAGTGTGTTATAGAATAGTGGGTTATAGAAGCATGTCTCTGTTTTTCAGTAGCTTTTACATTTTCCAAAAGTTGCTGCTTATAGAACCACGCTAAGAGGTGTGATTATAAGCGTGTGTGTGTGCATGTCTGTTTAAGTCTAATGCCTGTGTGTATCTCCATATTCACACCTGCATCACCAATCCTCACTGTGTGTCAGCACCAAGGGGAATTAGTAGAATGACCTTGCCTTTGGACTCATAGATAACACATGTCATAACTTGTTTCACTTCTAGTGGCAGGAAGCAGCGACATCGGCAAGGCACAATACAGGCTATTTCAGGATCTTCTGTGGGAGTAAGGTTGGAGTCAACCTTATATCTGAATCCTGACATTGCCTTTTGAGATGATGATTCCGTAAATCAGTAACCATTTCCTCATCCTTCTTCACTAGTAGATCAACATTCATTTCAAAACCTTTTCCTAGATGCAGCTGGAATTTAGTTGTCACACAAATTGTGTCAAAGCCCCCGGGACCCGTTATTGAGGAAGTGACTGGAGGAAACATCACTGCTTCTCTAAGGAGTGACTGGGACCTTGGGCAAATGGCCGAGGTGAGTAAATACAAAATAGGGATGGAAAGAGTGAAGAAGCAGCAGCCTCCTTTTCTCTCATTTCTCCCCCTCATCTGCTCCTCATTCACACAGCTGGGGTGTGAACTGGAGAGGAAGCCAGGCTCTTCCTCCGGGTCAGTCTATTTCCTTTCAAAGTTGACATCTACATACAGTACTGAAGGGCATTACAAGGCCACTGTATTAGGTTTATGAATGCAAACCTTTCAGATAATAATTGACATCCATTTCTATGAGATTATTTATCTTAAAAATAGACAATTACCTTTCAGGCCTGATAAATGAGAAGCCTAAGCTTTCTTGAAGAATATTTTGTTACCCATGCGGTTAAAACACCATTGGCACCTCTGAACCCACAGCCGCGATGCTTCATTAACCTTCCTTTCAAAAATAATAAGTGGTCTTTAATTATCAAACCATTATTTTTAAAAGATGCGGATACAAAATAGGTCTCTTTAAAAATCCTACTAAACACTGGGGACAACTAAGACACAAAAATAAGCAAGCAGCTGTGTGTTTAAGTAGTTTAGTTTCCAAGATGGCCCTATTGAGCTGACAGTAAAACAAAGCCGCTGGCGACACCTTGTCAAGACCACCTGATGGCCGCTTTCTCTCATCTCTCTCAATCTGCAGGGTTCATTCCTGTGACAGGCTGCAGTAAATCACACTATTGCTCACACTTCTCGTATGTTAATGTTGGGACAAACCTCCAATGTAATAGATGATGAACAATAAGAGTTTATTGAAATGTTTCCTTAGCCTTCTATTCATTATTTAGTTTTTCTGGGTATGGGATCATGTAAGTGGCATTTCAGTGTGCACATGTCCTACCTGAAAGGAGAGTCTGTCCTTGCTGGGGCTGAGCCTCATGTCCTCCATGGGGGTGCTGTTGATCATCACCTCAGTCATATCTCGGCCGGGAACAAACACTGGGCTGCGGGGCAAAAAGAAAAAATAAGTTTGATTAGATGCTGTCCAATAGGCCTCAAGATCCAAATGAAAAGAGAAAGCATGCCATCCCAAGAGGGCATGTACGTGCAGCCTTTTAACACTAAAACATTTGTGTTGATTAAAAGTGATTTATAATAATTTTCCTTATAGATTTCCTCCCTATTTCGAGTCATACTAAAAAGAGGGACAGGTTACACTGAAGAATTACTAAAAGTCCTTAAAAGTCAATAATGGAATGGAACAAATATTAAAGATAACCAATAACCCATCAAATGTTGCATACGCCCAAGTCATGGTTTTGTTCCTCTGCACATGTTGACCACAGCAAACCAAACATCCAGTTTGTGCACTGCAAAGCCGCACAGAACACAATATGGCTTGCATAAGGTGTCCCTTTCGAAATGTAGGCTGATGTGCTCTTGCAGTGGCAACCAGAAAACAGCCATTGTGAGAGTGTGCTGGGGGTGTGTTGTAGTATTTGGTTGGGGTGGAACATGATGCACTCCATTCCATCAAAGCGTGGCCAAACTTTCCATTTTGGAATAAAATCACAAAAGGTTTTTTTTTTTTATTCATGTTCAGTGCATTCATTATCCAGAGAATATTCAACAAAATAATGTCTTGACGCAGGGCCTGGACTGACAGATGCGTCTTGAGACAAGATGCTGTGCAGCCTTCTCACGCTCTCTATCTAAAGCCTGCTACCTTGTGGTCAGTGGCCACAGGCCTGTGGTGTGTGTGGTCACTGGCTATATGGAACAAGACAAAAGACTAACATTATCTGGTTTAATGGAATTGGGTTTTTTTAGGGAAAAGTTGTGTGGGCTTTGCTTGACCTAGTTTGAATCATAAATATAAATATTTATTTTTGGACCACAGCACGGTGAAAATTATAACGTAGTGATGATTAAAAATATGGTTTTAAAATAAGGACCAATTATGTTAACATGTGTTTAGAGAAACATATTGTACCATTCACCGGTTTTATTCATATCAAAACAGTGTATGACTCATACAAAACTCACGCTCAGAATAATCTTCATGCAGAAATCTATAAATATCCATGTTTACTGGAACATGAATTATCTTAAATTTAAAAAGAGGTTTATCGTACTAAACTGTCACACAGAACTGTGGTGGACAAATAATATCTTTATGAATTAGGGTTTCATTTGATTGAAAAGTAAGACTAAGGTAAATGAGGAAATTCGATAATCCTCTTTGGTATGACAAAGTTTATGGAAGCACATTATTTAATAATAGATAGATCTTGTTTTGGACTCAGTTTGCTGACCAAATCTTCTCCCTTTTTGCATTTTACATCAAATTCTTGGAAGTGTAATTTAGTAAAAGTTAGGGCTCCATTCATGGCTTTCTGATATAGCCTATAGAATGAATGAATGACACATTGATGATGTTGTGGAAAACCTGCAGTCATCAAAGAGAAGTCAATTCCAAAGAACAATTAACACACATTCATCCTGAGGAGCAGAATGTCATGTGACATGAGTCACTCATGGCCAGAGATCATTAAACCCTAAAGCAATGGCATCTATCAATCAGTTTTTCCATCCCTACATTTACACACCCCTCATCTCCCTCATGAGGAAACACTGACACAGCATTTAAAGGCTTCTGGTTGAATCTACGTAAAGTAACCTTTACTGCACCAGTTAGAGGACATGGCTTACTTGACCAAAAGACTAGACGGATGTCCAAATATGAAAAAGGAGGGGGCTTGAAGGAACGCAAGGTTAAACATGGAAATAATAATGTCAGCCGGGGCTGCTCTTAAACTTATTTCATCTTTGAGTGGGATGCAGAGAGGGCGGAGGTGCGGACGGAGGGAGGAACAGTGACAGTGAAGACCTGAGGAGAAGAGGAGCAGGAGGGAAGGGAAAGAAAGATAAACACTCAGGCCTTGCCAGTCATATTTCTGTTCGGGGATCGTATAAACATCCTGCTCGGCTAAGAATAACAGAACATCGGCCTAATAAAACATAAAGGGGCACAATGAGGAGGAAGTGGGGGTGCACAAGTAACAAGTTAACCTAGGAGGAAACAAACATACATGGACCACAGTCACATCTATTACTGCTGTGTGTCACGCAGGGCTGATGAGTGCGTCCCTCACACAGAGATGAATACTTGATTCCTTAAGGAGACGTTGAGTGTTTTAAAAGTAACCTGTATATGTTTGATGTAAGATCAGCATGGACCACAGCTAGTTCAAAGTAAGCTCAATAGAATACATCAGCACTAGCATGTTTCTAATGGCCTTTATTGATCAATGACGACAGTGGCTGATTATGACGACAGTAACCCTCTGTAACTCCTGACCCACATACAATAACGCTCATCCTAATGCCACGGCACAGATAGACAGCATGTAAGAAGTTTAGTCATGTACAGACCGAGTGTCCAAAGCCGGTATCGGAAGGATTACTGAAGTTCAAAGCTAAAACTGTTTGTCAATTATAAATACATCAGCAATTTTTTTTTTCGGTTTATTTATCAGGCAAGTTGGCAAACGTTTAATTTTAAATGCCAAATGTAAATATTTTTGCTATTTTCTCAGTCTTCCTAAGAAATAAATGTAATCTTGAATTGATCGAACAAAACATTGCATATAATGTGGTTCTAGAGTTTTCTCGTGCAATATCTCAAAGTTACATTTCCATGAAAGTGACATCCTTTACAGGGTTTTCTTAAGTGTCACTGCCTACTGCCACAGAATACACCAAATGCCTAATAAAAGTGATGATCTGATCTTTTTTACTCTGTGGATCACAAACCTTGGCAGACAAAAGCGCTGACCCAGACCGCTAAAAAAAAAAAAAAAACATTCTGTAAGATGCTCAAAGACTCAGTCATTACCCAAGCATGGCCCCGGGTTCATCCACCCGTCTTAAGGCTATAAAAAGCCCAAGGCCATGCTTGCTCCTGTCTGGAAAGTAGTGGCGATGACAAGAGCCAAGTGGTCTCTGCAACAATCTCACCCCACAGTTCCTACTACAGCTATCATAAATGTCAGCCTTTGTGGAGACAGGGCAAAGTTGCTGACGTGCCATGCCGAAGTCACACAGCTGCGCAGGTATGTGGGTGGTGCGGGGACACAGTAAGACCCCCAGGAGTGTGATGGAATGAATGGGTTGTATCCAGATACCTATGGGTTGAGTCTACCGCTGAAATGAAATCATGGATCAGCTAGTGCTCCAGTGCCTTGTGGTAATCTAAGTGATGGGTGTGAGAATGAACATCTTATTGACCTTATATGTCTAGCAGCTTGCACTTAGTTTTCATATGATGCCATGCATACAAGTGAGATGAGCTCCAGCTATTGTTGTGAGAAAAATGTCTTCCTGTTCAGACAAATGGAAAACCACAGTGTAGGTTAACTCGCAGCATCCAAATCTAATAACGCGCAAAGATTTTTAGACATACCTCTGAAAAATAAAAAGCCTTTTTTCTAAAATGTTTTTCATAAAAGTAACATCACAGACAAGAGAACATTGATCTAGTGTTAGTAGGCACACACAAGAGAGAAAAGTGTGGTTACAGTAAAGAGGTCGAGCCTGAACTTCCTGGTAGAGACAGCCAGAAGCCTGCTGAGGTTTGAACAGTGCTCGAAAACAATGTTTCAAAGCATCTTGCATATCCTCTCTACAGACAGGAAAACAATCGGCAGGCAGGGGCGGCGGGTACTGTAGGCTAGGGAAGGCTAAGCCTTCCCAAATATTTGTGTCACTGCATCCTGGTAAAATAAATATATAATGTATAATGTTTGTGTCTTTGACATTAGCGTTGCTATGCAGCCACCAGTAAACTGTACTACGAAGCCAGTTCAACAGACCCTGGATATGTTTGAGTTATCTTAACTAACCCTAACAAACGAGATCTCGCTAAGCGGTCCTACGACGCTGGTTATCAACTCGGTAAATCAAGCCAGGGTTTCTTTCTCCAGCTGGTCCGGCAGGTCGAACCTCCTCTCCGGCACCGGAAAAAATGTTGTATCTATATGGCGCTGAGTTGACCTCTTTCCTATAGACGCCGGGGGCGGGCAGCGTCGGGTAAAAAAAAGAAGTTATTTAGCCTTCCGAAACCTGAGCCTCAAGCGCCGCCTATGTCGGCAGGTATGAGAACAGAAAGGCTTATAACCCACTCTCTGTTTCAAGAAGTACAACAACAAGTGAGAGTACTGAATGCACAAGGAAATGTAAAAAGTGTCACTGATAATAGATAGGAGCAGAGTGCATCTCTTCTTAAATTGCACCTGCAGTATTAAAGACCAAAGAATGAATGCAGGGTCTTATTTTATCTGAGGATACAGCAAAGTAAGCCAGATGCGTTTCAACTTTCAACATTGAAAAATAAAAAGGAATACAAGTAGGCCTATTTAAGTGCATTTGATCTCTAACAATTGCTGACAGAAAACACTGTGTGACCACTGTGACCTTTGAGAATGATCATATCAAATGCAGGCAACTTATGAAGCTGGAATCTGACAATCATTTCCTTAAAATAAATTGAGACCTAGAATAACATTTAAAATATCCAAGCCGTGTGACATGACATTTCCAACTCCAGGGGCAACACCCGACAGATATTTTTAAAAGGAAACAATGGGTGTAACAAAGGTGTCATATTATGAAGGAAATTACCAAGCAAAACAAACCACAACTACTTCATTGTTCTTACCGGTCAGGAGCAAAGCCAACAAAAGCAGTGTTTGAAACATGATTTAGTAATGTCTATCAGGCACAAGGCAAGCACACCTCAGCTGCTAACATGTGGACAGGTGAAACTGGAAAAGATGCGAGTACTCACCAATATATATGCGGGGAAAAAACAGACATGAATTCACACCTGCTGCCAATTCTGCTGATTGGGGAATCTAATGACAGCCGGGGACTACTTTTTCTCTTTCTTTCCTCTCTCCACGGCAGCACAGCACGTTCGCGTAAACCGAAAGTAACTCTGCGGGAAAAAAGTTTGAGAACAAAATACAGCTCTATAATGTGGTGCGTCTGATCATCACCTCAGCTGTGTTGAGTATTTATGCGAGAGGCGTCTGCTTGTTCAGCCGGAGACACACCTCTTCTCTGCACGGGCCCAAAAACCTCAATGGCAGCGCATAACCAGCAGGAGCCAATCAGAGCACAGGTGACTCGAACCACTCCGCCCCTCGAGCCCTGATGACGGCAGCAGCGACTGAACCTTCTCATTGGGAATGGGCAAGAAGATACTGCATGATGCTATTGATTTGTAGTCTCCAAGGTAACCAAATGACAGTCTAACCCTCTCTTGAATTACAAAAAAACACACTGATTCGCTTGTTAGGTAACGCGTGACATTTATCCAAATGAGGAGGGATAGAGCTCCACTGCCTGGGTTCATTCACAAATATATTCCAAGGGCAAGTCAATGTCTGCAGCAGCAATGGATGATTCTCTTCCTGCAGAGTTTTGCCTTTTAATTTACATTATAAACAAAGCTTGCAGAGTAGTCTACACACGCAGGCTGTTTTGTGAATTTTAAAAATGATGTCCTTAAAGTATAAATATATATGATTTTCCAACACCTCACCTTGTTTACACTATAGCCAGGACCTTTAGCACAACGTTGAAATTCACACCTTATAAAAAGCCCAGTTGTTGTTTACCCTGCACGCATTGTACTGCATGTACATTTGGCTCAGAGGAGGCAGGTGCACATGAGGTTCTGCAGTTTTAGGGATACAGAGTAAATGCAAGTGGGCCTCTACCGCCACCTTGTGACCACCCAATGGTGTTTGATTTCTTATTTCTATAAATAAACAAACAGTGGTTAAGTAATTAGGAAATGCAGTGCACAGTATGTTATTAATACTATACTGCACTGTACTATTCTAAATCTTTCATTGGATCCATTATCCTTTTGGTGACATAAACACAACATCATAATTCAGCTCACAGCTTCAGCAAATCTGGCACTTTTCAAATGCCCTTTATTAAAGTCTCCTGGGTGACGGCAGATGGCACACATGCCCGGCAGGGAAGTAAACAGTGTGGAAACAAACAATTCTTGAATTTCATTTTCCAAAAAGCTGAGCGCAGAGTCTATTTTAAATCTTATACAAACTCCAACTATGTACAAGTCATTTAAAATGTGTTAATGTTAAATAATGTTTAAACCAACATCATTTAACATTGACTTCTCTTTAGCAAAATGTTGGTTTTACAATTATGCCCAGTTTCCGTACTCAAGGCTTCCTCTCTACTCAGCTAATTCCTGTCCATCATTTGAGCTCACTTCCAATAAAGGAAGTCTTTACTAATAGCAATAATGAAACTTGAACTATTTCTCATCAGCATTTGACTCAAGAAAAAGCAACCCTGAGCAAAATGTAAACTAAAGAGGTTGTAGTAAAACAAACATACAGTGAGAACATGTTTGGATGTATTCACAAAAGCATAAATAACAAGCTTTATTTTCCACAGAAGACATTGTGACACACAATACACTCTTAACATGGCTCTCTTCTATTAAAGTATCCCTCCTAGGGAGAAACACATGTGGGGGTTAGATACAAGAGGCCAAGAAGAGGTTGCCTGGTGGCATATCTGAAATATGGTTGGATGTAACAAAGTAAGTTGATTTGTATAACTCCATAGTGCTCAGAAGTCAGAATTATGGATACACTTTGTCTAAAACGAACAGTGTTTGGTAATGATGTAAATGCAGCATATCATTTCTGGTGATATTCAGTTGGAGTGCTGATGTTATTTATGGATGTGACTCATTCACTGACATCATCACTTTCTGATGAGCGTCTGCTGTTTTGGTCAAATCTGTCCACTCAGCGTGAACTTCTGCAGTAACATACGGTATGGAGAGTCATAAACAACCTAAGCTATTTATAAACCTATTATTTTTACACATCTTTTTTTTTTTTTTACAATTTTGCAATGTCTTATATAGATTTCTTGTCTGCAGCTGTGTCAGAGTTTAGCACCCCCTAACAAGAAATGGAATAACAAAAGACATGTATTTTGAAATGTTATTACACGCAACATGACCACTGGATGTCACTAGTGTCCATGGAATGGTTAGGGATTACTGCATGAGCTGCTGTTATGAAGGGGTTGATATTTATTGATCAATTATTGTGCATGGCAGTGATTTATTCAACCTTAAATCTTTCAGTATTCTTAATACCATTAATAATTGTGATGCATGAATTGGCAAACAAACTAGAATTGAGTTTTAAAAATATGATCTAATACATTTTAGGATGAAGTCTGTGTTGCATTGAAGAAAAATGTAAAAGACCATTCATATTGATGACTTATTATAGAATTATTATGTTTAGTTAATTTAGTTATAGTATGTGTATCTTTTAGTGTAGATTAATAGGATAATTTGAAAAAAAAATAAGAAATCTATTTTATTAAGTAATTACATTTTTTAAATTTCTTCTTCCTGTGATACTGCCAACAACACAAAATGTCTATGTAAATATTCTCTTTTAGTCCTGATGCTCATCTAAGTTCACAAATATATTATGTTTAACGAATAAGGACATTTTATAAACCTGAGGTGAAAAACAAAAGAAAAAGACAAAACAAGTCCCTGAAAAACACCACTAGTCACACTATATATTAATTTAAGCAGTGTTATTCTTCCCTGGATGCTTTCAATGGTTGAGCAGTGAAGGTTTAAGACAATAAACTCTTCACCTGGTGTTGAGGGAGTGAAATCGGATTACCTGAGCCGGCCAGTTGTCTGTCTGCAGAATGGCGACCCCCTCTGTTCATTTGGAGGATGTGGAGGACAGGCCAGCTGTTTTTATCGCTGCTCCAAATAAACAGCTGCACATCTGGGCAGGCAGAGATGCCGCGGTGGAGCAGAGGGGAGGCTGAGGACCGACTGCACGACGTGTAAATGAACGAGGCCCTGAAGGGGACGGCAGTCGACAAGCACCCGTTGTCCTCTTGGCTACTTTTCGAAGTAGGCTTAAGTTACATTTTGGTCTCTGAAAGTGCCAAGTCCTTAGTTTCTTTCATAGATGTTTTCTTGTTCTTGTTCTTCATCACTGTTCACTGCATATGCTAATTGTTTCAAGAGAGAGAATAAGAAGTATTCATTGGAGTATGTGAAATTGACCTTTCCATGAGAAAAGGATACTGCTTGGAAAATTCCAATAAAAAGTATTCTCTTTATCACTGGCAGGAAATGTGTTATTGTACGGATCTCTCCTCCCACATTTGTTTGAGTGTTCCCATGTTCTCAGGGTTTTTTTGTTGTATGTATTTATGTCCATTAGTGTAAGCATGTGCAGGCCTGCAGGTTTATGCTGTGTGGGGACTTTGGTGTATTTTTCCCCCATGTGTATGTTGGTGCATGTGCGTGTTGCTGGGGGACATTTGATCTCGGGGCTCGCCGCACGCCACGCTTGCTTGCAGGTGGTCTGTCCACACTTGGGGGCTGATCAAATTTAATATTTCATAGGAGTACAGCACACCCCTGGACGCCATCATTGAGTCCACATGGCTGGCCGGAAAGCTGCTCTGTGAACACTCGACTGAAAAATGCGGTCCTGCCAGCCCCCTCTCCACCATGCTGCTCGCTCACTTGCTGGGCCTCACAATTAAAAGCTAACCACAGCTACAGATGTTGGCAGCTGTCTTTAACCCATGAGATGCACTCTGGAGCTTCAATCTGCTACTTTTAGTGCTAATCGCAGCTGATAAAGGTTGACGTTTTTGTGCAAGTACTTGTGTACTAGTAAAAGAAGAAGGCAACAAAGCTGAAGGAAATTTGAGACAGCTGCCGAAAGCATTGCATTCGGAGAGTATCCAGGCCATGTAAGCTAACTACATTTTCAGCTCCTCCAGTTTAATACCCCCCCTATCTTTATACAACATATAAACAGGAAACTAAAATGTTTATGACCACCTTGCAAAATCTAATGTTGGGAATTCAAGTTCAGGTCACAATTTTATCCACCATTCATCAGATTCCAGCGAAGCCAAACCTCTTTCTGTGTTTGCCGTCAGGTATGGTGTAGAGTTGGACTCAGGCCAAAAAGAACACAGTGAATTTCACCAGCACCATTATTCAACAAGGTCAAACCCGACTTAGATTTGAAACCAAAGCCAAAACAGGGCATCTTGAAGCTGTTAGGAAACTATTCCAGATCTTAAACAGACCAGGGGGACTGTGTACATCTCCCTAATTGCACATGTCAATTTATGTACAAGCGCTTGGTTTAGTCAAGCTCCATTACTCCCCCCCTTTCTTACTCTGGTGCTGTTTCACTGTCACTGTCTCCTTCTCTTATTCTCTTTCTGACTTACACTCAACTTCCTGGACATGAAAATCTGCACATTATAAGTGTGTGTAGTCTTAACAGAGGCAGGGAGACACACTCTCGTTCAGACACACAGAATGTCAAGGCAAACCAACACCGAGTCACTGAGACAAACCATGTCAGTTCACAGCTTGACAGCTTGTTAATGTTGTGTGACTTCTCCGGGAACAAAGGATGCATTGCAGAAACTCAAGACTGCATGTAATTAATCCGATCCCGGCAATAACTCTCTCAAATATTTACTGTATTCTGCTATCAGGGGTGAGGGAGACAAATGAAGAGCTCGACAAAGACCTCACACAACCATGGGAGTCTGTCTGCTGGCTCCAGAGACTGAGGCGAGCAGAGCAGGTGAAAAGAGATGTTTCTCACTTCTCGACCATCAGGGCCTATATAATGTTTTAACACACTGACCATAACCCTTTGGGGACCTAACTACAATAATGCTGTCATCACCTGGTTTGAGAGTGGAGGCTTGATGGTGTGACAAAACCGTCCAGCATCCGTGGGAGACTGACCAAAGCAAACACACCGCAGTGAGAGTGCACACTTCAATAACACTTTCTGCGAAGACCACATCTATAGTGCATTTTAAGGGAATTCACATTGTGCACATAAAACATTGACTCTTTTATTGGCCACTAGGGAAGTTAAGCTGTTGTGGTGATTCAATTGCAATACTTTCATTTCATACCCTCTTCTTTTAGCCCTGATTATGGTTTATACTTTTATAAATCTGGCTCCTTTGCTGCATTCCTCATTTTTTGGGCTTGATGTTATTTCCTTTTCCCCAAAGTATTTTAGCTGAATGTCAATCCCCATGAATTGATTGGACGGTCATTCAGATCACCTGTTGGCTCCCGATTAAGAATTGAGAGCAGCTTGGTGCTTTTCCCCTCGACCAATCAGGGTGTCACAACACCCTTTCTTTAGGGCCGTAGAAAGGTAAACAATTGCACACGTCTTTCCTTGATTTAATTCACAACTAAGTTCAACAGAAACATGGTCTTATAGAGCTTTTGAGACTTTAAAAATATTTAAAAAACTGCGTTACTTGCATAAGGGAAGAGTTTATTAAGGTTTGTTATCTTTTACATTACACACTCATCATTGAATCAAACTCCCTCCCCTTATCATGGACTACATCACACAGACCCCCCTCAGCAGTGGAAATAGAGCTCCTCAGTCCCTGCAAGCGGTCTATTTTGGTTTGGAGTAAATAGCAATGTCTTGGAGTTGGCTAAAAGTGAAGCAATGCTCAGGCAATGTTGACCTAACTAGGGATAAAAAAACAAGAGTTGTGAAACCCTAGCCCCATATTTCTCTGCATCAAGGGAATGGGCCTACTGTACGGATCATTTGTACCTTTAGGCCTATTATTACTGCTTGTGCTTGTATTAATCATTTGTGGTTTTCAACAGTTTATTATGTTGTGAACCGTGGTGTGAAAACACGGCACTAATTGTGCTATGATTAATCCCACTGTACGCGAAAGGAGACTTTTAAAAGCCTTGATGTGAACCATAATGGCTTTAAACACTAGAGGGTAGCCTTTTCAAGCAGGATTTGCTGTTTTCCACTTCACAGAGATACAATTACCCTTCCCCACCAAATATTTCAATAATGGGGAGATAGGGCCATTAAAATACCTTTAAAAGGTCACAGAAAGCCAACTTCAAGGTTTGTTGTCTCACCAGTTCTGAGAGGAGGTTGGGATGTCTTGTGGGCCTCGCAAAGAGGGGGGTCCTGCCATTCTACAGGTTCACAGGAAGGATGGCTGAGCATGTTTGCTCCTGCCATGCACACAATGTTTTCTGAGGAACAGCAGGAGCAGTGGAGGGGGCGGAGGGTGGGGGGGAGTGTAAGGGAGGAGGAGAAAAATGCTCTGAAGGAATCTGGTGGCCACATGTCACCGATGCTGCTCGGGGCTGGGATATTGCAGGCTTTCGTGCTAAACGTCGACGCAGGGCCTGAAAATAAACCCCTGTCCAAATACAAGTGTTGACTGGTGAAGACAGGCCCCAGACGAGGGTCCACCAACAACCTCCTCCTTATCTGCCCAGCGCGGGTCCCTCCAGGCCCAACCATCGACCCTGACCTCCAACCCCCGACTCGCAACGTCCAACTTTAAAACCAGTTGGGGACTGTACAAAAATTATTGGTTTGGAGAGAAAAATCTCAAAATCGTATATGAATTAAAACATGACAGAATGTAAAGTATTGCAATTATACATTGAGAGATGTCATGAAAAATAAATATATAATTAAGATGAAAATATGCTATTGCCCGATATACATGTCCCTTAATTCATTTATTAAATGTCTGACTCCTGTCTCATGTGGAAGTGTTTTCCCAGACAGACTTAATAAGAGCACAGCTTTAAAAAAAACAAAACGAGAGCCATCTTTGTGGTGTTTCTATTTGATTAAAAAATGTAAAACTGAAAATCGTACAACCTGGGAAGTACATTTAAATACATTTAAATCATCTCCACTTGCGCTCTGAAAGAACTACCTTCTCTTTTGCGCTCTGAAAGAACTACCTTACCTTCAGCCAAAAGCAAAGAAAAAAACATAACCCCTCTCCCTGCCTTGATCCCTCTCCTCTCCTAATCATTTTTCTACAATCCCTAAGGCTGACTGATTTGTTATTTTCTTCTTCTGTTTGTTTCCTGTTAAAAAAATTAAGGATTTGCTTTAAAGTGGTTTAAAATGTCGCAATTGATGACAAAATATCATAATCATTGTTGTTTGCAACATTCAACTGCAACAATACCAGCCCTCTGCTGCCACATTAGGAGCAGACATGTCTATATTAGTGTCAGAGGCACCCAGAGCTATGTCACATTACCACACAGTAAAACAGGTTAAAGAGGACCTTAATTGCTTGGTTTCTTGCTGTCCTTTGAAAAGCTCTGTTTTCCCTGGAAGAAATACTTTCCAAAAGCAGACGAGCCGAGGTTGAAGCAGAAGGAGAGAGCCACATCAAACGTGGAGTGTGCATGAATCTGTCAGCAATGAAGGGCTATTACTACAGTAGCAGCACCTAGCCTCGGGGAATATGCTGTCAGCTTCCTCATTAAAAGGCTGACCGGGGCAGGAGACAGCCTCAGGTTAGCTCACATTTTCACTCACTCTTTTGCTGTTTTTGTCATTTCCCCCCCAAAATCCAGTGAGTTTAAAGATGAAAAAAGTTGCATTTAACATTTGTACATCAAGCATATTGTGTGTGAGAATGTGGGAGAGGGAGATAGGCCAAGAGTGTGATAAACAGCGTATGTGCGTTTGCATCCTGTCAGTGAAATTAGAAACACAAACACATCAGATCTTAAACAAGCTTACCACATCCAACTTCTGCGAGCAATTAGGAAAGAATCAACGCCATTACGCACTGACTCTGACACGCTATGCCTAAACCCTTCACCTTTCCCAATGAGTAAACACACACATTGGTGATAAAGCTAATGGGGCTCCGTCTAACGACCACAAGAGGAGTACGAGAGGGAGTGATCCATCTCCATCGTTGGGAACCATCGCCAGCGTCCGGCCCCGGGACAGAGGAACCACCACAGAGGTTGTGCAGTAGTTAGTGAACCTGTCTGTCTCCTGTCAGACTGCTGTCACACACACATCAAGCCAAGCATCAATACACACCGCTTTTCCAGGTCTATATGCACTGAACGCACATGTTTTGATTGCTGACGGCCATGTCAGGAGTCAAGTAGAGCCTCTTAAAATGTGGCCTGGGGGCAAAGGTCATCCGCTAATGAGTAAAAGCTTTTTTTCCCCCTTTGTTGGCAGGGAGGGAGTAAGGAAATGTGCTCACTAGGTGGTAAGGAGGTGAGGAGGGGGAGGGAGGGGAGGAGAGAACGTGTGAAGGGATGGGTAGTGGCAGGGGAGAGGAAGGGTGAAAGGGCCGAGCGGGTGGAGGGAGGGGGTGTCAGGAAGTAGAGCGAGAGGGGAGACAAGAGGTGAGGTCTCAGGTGAGAGGGGGTGATAATGATAAACTGTGTTTTTCTGTCGTGTCTGACAAGACGAATAGAGAGATGAAAAGGAAAGGAAGAAAAAAAGAATAGAAAAAAGCTGAATTGAGACTTCTGTGGAGAGTTAAAAGTGACTTTCATTAATAGGAAAACATTCAAGTGTTCTTTTTTTCTTAAATTCTACTAAATGTAACATTGAGCACTACCATATTTCCCATTTGAGTGTTGGTACTGAACACTCAAATGAAAAACTCCTGTTTATGTTTAAGTCTAAATCTGAATGCAATGTGTCTCCTCTTGTGGCACTTTGAGGCAACTGTGGGATCTGTGATGTTCGGATAAAAAGTTAATTTGACTAGGTCTAAGCAGTAAAGTGTTTTTGGGCGGATGGGCCCTTTTTAATGAGTGATGACTTGTAGGCCTGACCATTGTGTAGGCTTAATTTGTAGATTTCAGATCATATCTGTACTGTGGGAAGGGTTTACAATGAAACAACAAGAGTCTTAACTTTTCTAGAAAGCAGAAACAGTTCGTCAATTAATAATAACTCCAAACAAGAACAAGCCAAAGATTACAAAGGGAGAGTTTCAAATTATCTCACTTTAAAGTAATCTCTAAATGTGAGGGTCAAAAATATGCTATCTAGATGAAAGGCAAACATTTGGGGAAGTAACTGTTATTCCAAATCTATCTGCATTCCATTTCATCTGCCCTAATCTATGTATTCCTTAAAAGGATTGACAGTAGCTTCTTCTTAACCTCTATACCATACTTACACATGCAGTGTATTGATCTTTCCTCCTTGCTGCACTCTGGGGGTGGTGGAGGCTTGTCAGAGGCCAGACAGCCTGACCCTGACATGCTGAAATTGTTTCACGAGAAGCTCCCAATGCCCCTTGGCTCTCTCTGTGTCCTGGTGGGGCAGGGACCCTGGCTGGGCAGCATAAATATCAGGATGTGTGGATGAGACCCTGGCGGAGAAGAAAGACAGCCTCTGTGCTCCGAGAGTTCAATGTAAGTGCTGTAATACCTTCGAGTGCAAAGAGACGCTCTTTGTTCCCTCCGCTCATCTGATCATGAGGTGTGTGTGTGTGTGTGTGTGTGTTTGTGTTAGCAGTGGCGGGCTGTTTGAAGCCCCTCTGATGGTTCTTTTGGTGCTCTCCAGGAAACATTTGTCTGTGCATTGGATGAGCTCCTCCAGATGTTCCCATAATTCCACTGGATGTGTATGTGCACGCCTGACTGTGTGAGCATATCTGGATGTGTGAGTGCATGTGTGTGCGCGTGCATGTCTATGTGTTTGGATAGAAAGAGGAGGGAGGGGGGCCATGTTCCAATTAGAGATGGGTAAACTGTTGATGTAAAAGAAACTAAAGCTAACATTTACAGGCCGTGACTCTGTGATGTCTCCCATTGTGACTTCAGTCTGCACTGTGGCATCGGGCCTAAAGCAGCGTTCAGACGAGAGACGGGCCTGGAGGATTGTTTTTAAATTCCACATTATAGTTTCCAAAGTGCACTTCAGTGATCTAAACACATTTTAATGTAGAATCACTGTAGAAAACACTTAGGAGTATTTTTTTTCTGTCTGAACTTTAAATGCCCTCGAGAAGTGTCGATGAGCAAGAGCAAAAAAAAGTAGCTGACCTGGGACTTTGACCTTCATATGGACAGGAGAGCGAGTTAATATATGATTTCCCTTTGTAAAAACACTGGAGTACTGCAAAACAGCCAAGAAACCACTCACAACTTAATGGCCAGTAAGAGACAAACCTGCATGCGCAAAAGGTGCATATAGTATACTGCCTCAGTGGCAGAAGGGTCCATCTCCAGTGAGTAAAACTATGAGTTTAAGCATATATACAGGCCATGGTTTAAGTGGAATAACAGTTAAGATGAGGGTAAAAAGGTAACATTTTGAGTATGGTTAAATACTAATACATTGAAATAAACATATTAAGGCACAAAGTACGGCCTTTTCTTTTGAACATGGAATAATTGTTTCATATCTATTGAGAAACTGTGCTATGTTGAAAGCTCCAGTCAACAGAAAGTAAGCAGAGATTAGGCGAAGACTGTTTTGTGTTTGTCGCTTAATAACTTTATTGTTGTATTCTGGATTTCATTTCTTGACACTCATTTCCATTTCTTTTTTTATTTATCCAGAGACATAATGAAAAAATACCCGGACCTCCCTGTAACCCATTTCATTGGTAAGGGAGATTATCCCTTAATATGTTTTTTGCAATTTGAGCCAAACGACCCTTTATGAAAAGCAGAGGGGAACATCCAGCTTTTCCAAATAACAACACTCTTTTTCTGGGAAATTACTGGGAATTAAAGTGACAAGACAACAAGATGTGACTGTAAATACCTGTGGATAAGAGACAATAGAGATATCAAGGGGCTTTCCTAAAGACTCGGTGGTGGTCGGACACAATGAATGATTCAAAAGCACAGGAAATATCGTAAGGAAAATACCTGCATGAGACCATCAAAGCCACAGAACAATGACACTAGGGGGTTTATATCTGACTTTGAGTTTATCTTTCAGTGTACGTGCGTGTGTGTGTGTGTGTGTGTGTGTGTGTGTGTTTATGTATGTGTATGTGTGTGTGTTCTCGTGGTGGATCCTATCATTAGCAACCAAAAAGGTTAGATGTCTGTGCTTCATCAAAAGTCCATCGCATGGTTTTGCAGACTGTAATTTTCAAAAATCAGGGTAAAGTGAATTAAGAAAACCAGGTACTATCCAGAACCTTTGCTTATGGAAAACAACACATAACCAATGTGTCCCTTTGTGTGCGTGTGCCCGCGCATGGGTGTTTGTTTCCCATTTGCCAGTCCTCTGTGGAATAAATTCCGATCTTCCTCCACTTCTGAAGAGCCACACTTGAGCTGTGACCTCATTTGGACGGTGAGCACCTGTGGAGTGCAAACAATTATCCCATTAGTGCAAAGAGGGGGCTGCTCCTGCTCACCTAGAGGAGCCCTTATCCCCGCCCGACAACCCCTCCAACCTCCACAGCGCTTTGGTTTCTCCCAGCTCCCACACCTGAAGCTGGGGAGTCACTTGAAGGTGTGGTGGAGGGGAGTGGGGGGGAGGTGAGTCAAAGGGATCAATGCTGTTCTCCTGGTTGACAAAGCTCAGACAAAAAGGGCCTTCTCTGCCTGAGACAGACGGGCCAGCCCACACACACCTGGATGGCCAGCGGAATCATAAGGAGGCTTGCAGTGCTTCAAAGCCACACTGCCACCTGGGCTCATCACACACACACACACACACACACACCCCCCCACACACACACACACGCACACACACACACACACACACACACACACACACACACACACACACACACACACACACACACACACACACACACACACACACACACACACACACACACACACACACACACACACACACCAAAGAAGGGGTTTAAACGTTAAGTCTTAGTGACTGAAGTCCTACTTATCTCCAAGTCATACACACAGACACTGACACAAGCAGCTATACATCCACATGTACAGACCAAACAAACACTTATCTACCCACTCACGCACATAACCATCCGTGCACCCACACACATGTACGCACACAAACACACACACAGCTCAATGGCGAGGCTGGGAACCTGGGTGCAGGGCTGCTGTAGGAGCTGTTTGAAGCCAGCTGTCACAACCTGACAGCCTGTTGTTTTAGAGGCCTTTGGTATGGCCGAGGGGCCGAGGGGAGAAAAACAACACCAGGAATGTGTACAAGTCAGGACCCAACAGTAAATCCTTCGTCCGTTTCCTTTCTCCCAATGCAGACAGAGGGGAGCAGGGTCGTCCAAGGGAGAGAGCAGAGGGACGTGGGAGCGCCTCGAGTCTTCGAGACCAGCCACTGAAGTGATCTTCATCACATTTTCCATTTTTTCTCACACCTTGTACTCTCTTGTCTTGTCTTTTGCACCTCTTATTTTGTTTTCTCTGTACTTTCTCAGTCTCTGGCTTCACACATGTGCTTAATTGTAATTGTTTTATCGTGTTGTTGTTTATCCTGTGGCTGTAATCATTAAGAACAGACACACACAAACAACCGCTTACGAGGGAGAAAGAAAGAAAGAAAAAAAAGAAGAAGGGTGGAGTATTCACAGACACACAAATACATTCAACGCACGCATATTCTCTGAGTAATGGAAGCAAACACACCCACAAAACTGCACTAATCCAGCTAACGTAATACAAACATAAACACAAAAGCGTACAGTAACATCCAAGTGATGAGCACACAGTGGACGCTCACAGATGTGGATACATGATCTGTCTCCTATGGGAAAATAGGTCCTGCTGCAAGTTAGCATGCAAATAAATCAATATGGTCACATAATACAAGAGCACGCATACACAAGACACACACACTGAGGAGGAGACAACGAAAGTCTCATTAAAGCATCCTGGGAATCTGGTATGATGTTACCTTAAATGATAACCTCTAAAATGTGTTGTTTACTTTCTGAAAAGCCAACTTTGGCACATTTGGTGAAACATTTGGGGAAAGGCACTAAGCACTCTCCGGAAAGCATCTTGTTCCCTCTTCTTGTTTATTGCCACCATATGTGCACAAAACACTTGTGATATATTTTCAGTCTTGTATTCTGGTTTAACTTTAATAGGCAGACCCTCACATCCTGAATCTGATATTTTGTACCCAATGTTGTTGTTCCGCTCTGACGTTTGGTAACTGTTTTTTCCACTACATTGCTCTAACTTCTTTAATCTTAATGCGTCCCTGTTGGTGTATAGTGTAAATAAATGGAGAAAACAAAGCCACTCTGAGTATACACAAAGTTTCACATGACACCAAGTTTCTGTTTTGGTCGGGTTCGAGTGCACTCTACTGAAAGGGACTCTCCACCAATTTTAAACATGAATTTCAGTGTAATATATGAGTTCAAAAACTGTATATGAATGGGGTTTTCCAAAGTCGAAAACAAACCTTGATGATGTCATCTGGGTTATGGCTGGGTTATGGCACTTACGATTTTTCAATTTTTAACAGAAAGCATGGGTTACAAACTAGGGGTGTGGATTTTAAAAGTAGAAGGCATTTAAAACTAACACAGATACGTCTTAGAAGCTGTCATTGCAATGAGTTTGGAAAACTAGAAAGTCGAAAGTAGTGAGAAGAGCGTAAACATCCCACACAACCGTAGCCGCCAGTAGCTCCTCAAAGGATAGAGATTAGTCTGTACCACTGTGGTTCTGAGAAAAAGCTAATTTCTTGACAACAATGTGTGATTTATAATCTGGTAGTATAGTGAAAAATCCAGCTGAAGTGCCAGGTAAATAATAAAAAACAGTTTTGAAAGTAAACTGTTGTAGTGGCCTTGGTTCTTTCTGCCCTTGTGTTGTTAAGTGCTTAAGTTGGAAAATCTAGTTGTTGGTAACAGTGTGGTCAAAATTGTGGCCTTTTATGTTGTCTACTAATTATAATTATTGTAGGATTATCTACATGTTTCTAATAGTTTTAGGAGCATTAAAGAATATTTACAGTATCGAAGTAATGACCAGGTTGATACAAAGGTTAATTCATCCACTACGCAATACTATTAATTGTTGTTTGGTGTATGTATTGTGCGTGTGAGTGTGATCTAGGAAATCTTTTCACACACGCATACCCAAACGAACACACAAAAGAGGTACACCAAAGCCATGACCCCGGTGGTCCAGTCTGCTATACATCATCGTCCTCAACACTATTCAAACTCCTCTCAGCGCTTTGAACTGACCACGGTTCACTGAGCAAGCTGCTGCCTCCCTATTGGGATATATTGAAAAATCCAGAAAACCACCACAAAACTCTGCGGTGAAACTTTATGAGGCTCTCAAAGGAAAGCTTAACAGATGTTCGAAAAATATTTGACACCATTGTCCAGACAGATCTCTCCTTTGGTGTATATCTTAGTGAATGGCATTACAGTCAGATGTTACATTACTAACAGCCTTATCTTTGACATTTATTAAATAAGAGCAGAACAGATTCTATTCATTAAGTGGTAAATCTCACTTTGTCCACTCCAAGTCCCTCAATGACTTATTAAGTGCCTTGGTAATTACATCATGGCCATGAGAGAAAGGGGAGTGGAGGCGGGGTGGAAGGTCTGAGTGTAATATTGCTGTTTACACAATTAGAGTGATACATCTTGGTTATGTGTGCATGCTGTTGTGAGTGTGTGTGTGTGTGGTCGGTGAACATTTGTTTCCTCCCTCCCCAACATGTAAATACACAGTAAGTGAGTGTTCTGACAATCAAGCACCTGAGCCAACATTACTGCCCTTTCTCCTCCTGCGCTGACTGGACAGAATGAGATATTGAGACAAAGGGAGAGAAAGAGGAAAAGAGAAAGTGAAAACAGAAACAGAAGATGTGGAGACTGTATCCTTTTTATTATAGAGCACATAATACCTAACATATGAACAAAAAAAAGATCTTTCAGATTCTCCTTGAATTATATGCTTTCATGTAGAACATCACCATGCTCTTTTATATTTTATACTGTTAAACAAATAATGACCTTCTCTCTTTGTCGTTTGAGGTTGTATGGGACATAAAGACAGAAAAATGTTCCTTAGAATGGTCATAAAATTACAATTGTTGTTTGAGATCCTCCTCTGAATTCTTGTGAAGCTGACTCGGAAAAGTACATGTTCAAACTATAAGGACCTCTTTCCCATGATGGTTTACAAGTTGATATTTAGTTCCTTCTTGACAATGGAAACAGCAGTTGACAAGACAGTCTTACCTGAAGGTCCATTAGAAGCTGAGACCTTTCAAGGACTCTGAGACCGGTAAAATAACATATTGGTTTACCCAATGTTGAAACCAGGCACAGTCACTCAGGGAGATGAGGAAAACGTATCCAGTAGTAGATCAAGAACAGTAAGGTAGAATAACGATCTGGTAGGGAATTAACTGTCTTCTATACAGTATATTTATGCTACTGGGCTAATGAGGCAGTGGGAACAGGTGTGCAGACAGGGGGTGGGGGTCAGGTGATGAGGAGGTAGAAGAGGTAGGATCTGAAATGACAAGAGAGTCAGAAAGTGGCAGGGGAAAAAAGCAGACAAGGAAGAGGTTTGCTTAAAAATTGGCTGACAATCACGTCATATCATTGGTGTGACACAGCAAAATTGTTTCACAGGAAAAGAAAAGCTTTGCCACTCATCAGAGTCGGGTCAAAATAAAATTGGATGGTGCAACATGATGTATTTTTCCATTTTGTAGTTTCTCACTATTTCCTCAAAGACGCAAAGAAAATGCACATTTGCATGTCAGATTTGATCAACGTTTAAGCTTATGCAAAAGCCTGATTTAAGATACTCAATTAGAATGAATAGATTTTAGTCTGACTTTCTGCACCCATAAATGCTTTACTGTTTGGGTATAAAAAGCAAAGTACCGATCCCAAAGAAAACTCATATCATTTAAAACCTTCAGTGATGAATATTTGTGATTAAATGTAATTCCCAGTGTTGCTTCACAATGCCAATGACCTGTCCACAAACTGACCTACAAAACATATTTATTTACAAAGAGAAGGTAGCCAACTATTTCACAGCCGCATTCTTAACCATGATGTCAATCCCTCTGCAGGGACATCGATAATAAACATGTACCACTAGGACACTGCATACTCTCTTGACAGCTGTTCTCTGTTGTTTATGTGCGGCCTGTACATAAATGCTAACACAGGGGTCTCAGAGTTTCCAGTCCCATATCAGAGCCTGACCCCTAAATCTGAACCCCCTTTCCAGGCTGCTGCATGGGGCCTGGCCCTGGGGGACCACCGCTGGCCTTGAGGGCTGCCCCCTGGCCAGAGGTCTCACCCCCCCCCCCCCCCACCCCCGAATGCAGGCCCCTGTGTTGCCTTGTGCAGCCTCAGTCCTCGGGGAGCCATGTTAGGCAACCACCCCCCTGTCTCTGGCTCTCTCACCACCAGGAAACAGGGGCCTTCTCCTGCGTCTCTCGGCTGCAGTATTTGACAGCTAATATTTTTCTGCCGAATCCGCGTCTGTAATCCGCACTTCCATGTAGGGATCCCGTTACGACCTGTCTTGAGTAGGCCAGCTGTTCAAACAGGGTGATTAATTAAAGGAATTCTGTTTGTAAAACAATCCTCGACCTCTCTCTCTCTGCTGCCATCTCATACTCTTTCTTTCCTCAATCCTGCAGTCTCTCTCTCTATCATCACTCATTCTGGATCTCTCTCTCTCTCTCTCTCTGGTTCTCTCCCCTTGGACACCAGCTTTGGCCAAGCCTGGCGAGTGGTTAGTCCTTATTAAGACCACAGAGCGTGGAGTTTGCGGTCTCCTTGCATTAAGTCTGATTCTCCCTGAGGTTCTGCACATTAGCAAAACAAACAGCACAAATAAGGTGGGTTGAGCCAGCGTGTGTGAGTGTGGGGTTTGCATGTATCTGTGTGTATGGTAGTCGCAATGAGGGGAGGGGGGATTGAGATCTCCGGGAGGCAGGAAGGGAGTATTTTTTTTATTGCTCCATGCCTTGTAGCAGGTGAGGTCTCTTGTTGCCAATTCCAGCGCTGGACACTTACTCTCTTTCCTCCCCTCCCCTCCTCTCCATCTCTCAATCTCACTGGTTTCCGTGAGTAGCGCAGGTGCTTGCTATTCATCACTGCCGAGACAGATGCCTCAACTCCCATCAGGCCACAGCGCATGGCGACCTCGCTCGTTCACACCGTCCTGCGGCGCCGAGGTGAGGGGTCAGATCGGCTACGAGAGCAGTACAGAGGCGGCCTGCTCACACATACACCATTTTTTCCATGTGCACACATTCTGTTGCACAGCTGTCTCATCGCAGGGTCCCCGGAGCACAGAAACTCCTGCCTAAAGTGCTTAGAGAAACTAGAGAGGTCGAAGTACTCACAGGACTTGCACCACTCTGCTGAAAGCACATCACAGACTCGGTCCAAGACGTAAACAGCCTGGGCCGCACCTAGTACACACGAGACATGTATGCACCCAGAGCTCTCAACTGTAGTCTGTCCACAAATGCGCACAGATGTTTCATCACAGGACACAAAAGAGGCCATAAAACCATTTGGACCAAAACCCATAGCACACACGACCTTAAACATGCCTTGCAATTGGTCCTCTCCCTAAAAAGCCAACAGGGAGTTTTTGAAACTATTTCTATTAGGAGTCTGGGTTTTGTCTGTCTAACAACATCTGTTGTGAAAAAGGAGTTGGTGAAAGAATTAGAGCAAGGCTCGGATAAGGGGCCTCGCTACCGGGGTTACTGAACGATTCTGTTTATGAGCGGGGACTTCGCCACCTGGTCACCTCAAGTCTCACACACATCAAACACATCCTGTCACTGCGGGTTAGGGCGGAGATCCTGCACCTGACTTCCTTCACACCATGTCCCAGTCTCAGGAGGGCCGGCTGTGCCAAGTGCCTGCTTTAAATCCCTTTGTCTGGCCTGGAGTTTACAGAAAGAATGCCCAAACTTGTTACCAATTAGGTTCAATCATGGGAAAAGTATGAATTCAAATAAGAAGTTAGGAAGTCATATGCTTAGGAATTTAGCTGATTTGTAAAACTGGATAACCCACTTAATCTTTCTATTCTTGTCAGAGAAATCCACTGTTATTTCCTTTATCTGAGCTAAGCCGACAGACACAGGGCTATGGAACAAGATGCTAAGCCGACAGAGTTTAATACGAAGAGGTGAAACTTAAAAGTGGAACTACATCGCTGCTGTGTGGCTTATGGCAGTGCAGGCTCTTCCACTACTCTGGATTCCAAACCTCTGAGATTCCAGGGAGGTATTAGGTGACTCTAACCGGAAATCCCCTCTCTGTGACCGCTGGCGTTTGTTTTCCTTAGCTGAGCTCCGAGATGGGTGGCATTGTGGGCCTGGGCCTCACTCATTCTGTCTCTCCCACTTCCAGATGCCCAGGAGGGAATCGTTAGAGTTGCCTTCATGCCCGGCTGGCATCGTGTGGATGGGGTCCAGCTCCTAACATGCTGGGCTGCCTGGTTACAGTTTACATTC
Source organism: Harpagifer antarcticus (assembly GCA_902827135.1). Classification (NCBI taxonomy): domain Eukaryota; kingdom Metazoa; phylum Chordata; class Actinopteri; order Perciformes; family Harpagiferidae; genus Harpagifer; species Harpagifer antarcticus. The sequence continues at coordinate 91,177 of CADEHL010001222.1, read as the reverse complement.
CTCCCTCGCTCTCTCCCTTCCTCCATCCCTCCCTCTCCCTTTTCCATCTGGCCCTGCGGTCAAGGCTGTACCACCGAAAAGGAGGCTCACCATACTCTGTGGCTGAGAGGCTGGAAGACCTTCCTGCGTAATTACAAACAGACACATATTCACTATTTTGGCAAATTGGTGATCTCACACCTTTACCCTGTTGGCAGCTTGACTGTTCCTCAGGAGTGAGCCAAGGGGCAAGCACCATCAGGAGGCGTATATGATGAGCGAGAGTTTAGACTGAGTTTCTGGCCTGACGGAGAAGTTTGAGGGGAACCAATCCTGTTTTAATCAAGGCAAAGGACAAACCACTTATGGCGGTGATAGTGACTTGTTTTTCCCTTTAAAACAGCTTGCTTTGACAGAGAACGAGATAAATAGAGAAGGAAATGGGCCAGTATGGAGGAAACAGAAGGGAATGTGCAACAAATATAAGAAACAGAAAGAATGAGAGAACATGAGAAGAAAAGGGAAAACAAGAAAGGAGAGGGAAGGAGCTGTTGGAGGAAAAAAGAAAGGAGAGGGGAAAAACATCTTGAGCTGGAAGCGTTCCTTTATCCTGGCCAATCTCGGCTGCACCTGTGATGACAACCCCTTGTGTGCAGTGCAGTGATTGTGTAACCTGGAATGAAAGGAGGGGGAGGCTGCGGATGGTGTAAAGGGCTACAGAGGGGGAGACAAAATGACATAAACGTTCCCCCGACTTTTAGATCCATGACAAGACCCAGACAGTCACCCTGAAACCCCCACCCAGTGTCCCCCTGCAGGGCATAGATGGGTGAGCGAAGGGAGGGTGCCGTGGCGCAAATCCAACATACTCCCTCCCTACTCCTGTTACCCATATCCCCCCCTTCCAGTCCTCTCTTACCCTCCAACACACACACATACACAACCACACACACACACACACACACACACACACACACACACACACACACACACACACACACACACACACACACACACACACACACACACACACACACACACACACACATTGTACGGGGCAGTGCGTTTCTTCCATTCCGCACAAGCTGTTGTTTTAAATCATAATAGTAACCAGACTGTAATCACATTATTGCACACATGGTGATTTTGACAAGTGGTGGGAGTCATGTGCTGAGGCTTTGGCAGGGTTAGCACACCATTCTCCCAGCTGTGAGCTCAGCCCCAACCCACCCCTCTACACACGCACACACACACATTTACACACTCTACCTCCATCACTTTCTACCCCCCTCCCAGCCAATATGTTGCTCCGCTCCGTTCCACTGTAACCTGCATGCATTAGTGCAGCCTAATCTAAATCAGATTTCTCTAAAATTGAAGTTACACGTGTGCTTTGAGACTGTCCTTGCAAGAAGAAAATATTCGGTTGTTTTTTCAAACATATAAAAGGTCCTATGTTTAAACTTTCCTGAATAGCATCCTCTTGCGGTGTTGGAATAACTTTTTACTTCTTTCTCAGAATGCCTTCATAAAGAAGTTGTTATGGCGCTGTAAAACCTGTCGAAGAAAAATTATGGTTTGTTGCAACTTTGGAGCAACATCAATAAAAATGGTTCCCAAAGCAAAGAAGAGCTGCAGTGATACACGTGGTAAACGAGCTAAAAATAGTAGAGTAATTATACGTACATCACTGAGTGCAAGGCTATCATAATAAACGGGGTCCATAAGAAAAAGGTAACTCCAGGACACTAGCACAAACGTTTACATGCTTCGGTGCCACTTGGATCTTTGTCCTGATTTAAGCGCATTCTTAAAAATGTTACGCACACTATTTTTTCACAATAGTTTCCACAACAACTTTCTGGCTAAACCTAGTATTAAACACGTCCATGTGCAATGAGGAATCAACACTACCGGTGTGCGTGCACTCAGTTTGACTTTGTTTGGCTAGACTTAAACCACAATGATCCTCTTATGCTTGTTTAACCGATTGATACATCTTTAAAAAGTTGCTGTGTTCTGTGATTACAGCAATCTTATAACACACTTTGTTTAGCCAACATTTCCTGTAGTGCTATTGGTTTTCAATGATACTCCTCTGAGAAAGCCACATATTATGTCGTGTGAAGTTATGTTAATTGTGTGCAAGAGTGAACACCTGTATCACAGGACTTTGCTACAAAGGTAAGAATCTTAAAGGTCCCCTGTAGTACTCTTTTCCAACAATATATTATAGGTCTCATATATACAAAACATGTCTCTGAAGTGTTCGGCTTGAAATACCAAACAGACCATGCATGTAGCATGCTATATACCCCTCTGTTTCAGCCCTGTTTCAAAAGTCCTGATTCTGTGTCTGTAGCTTTAAATGCTAATGAGCTGCTGCTGGCCACGCCCCTCTGCAAGATGATTGGTTTGAAAAGAAACAATCGTGCTCTAGGAGGAGATTCAGGTGATAAGGTCGGTGGGTGTTCGCTTGGTTGGTTATTGGCTAATGGTTGCACAACACAAAAAAACATTGTGACATCACAAAGTGGCCAAAATCTGATCAGCTCATTTTCAGACAGGTTTAAATATAAATGGATCAGGACAAAAAGAGAGATAATCTTCTATCTTGAAACTTGTCGTATCTCTTTACAAAGAGAGGACACATTTATGTATGAAAGACATGAAAAGTATATGTTGGATAATAGGTGACCTTTAAGAGTAATTCTGATAGAAATGATTTAATACTGGAACGATTAGGTGTCTTTGAATCTGGACAGTGGCCTATAGATACAAGAAGTGACGGGTAGTATAAAAAGCACGTCTCATTGTCTCACAAGATGATGACATATATAATGTCTACTGATAAGACATCATTTAATGAGACAGCAACTCTGCGTGGATGTATTATAGCATGTTTGGCCCACACACACGGCAGGAGATCTTCAGAGCACCATTGCTAGGCATCAGGCAGGCGACGCCACCACAGAGCCCTGGTCCACGCCTCGGGATAACGTGAGAGAGACCAGGGGTCGAACCAGGAGCACTCCTCTCTTTCTGTCCCATCTTGTCTCTCAATTCTTCTGAGGTGTGGCTGCGCTCTCCAGCACACCACTAACAAGATCAGGCTGCAGGGTGGGCCTCATCCAGCTGGCTCTTTGTGTGTGTTTGGAACAGACTTGGTTATTGAAAATAGTTGTAAGAGGAACTATACTGAAAACAGCATTGTGTGTGAGAGAGAGTGGGGGAAGAAAGACATTACAAAAATAACAGCTTACACAATCTTTCCACAGTTTCAATACCAATCAGGCACTGGGCAAACTCTTCAAAGTCACAGAGGAAGAATGATGGAGGGTAAATTGATGACATCCACCACAATTTCCCCAAAACATTTAGTTAACAAGGGGAATGAATTTAATCATTTATACTAAAAAGGCCATGAATATCCCCTTGATCACTCCTCAGTGAGTATTTCCTGAAACAAGCGAGCCAAGAACTTTCTAAAATAAAGACATTTTAAATGATGTAAAGCCCAGACTGACAGAAAGACAGACAGACACGGAGTCAGCACAAACACATGTATGAAAGCATAAACACAGACTTTACATTTGCTGGTGAGACGTACAACAGAGCTTTGCTGTCCCTGACTTTTACTCGCTGTGCCATTGTGGTTTCTGATTTATAGCGGAAGAGAAAGATGAGAGAGAACATTTCTCTCTAAACAAAGAAAGCAGATGTACTTTATAAACCCGCTGCACTAAAAAGCATACCGTCCTCAGTTGTTAAGGGTTTTCGCTTGACACGTCAAACATTTTTTGCAGCTCCAAATGCTTAGATGTTTAGAGCCCGTCTTTAAAAGCTTGCAGGTTGCCTCCTTTCGAAGACGGTGGTCCAAACAGCAGATAGTACTCAGAGCAAAGGAATCCCTGGAATGGCTTTGTTTAACGTTGTCTCCAGGGAGAAATATATTGTGACGATCTTCAGAAATATGATACCTCCTATCAGAGAAGACCCATCACTTCATCAAATGTTAAGAACCGAGACGAGATAGTCACAGTTTGTAGCAGAGTGATGGGAATAGCAGTAGTTGTTAACATTTTGAACCCTCATAGACTGTTATCTGTTCTGCAACATGCATGACTGGCACTGTGCATGTTTCTAATCTCTAAAGGTACACGTGAAGTGTCAGAACAACTTTAAAGGAATATCTTGTCATCGACACATATTGGTACCTTAACTTTTATCCAAGCACATACATTAATGTTTATGAATCAGTTCATGTGCAAAAAGAGGTTGCCCTTACCTGAATTCTTAAATAAAAACACAAAAAATGTGCATGTAATCACAGAAGAGTTCACCTGCATTTTGAAATTGAAATAAAAGATAAAACAATAGCTTTGGACTGAGAGGAAATCATGTGTTTCATTGGTTTTTTATTTGCCTGTTTTGTATTTGTGGGTGTATTTATTTCAGATGAAGGAGAGAGCCAAAGAGAGTATGCCAGGCCCTGGTTAGTATGCAGGCTATAATTTCTGCTGCCTTTGAAGTCAATGTATGTGTGTGTTGAGTGTTTGTGTGTCCATTGTGGTGTTGGCTGGCTGCTCTAAAGGTACTTACGTTAAAGTCATTCTGCAAAAATACACTTAAAGGTGGGGTAGGTAAGTTTGAGAAACCGGCTCGAGATACACTTTTTATTATATTCCATGGAATGCTCTTAACATCCCGATAGCAATGAATATCTGAAGTGCTTTGACAACAAATCCATAAAAAATGTCATCTGTGGAAGCCGTGGCACTGTAAAAAGCACAACCAATCATTTTAGCCGGACCGGCTAAAATAACTGGATGGCCTACCTGCCTGTCAGCCTTCCATCGGGGCACAAACTTATCTCGTGCCCTCATTGGTCATGTGCGCGTTCGTGTGTGTTGGAGGAGGGGCTCTGTAAGGAAGTCGCAGATTTTCTCCGGTTGTGTATTTTCAAATTCTAGCGATCTCGAGCCGGTTTCTCAAACTTACCTACCCCATCTTTAAAGCTTTTATTGTGAAAATTATGTTCAGTTATACCAACTTAACTTAAGATATTAGTAGTGTTTCACCACTTTCAATTTAGGCTGAGGCTGAATAGTTCATATATGATCAAATCCTGCCCAAAGCAGATTGTGTCCTCCAAAGTTACCATAGAGACAGAGTTTCAACATCATATGCTTCACAAAGGGGCTTTTATGGTGACATTACATTACATTGCATTTAGCTGACGCTTTTATCCAAAGCAACTTACAATAAGTGCATTCGACCAAGAAGATACAAACTTGAAGAAAACAGAATCATATAAGTACATCAGGTATCATAGAGCCAAAACATTTCAAGTGTTACTCAACTGGCTTTAGATAAGCCAGTCCTTTATTAGTATATAAGTGCGTTGTTAGTAATTCTATCGCTCGAAGTAGAGTCGAAAGAGATTCGTTTTCAGTCTGCGCCGGAAGATGTGTAAGCTATCTGCTGTCCTGATGTCAATGGGGAGCTCATTCCACCATTTTGGAGCCAGGATAGCAAACCGACGTGTTTTTGCTGATGGGAACATGGGTCCCCCTCGCAGTGTGGGTGCAGCGAGCCGTTTGCCTGATGCAGAGCGTAGTGCACGTGCTGGGGTGTACAGTTTAACCATGTCCTGGATGTAGGAAGGGCCAGATCCATTCGCAGCATGGTACGCAAGTACCAGTGTCTTGAATTGGATTCTAGCAGTTACCGGAAGCCAGTGAAGGGAGCGTGGTTGTTTGGTATTAATGTACAGGTGGTCATGATACCCCCCTGAGCGTATGTGTGTGTGTATGCATACTGTCAATTTTATCTTGTCAATAAAACACAAAGTGAACTCATCTGAACTAAAATGAAAAACAGGCTGTTTTGAATGTTAAATAACAAAAAGGACACTCGAGAACGCTCACATCCTCCACATTCAGCTGCAACGGCAAAACTACTTGAGCAGATGCGCCGGTTCTTCCTGTCTGCAGCCACTGGGTCTGTGATGATGGAACCAAAGCTCTGCTCTCAGCACCCCAGAGATAGAGGTGCATAACAGGGGCAGAGTGAAGTGTGTGAGAGTACAAAATATAGATGACTAAGGCCTTCCCAAAACTGACTAAAATTACCATCTCATGTTTTTTTTCTCATCCTTGTTTCACATCAAATAAAGTACGTTTTTCTAAGTTGCTACAAACATTTTGGAGATGTGCTATTTTGGTTACATAATATGTCTGTTAGGGCTGAAACACACTAGAATTATTATTTTTTCCAAATTGTTTGTCTATAAAATATGAGAAAACAGTAAAAGATGTTGATCCCAGATTCTCAAAGTCTTGTTATGTCAGTCCAAAACTCAAAGATAGTAATACAATATAAAACGGCTGGACATCTCAATATTCAATGATTTATGGATAAACAATATCGTTTGCAACTTTTATTTGGTTGTTCGACTAATCTGTCAGTAAGAACAGTGTGTTGGGCAATATTAAAACAAAACAAAAATGTTTTCATGTGATTTCTAATCTGCAGACACTCAGCAGCGTACCTGGTCTGTGTCAGTTTGCTTCTGTCCAGATAGTGTTTCAGTCTGTGAGTGGTTGCTGACAGAGAGTAAACATGACGTCTGCCTTCTGAGGTGATGACGATCATTGAATTTACTTACATTTTAAAGGAGACATGTCATGGCCATTTCCACTGATCATAATTCCATTGTTGAGGTCTACTAGAATACATTTATATTGAACAATTTTCCAAACTCACATTGGTTTCTCATACAGCATCTCTGTAAATTACGTGTATTCACTGAATGTCACTCTCTGCCTTTAAAGGCTCGTTGTAGCTCCAATAGCTCCAGCCCCTACCCTCCCTGTGAGCACAGTGTGCTCTGATTGTTCGGGACGTTGTGAATCGAGCTCAAGCCCCCAGGAAGTGCGCCGGACTGAAAATATTCGTGGTGGCCAAACGGCGGTACTACACTTCCGTTTGGTTGCCAGGCCTGGAAACACTTTTTCCCATTGACTTACATGGGGAAAGAGTGGTCTGTAAATCGTTGGATAATTTTTTTAAAACTAAATAAACTACCCAGTATGAACACTTGTATAGCCCTTATTAAAAACATTCGTTCCTCAAGTTGTAAAAATGTGCTAATAACGTTATTCTGAGAGTTATTTCCCTCTGCATTATGAATCTAACCCACGGGACCGCGCCGCCCGGCACGTTCATTATTACGTGTTCAGCATGGTCCCGAACAATCACACTGTGCTCACAGGGAGGGTGGGGGCTGGAGCTATTGGAGCTACAACGAGCCTTTAAAGGCAGAGAATGAAATTCAGTGAATACAAGTAGTTTACAGAGATGCTGTATGAGAAACCAATATGTGAGTTGTGTTTATCTTTACCCATGGATGCACAATAAGAACGGACCCATATCGTCTCACTACCATCCCACGGAGCTGTGGCTGTAATAATGAATATATTGCACATGTTTGCTGTAATTCATTATTATACTACATGGGCTGTATGATTAAATATTGTACCGTAAATGTTGTATTAAATAAAATTAATATTACCGACGTTAGATTAACATCCCTGTAGCTTCTTATTGCACTAAGAAGCTTATTGCACTGTATATATACATACAGTGCAATAATTCTTTCATGCATGACCGTATCGCGTCATAGCTCTGGGCGCGGCTACTGGCCATTCCTACCTCACAATACCCAGGAAGTAAACAATGGACAATGACGTATCTTCAACGAGGCGTTTTGGGTTTTACTCGCTACAGGGTGTACTTTGAGGGTTTTGACTCTACACACCGCATGCATAAAAACCTTCATAACACACAAGGGGACGGGTAATAACCGGAAAAGCATGACATGGGACCTTTAACTTGCCACTGCGACTCACAATGTGTCCAAACCAAGACCTAATTGTACTGATATCATAGTACCCTAAAATATACATAAAGTGCAACATCAGCTTTCCCATTTGTGTCACAAAACCGTGGTTGTCGGTTGAGTGTACAACTTGCATATTTCATTGACATTTACCCTCTAGATTCCAAGGAAGCTGGAGAATGTTAGCTAGCTAGTTAACCTGACGAGAGGCTATCTTGTCATGGCTTTTTTGCCTTTATAACGTTTTAAGCTCACTCATACAAGCAAAAGCTAACATTATGCACATATTAGCAACATATGGTTCGATGGAGATGCCTCCTGTCAACATACAGAACAACAGTGTCCCCATGCAAGGTCACTCACTAGTTATCTGAAAGTATCTTAATGATTTCCATTCACTTTGTTTTCTCCCTGCAGAAAATAAATAAGATAATTAGCTGTTTAACTGTTGTTTTGTTATTTAAGATCTGTGCAGTTAACTTTAAAAAAACAACTTTGAAATGCCTTTTTGGTTGGAAGTCATTTTCTCTTGTTAACGAGCTGCACAGATGTATTCACCTCGGTTGGTATTTGGCTTCAGTGACTGTTTACTTACTCACTCTTCTTACTAACGTACAGCCGCTGGAGTACTCACCCAATTAATGTTTTTATTTTGTGGCTGTGGCTTGAGGATTTCGCAAGATAAAAAAAAAGGAAGGTAGCACTTCATTGGAAGCATACCATCCTAAAATGCCCACTCAAACCCATTCAGGAGTGAGAGGGAGAGATTGTCATTAGTTGGTGTTTCCTGCTGAGTTACACTACACAGACAAAACCTTTAACTGGGAACTTCAAAGCGAGGTCAATTAAGGGAGCTATTTTGTCCAAACAGTGGGTATGTAAAAGAAAAAACGAGAAAGTTTCTTTGTGTTGCGGGAAACGCGGTGGCTCGTATAGGTGACTCACAGAGAAAATGGACCCACAAAGTGAGTCACAAACACTAATTGACTCACTCACAAGTGTAATTGACTCAACATCTGAGGAACTCGGTGTGACCCTGTGAGGGAAGCCATCACTACATTCCATTGTAGTTACTCTCTGGGTCCTAAGGTGTTTTTAAAGGGACACATTTCTGTAAATATCATACCAGAACCATGAGGCATTTGTTGGATAAAAACAGATACAACATCCACAATTATAGGTCTACTACAGACTGAAAGGAGGGTTTTGTTTACCCAAACAGTTTTACAAACAAAACATTTATAAAATTAGAAATAAAGTACTGAGCCAAGACAATAGTTATGCTTACTTAAAGGGCACCTATCATGCAAAATGCACCTTTGTACGTCTTTTATACATGATTATGTGTCCCCGGTGTTCCAGGGAACTCACCAAGTGTCAGAAAACACAACCCTCTCTATTTTCCTCCTTCGCCAAATCTCTAAAAAAGGGGCTGCAACGGATCTGAAAAAAATGGATCCACATTCCGACACTTTTCTACGTCACAAAGACGTACTCCGCTTATTGGTCAACTCTCCACCTATCAGGGGAATGAGCCACGGCCACGTGCATTGCCAAACCTCTCATTCGCATATAGGCTATCGGCAGGCTACCCCAGTCACATCTGTGTTTTTTCCTGCTATTGCCAGGATGTCTAAGCCAGTTAAACCACGGACATGTTTATGAACTTCTCTCAAGTCCAACACGGATATGCCTCCAAACTAATGCTACACCCGGGATCAATACCAACCATCCGGGACCAGGCCAGTGAGGACACATCCAATTCTGAAGCTGTAAGTTTTTATTTAGCGGTGTTTTTCCTGATAAAGCTATCTCTAGCTGGTAGCATGTAGCTTAGCCGTATCAATGTCGCCTCAACCCCAACTAGTAATCGGTTAGGTGTTTATATGTTCTTGTAACATTTTATTTTGTACGCTCCGCAGTATTTGCTTTGTCTTTTATTTTAATTATCAGGCATTTGCGAACATGTTCAGACTGCCGTAATGGCGATCTGTGTGAAGGCTGTAAAGCCACGCCTGGCCTAGCCGATAACACAAGTATTTATTCTCCTATGTATTAGTATTTTGTATCCTCTAAAAAATCATATTGAGTAAGTTATAATAACAAACGTAATCTTCTGGAGGTAAGTGCCTTTTTTCCAGCGTTATGTAAAAGCTTTTGTGATTGTAGTCTGTAAGAACGATCATATATCATCGACCTGTAAGCTAAGCTACGCTACGCTAAGCTACGCTACGCTAATGAGACATGCCGTTTTTTGCAGCGTTATATGTAAAAGCTTTTGCATGTTTACTTGTTTGCGCACATGAATATAAATGGGGGTGTGTTAGGATACAACACTGTATGTATGTATGCGAGGGGACACACACCACGAGTAAAACGGAGCTAAAGCCCTGGTATGTTGTTGTTGACGACATGCATTTACTAATCTCAACCACTTTTTTTGTTGTGCTTTTTTTAACATTGCACAGGCTACGTGGCCAACTTGATGGACCTCATCTTCGACCAAGTCTTTGTGGACCCTGCACCATTATGAGCAACCTGACAGGGAGGAGGTCATCGCCGGGTATGCCACACGGTTCAATTTGGCTGCTGTCTGAACCTAACATAGACATTTCACGGATCAGAGGACAACGCAGGCCGGAATCACCACTCTGATCCTCTCTCCATGGAAGCCCCAGCACCAGCTCACAAAGCTCCTGTTTTTTATGGGTTCAAATAACCGTTGATTTTGACAATAAAGTTCCGAGTTGATATCAAATGTGTCGTGATTATTCATGTTTGGATGGGTAAAGAATATTCTGATTTCAAAAGCATAAGGTTGTGTGTGGACTTTTTTTGTCATACACATGGGTGCGTTATGCCATTGCTGTGTAGTATATAATAGTACAATGACAGAATGAAAGATTGCATAAAGCCATATACACCAGTATTTATTTCCATGAACAATATTAGCATTCGTTTTACAATTTCAGTCAAAACAAACCACTCAGTGCTCTATTTGCCTCAACTGTAGTCCAACTGTGTTCAGCTCTGTAAATATTCAATGCATTCTGCAGGGAAAACACATTTAGGCACACAATCCAGGATGATCCACCACACAGGTTAGAGTCCTCAAGTTCCTGCATCCGTCTTTACACCTAGTGTGATAAACATATATTGAATGACATGTGAAAAATGTATTCTCTAAACAGACAACTTAGTGAAGCTAATGTTACGTGTGGTATCTCCATGCAGCACATGCTCCGGTTCAGAAGGCATCGTGGCGCAAGTTGCACATGTACCCCTTTAGAAAGAAGTCAATAACTGAGCTTTTAAAACACATGAAACACACATTGCTGACAACTGAGATGTTTGCACCTCCACCAAAACCTCCGCTGCTTCAGTTTCTGGATCAAATTGATAATATGCTTGAACACATGCATTGCTCTGAGATGACATGTGTATTCCACACTCGTAAACACAGCAAGCATGGTAACGTGACTCTCGCCGGCTCTTCTGCAGGGGGCGTGGTCAGCTGCTGCTCAGAATTTTCATAGGCAGGTTTGGAATAAAGCGAAAATGAGCGAAACGAGGCATGGCTAAAAAATGATCTGTTTGGTATTTTGGAAAATAAAATGTATAAATATACCTTATATAGGTATGGTCATACACTATATCATTTAAATATAGCATGATAGGTCACCTTTAACTTAATTGAAATTAACTGAACTAAACTGACCTGGCTTACAGACTGACCATAAAGGGGAACAAGATCAGATACTTCTTTTTTTATAGATATATGTTGACCACTGCATGAAAAAAAAACGAGTTTCTTATCTTAAACATTTAAGCAATAAAGAAAACCAGCAGTAACAACAGACTTTATATAAGAAATCAGTAAAAATGGTGGAAAAAGTAGAATGACAGTCCCCCCATGATGTGACCACACTTGGTACAGTCTGATTATTCACTTCCTGTATTTAAAAGATCTGTTTTAAGAGGCTCATCGTTTGCTCCAACCTGACATGATGCCCCTCCAGCAGCAGCACCTTCAGCACAGGTAACTCAAAAGAATTCGCAATATGTACAACTTTAAATAAACTCGAATAAAGACAAACTAATGTGTGACTGCACAGCAGTTTAACTGATTGTGCCACAACAAATGGAAACAAATGTAGCCTATGTCAAACAATGCTAAACTATGAGTATGATGCATACACCACAACATGTTTTCTGTTTGCAACGTGCAAAAGGTAAATAAACTCCATGAGAATTTAAGTTATCAAGTATAAGCTATCTAAGGCTAAGGTAACCTGGGCTAATGCTAGGTTAGCAGGTGTAGCGATTAAGAGCCAAACACACTTGCAAACAAAGATTTTTTTTAGATTGAAAAATGTATAATCATCTCAACCTACATCATTTATCTGTAAAGCTTTCAGCCACATCTTATTTAATGTGAAATTAAATTGAGTTTCCCCCACATAGGTCACGTGCTTTCTCCATGATAACTGCACCATCTGAAAGGCCGTAAGATCTTCCTGAACACTTCAGACAAAACTAGTAAGTGGGCCTTGTGATATATGAAATGTCAAAGCGACTGCAAAGTGACGTTTTTCTGAGGTCAACAATGAACACTCAAGCCCAATTTCTAACATTATTTGTTTTATTTGACAGTTGACTGTAAAGGGAAACAGGGAACAGGGGGTAAAGTAAGAAAGTAAGAAATGGGGGATGACATACAACTAAAAGTACGCCGACAGATTAAAACCATATGACACCACACATTTTGATCGAGACCGTCATGCAGGCAGTTTTACAATCCACTTCAACCTCCCATAAATTGAGAGATTTTATCTGCTCATGTTTGGTCTTCATTTTATATTTTAAATTCCAAGTTAGGACTTTTAAATGGAGCATTAAACAAAATCCCCTCTTTCTCAGTTACTCATAAAAACCCCAAATAATGTTCCGATTCAAAGCACATCATCCCACTCTCATTTTGCCCCGTTCCCCTGCTTCAGAATGACACACACCTGCCCCATCGCATGTTTGATATCTTGAATCTGCTCATCTGTAATCTTCGGAGCTTTGCAACATCATCTCAGAGCGGGCATATCGTGGTGCTCAGCGCTGTCTGAAGTTGTGAGATGTGGACATGTCCGCCCTTTGGCCCACATGTGAAGATAGCTGTGTAGTCCAGATAGTGGCCCCTGAGCTGTGAAACCCCACGCTTGGCAGGATGCAGAGCTGCAGCGATAACTCACCTGTGTACTGATCGAAGGGGAGACAATGTCCCAAACAGATTAAAGGCTAGCTGATTGCAAAACAAGATGCATAGTTTTGCGCGAGGGATAAACACGAGATAGAACAATTCTAAACAAGCCAGATGAAAGGGGGCTTTTCGAGGTTTTTATCTTCATTTCTTGATTTGTGAGAACACATAGACATGCTTGTCATTTATATAGAATATCAGGGTCTATTCATGTTTGGTTTGGAAATTCTAAACAGACGAGAGAAAAACACGAGAGACATTCAAATGTGTTTTCCACAGCTCCGCTGCAGAACCGCAACGTCAGTGGCAGATTTTCAAAACCGCATTTTGACATGATATAAAACACTGAAATGTCAACATTGATAGAAGATGGGAGCAGAGAAGCTGAAAGTCTGATCTCAATCTTCTCTTTTTCTCTCCTTTCCTCTTGTTCCAACCTTCAGGAGATGATGCGTTGTCACGTAATGGCCTTTACAGTCTGTTGGCAAAAATGTCATTTCCAAAAGGCCTATCTGGCCTATCCTGTCAGTGCAGGCAGGAGATAGTCCGCCTAATCTCAGAGATTGATGTGTTTTTGGAGGTGATGGTGTGAATATTTGTGTTTATCTCACTGGTAGATAAACTCCAGGTGTTGTGATCCAGATGGTGTCATTCGACTTCTCTGAAATTCCTCTGTTACGATCGAGTTCAAGTTAGTGTCTACAGGTGTCAGGTTGGTGAATCACAAGAGATTTTTTCTGCTAAGGGGCTTAAGTTCTGAAGAACATTGTTTTTCCATGCAGTTGTCAATTTTAAGAATGTGTGCCAATATGCTTTTATGTGTTCTTTAAGAGACAACTACAATCTGTGTTTGTTTAAATGATGCCCCATATTATACCTACATTCTTTCTATAATTGTAATTATATATAATCAACTTTAGTGTCTTCCAAAATATGGAGATTCACTTTCTTTAAAGGCTTTTTTTTTAATACTCTAAGCCAGAAATCTCCATATCAGTAACACACTTAACTTTCCAATTTTATTAATATCAATATTCTGAAGGAGGGGTTTAAAAGTCATTCATAGGCAACGTTTTATTTCTAAAACATGCTGAATTGATTTTTGTTATGGCTGTTGACAGTATTGTCTGATTTGTGAAGTGATGCAAAGTCCAATATCCCCTCTGTAAAAACCTTTGACTCTAATATGTCAACATGCATTTTGAACCTGGCTCTGACAGTGTTCAGATTTCAGTGCTGGGAAATATATGAAAATCAGCCCATGTTTTAAGAGAAAGCTTCATCTGAGTATCTAATCATTTCAGAAAGCTTGTAAAACCAAAAATTGCCTCTGTATAAATGATGAACTGGAAATATGTTAGTTGGTTGAAATGTTTACCTGGGTTAACACACAGTGTCTCTACCTAATTCCGTCAATCAATCAAACCCATTGATCAAGTGCTTGATAAAATAAAAAACAATACCACACAATACAATATAAGTGTTGTCTCTGCAGCCAAAGCCTGTTGTCCAAAAACAACATATAAACAACACATAAATAAGCCACAACACAACTATTGCCAAAACTACACAACTAAGATCCAAGTAGTTAATTATTCTTTAAATGCCAATCACATGTTGGCATTACTGTTCACCAACTGTTTACTTCTCATTATTCAGTTTACTGCTCCCTTGGATTGGAAGTGACATCTGTGAGAACACAAACAAATAACACACATTTTTAATCACATGACATCTTCTTCAGAGTTGGACTAAACTTAAATGAGCTTGAGGTCATAAGCTGAATTTAAGGAACATGTCAGCTCCACCCTTGCAGTATATATGAGTTTTATGGTATTCAACATAATGCAAAACAGAATTATACAACATGTCGTGACATCATCGTCCGCAGGCGTGGGATTCTCAGCTTTGGGGACCAAACAAAGTCATTAATGCGTTCTGAAGGGCAAATCTTCGTGGAGGTAGCCTCGCTGCAGGTCTAACCACTGCCGGAAAACGCAACGAGTTACTGTAAAAAGCTTCAAGTTTAATATGTGACTGTTGCCACACACATATGAGGTTAGCACAGCTCCGAGGGTGGCTCGAAGGGCTTTGCTGAATGTCATAAAACAGGCAGCCAAATAAACAGCTCTGAACCAATGCGCAAACAAACAAACAGATTCCTATTAAGAATGGAAACTAGCTAAGTGACTGCAGCCTCTGCGGAGGAGAAAAGCATGCAGCCGGCCTGCCTGAGCCCTGAGAGTGTGTCTCTGTGCATCTGAGAGTGTTTATGGACTGGCTCTAAGTGGAAGTCATTATGGGACGTTTGAGTACACTTGTGCTGATAGCAATGGTACTGGGTCCACCCAAGGCTCCAAACGTAGGTGGTCCGGGCCACGGAGGAAGATGAGCGACAGAGGGAAGGGAGGGGTAGACACACAGGGAGAGAAAGAGAGAGGGAGAGAAAGACACAGAAACAGAGAGGCGATAGAGAGAGAACCAAAAAAGTCTGGCCTCCACCCTTCCTCTACGATTTGCCTCTGTTGCAGATGTGGTCGTAAGAAAGGGAGGAAAAAAATCTCCATAAAGTTATAATTATCCACATGAATGCAGACCAAATTCTGGAAAACACACAAACTAGCTGCACACAGTTTTTGCAAATAATGGCTGTCCCTTGTGTAGACATTGAGCAATTTATATCAAGTCTTTCCATAAAACCAGTCTGGGATGATACTAATAATAACAGAACCAGAGAACCTGCAACCGCTCAGACCCCACGTTGCCTTGGGGCAGAAGTCCATCTGAAGTTCTTGCGCGTTATGAGAAAAAGCTGCTAGTTTGACGTTGCGGGGTGGAGGCAGACAGTGTGCAGCACACTGCTCTGATGCAGGCAGCAACCATTTCATGAGCGGTTACAATCTGTTTACTATTGCATGCCTACAACTGGTTTGTATCAGCTAAGTTTACTTAACAGTATATTTCACCTCAGGAAATTTGGAGAGATAACCAAATAAACCTTTCAAGGCAGGAATGTTCCCTGGAGCTGCCAGGTTCAAAGTGAGGCCCTCGACGGCCCCTGAGCAGAGCACGGTGGGTGCCTGCACTCAGGGTGGACATGTTTTACTGAGGTCTCAATGGTCACTGAGTCATGGCGGTGTAATGGGGAACAGGAAGTACATTTTAGCATTGAAAGATGTGCAGTAGGGTGTTGGGATGGAGGGTGCTTTGACTTTGTTGGGATGGGGGAGGGGGGGAGGGGGGAAACATCAGCCAGCAGCAGCTTTGACACTTCGCCCAGAAGAGCAAACTGAGAATTCAAACATCGTCTCTCAGATGTTCCACTTCCTCTTGTAAATTGCAGGAATTCTTTCATGTTACAAGTGCTTTTGTTTTATGGCCATGGCCCTGGAGTGGCTCTGCAGAGCCCCACAGCTCGCAAAAACTCTACCCGGAAGACCAGTATGTGTGTGTATGTGAATTGATTAAGGGCATAAAGAGAGGGAGGAGGTGAGTGTGTGGGCATATCCCTTCCTCACTAGCCACTCCATTCATCACTTTGTTGTCCCAGCTGCAGCCTTAAACCGCAGTGTGGTGCATCCCTTTTTGAAAAGTCAACATGATAAGAATTCCTTGATTGAAGTGGCACAGCCCACACTTCCTTGGCACATGGGCAACTTCCTCCTAAGTTGGTGTGCGTGGTGGACTGTGACAGGACTCTGAGGCTGGCTCGGTCACTCTTCGAACACATCACCTCCTGCCCGATCATACCAATGATAGTGTGCCCTGGCACCCAGACTGTGACGTCATACGATGACACACAGGAAAGGGTGAACCCACTCGGGTCTTGGCAAAGGTTCGTCTGGGTCCCCCAAACATCTAATTAAGTTAGCGTATACATGCGTCAACGTGACGACAGTCCTGAACCACCAGAACGGGCGAAGCTGACACCAGCTGCCCACTCAAAAAGAATATAAAGATAGAGACATTCTGGTTTTTCTCTCCGACTTGTGTTTCAGTATAACTCATTAAAAAAGGTCACAACCACTTGTGAATTTTAAGTGTTAAAATGATGAATAGCAATTAAAACCATAGCACAATAACCCTATCTTACATAAAACAATAAAGATTTGCAGCACTCTTCCACATTTGGGATTTCCTTAACTTGATGACCTAGGCAATTTTGTGTTTTGGCATCTTTTCCCGATAAAATCCCACAGACAGCTCAGGCCAGACAACGGCCAGATGGCGTATCTATTTGCTCCTCTTTAACTCCAGTCTGTATACCAGATAGAACGATGCAGGCAGAAAGAGGAACTTTGGCGCAGCACCATAAAAAGGCCTTGCAATGAATAGCTGTACTAGCTCTCTGAATTTAATATACTTGGGTTCAGAGAAAAAGGGGGCTTAATTGAGGTCCATGCTGACAGATGGTGCTGTGTCAAAGGTGCTCTCAGGGCACGCTGACGTATGGTCGTCTCTTCTTCTTTTCTTTTTTCTGTTGACTGTGCTGTTCTGTACCTCCCATCTTGCTCTCTTGTTTCTTCTTCTGTATGCCTCAGCGGGCGGGACTTTCAAAAACGTCCTAAAAGTCTGCTTTATGATTGAGCTTTCAAATAAGCCATTAAGAACACGTGTAAGGTACGTGGTTATGTGTTGGGCAGTGCAAATATGTACTCTTGATGTTTATGTGTCCTCATATTTGTAAGTGTCTAAGACAGTTGTGTTGTGTGTGTCTTCCTGGCAGTGCATGTGCAAGAAGCTTGATGCTGGATTCCGTCCACTGCCAACTATCCAAACACAATAAATCTAAACAGGTGTTTCAATATGTCGACTGTTGTAACATGAAGGCCAGATGCTTGCCAGGCAATTATTTTCCTCTCCTGCTGCTAAATCAAATCACAGAAGACCAGGATAAAATCAAGATGTCAAATGCAATGCCTGAAATGGCAGCCACCTGCTCTGATTGCCTCACAAGTTTAAACTACAGAGCCAAAATGCTGAAAAACAACTGATAAATCAACAGACTACCCTTTGAACTAAGTAGTTACAACACAACCTGACAGTTTGCTGCCTTTCTGCGAAGCCTTGACTCTCTGGAAATCTCCTGACCGCCTCCTCACCAAACTCACCGAGCAATGAAATCTGTTTGTATTTTTGTGGTTGAATGATGCACAGCGATGACTCATATGCTTCTTTTCAGACCCAAACAGTAACTCTATTTTCACTGAGGACAGAGAGCTATAGATAAAGGACACGGATACGTTGAAAACGTTTGTCTGGTGGGATGGTCATGGTTGTGATCTGTGACCCCACAGCTGTGCCGTTTGAAAGACTTCTGTTAGTGCTTGGTATATAATAATGGCAGATTTATTCTTGAGTTTGAAACAAGTGTGCAGTAGTGTGTAACCAAGGGGCCTCCAGTAAATTCACACTGTCTGAAAACAGAACTTTCCACCTTATGCCTCCTCATTGCTAATGTACAATGATCACCGCGAATATTATGGTCCTAAATCTTTGAGGAAATACAACAAATGTTACCCAGTTCATAGATTTCCTGTGTAGACTCAAAAGTCAGTATTTATTCTACACCTAAGAAAGTAGTTTTGTTGCATTGCTGTAATGTTGAAAACCACATGTTTAAAACTGCAACCATAACCCAGGAGAAAATACTTTTAAACGTAATTTAAAATCCAGTTAAGTCGTATTGGAACGTCATTTTGTAGGAGGCAGGTTTGGTTTGGCAGTGGTGCCGAGTTCTGGACATGCTCCTGGTAATGGGTCTGCATGGGAATTGCTCTTTAAGACCACAAGTACCTGCTCCCACAGGATTGTCTGCCACAGCCACCTGCTGCATTCCACAGTTTGTGTACCAGGCCCACCCATCAGCCCATAGTTTGAACTCTTACGGTTACATTTCAGCAATTATTTTCAGTCCTGTATCCAATCTCCTGTATATTATTCTTCCCTGTGATGAGGTCATGATGGGCTATGGTTGAGAAAGTGTTTGCCACACAGTTATTTGGTGCAAATGTGGCGAGTTATGGCAGATCAACCAGCCTGCACCATGATCAGTCGTATTGGACTCAAACTTGACTTTTAAGAAAGTATCCAATACCATTCAATTCAACTTGCAACATTTTAAACAAATTAGACCTTTCTTAACTGTCAATGCTGCAAAGTCATGCCTCCACTGTATGATTCTATCACACATTGAATACTGTTTTACAAACTGGTCGTTTGCTTGTGCCACAAACCTGAAACCGATAGAACGGCTGTACAAGAGGGCTATCAAGGTGTTTGACAGAAAGCCAAATTCAAAAACACAATTTCTTGAGTTTTGACCATTTTAAGTCTTTTAAAAGTATGTGTTTTTTTTATAAATGTTTACATGGACTGCCCCCCCCCCCCCCCCCTCCCTTAGGGGAATTCATCCACAAAAAACACACTGGACGCTGCACTGGGTCAGAAACCAGAGGAGACTGTGAGGTCCAGTGTAGACGGACCACTTTTGGACAAAATGTACTCCATTAAAGGCAGCTCTTTGTGGAATAGCCTCCCAACTGAGATACGAGATTGTCCCACTCTCAATAGTTTTAAAGGTCAACTCAAAGAATGGTTGAGAAACAAACATCCGTGCAATCACCGTTAAATGCACTTTAACACAGGAGTATCTCCTCTTGCACTTTATATGTCGTAGCTGCTATATTGTACTGCCATGTGGTAAATACTTGTATATGCTGCTCATGCTCCTTCTGCATATCATGTATTTATTCTTGCTATGTTTATAAATGTCATGTTCTTAAATGTATGTTTGGGACTACAGATGGAAATGAGCTCAAAGCTAACATCCGGCATATTTACATTTGAAGCATTATTTGTTTAAAGTGTTCATCAATGTGCATTGTCCCTTTTCAAATAAATGATTAAATGAAATGAAAATCACACATTACAGCGTGTTTGCCCACTGCGCAAATCTTTACCGATTGTCTGGTTGAGCACTGTTATTTGAGACGAGTTAGGACAAAACTCTCTGTTAAAACGCACTTTGACGTATTCACCAGGTATCCTTCAATGTTTACTATTGTTTGTACCCATTTTGCTTTTATTTTCAGTCTGACTGTCTTCGTAAGGTCTGGAGTGAATCATGTCCTTTTGATGACTCCCACACAGAACTAGTGTAAGCACTAAGTTGATGTGAAAACTTGTAGAAGCAGTCAAAACTTCAGCTGTGGCAAACATTGCGGCACCGATTCAGCCTCTGGGTGGGCATAAGCGTCAACATTTTGACAGTCCCGAAGCCCCCACCCTCGGTTCACTCCAAGTGAAATCCAACAGGTCCGACTGTACTCCATCAACTAAGTGTATTCTTTTTAATTGCATTCCTCTTGTATTTTATTTAATCTTCTACTCCATATGCTTTTCTATTGAAATGACTGCAGCTGCATTATCTGCTTATAGATTAAGATTACATTAAATGTATTGTTTTATTCTATCTTGGTTGACACCGATGTGATAACAAAATGTGCCTGAAAATGTAAACCCACACTTTCAAAATATTGATTACATTTTTTACGTATACAGATACAAAAATGTATCTTCATTTGTGTTTTCAAGTTAAATCTTTCAATAATAATAATTTCCGAGGATTGTACCCGGAACTCAAACACTGATCTTGCAGATAAAGATAGAAAATTCATTAGAGCAGTGAATACCGGGTCAACTGGAGGTTGGGAGTTCAAACATATTCGATCTACTATGTGTTTAATTAGACCTCAGGTCACCCTAGCTTTTGTTTTGTTTAATGATTTAAGCCTGCATATAAATATGGAAACTTTATCAGGGCAGTGAATACATAATGTCCAAGGCCAACTAGAGGCAGGGAGGGTACAAATATTGAACCTACCAACAATGTTTTGTCATTTTTATCGGGCAGGGCAGGGTGCAACAAATGGTTTGCTCGGTGATCAAATATACAGTGAAGAACTATTTGGAAGTTAATGAGTGTTGTCAAACTATATTATTCTTCCCTGTGATGAGGTCATGATGGGCTGTGGTTGAGAAAGTGTTGCCACACAGCTATTTGGTGCAAATGTTGCGAGTTATGGCAGATCAACCCGCCTGCACCATGATCACACATTACAGCGTGTCTGCCCACTGCACAGATCTTTACCGATTGTCTGGTTGAGCACTGTTATTTGAGACGAGTTAGGACAAGACTCTCTGTTTAAACGCACTTTGACGTATTCACCAGGTATCCTTCAACAAATCCTTCAATGTTTACTATTGTTTGTACCCATTTTGCTTTTCTTTTCAGTCTGACTGTCTTTGTAAGGTCTGGAGTGAATCATGTCCTTTTGATGACTCCCACACAGAACTAGTGTAAGCGCTAAGTTGATGTGAAAACTTGTAGAAGCAGTCAAAACTTCAGCTGTGGCAAACATTGCGGCACCGATTCAGCCTCGGCATGGCCTCATTGCCATTTCACCCCAACAACAACATAGCATCCATCCATCTATCCAGTTACATTGTGTTCTGCTCTTTAGCTCTCCTCACTTTTTGCTTTTGTCAGCTTTTAACTTCTCATAAATTCCATAATTTTGCTATTATTTTCCCAGCAGTCACCCGCATTTTGAACTGAACTGAGCCACATAAAATGTATTTTATCTTGCTTTGAGTACCTGCAGCTGGACAATTTAACTAACATTTAATTACTTCCTATTAAATCTGTAAAAAGTTGTACTTCAATCCCTTATGACCAACAGGTAGGGTAAAGTGATCTTTGGAAGTTAGTTGTATTTACTATCTGACATAGGTATTGTGATTTGACTCCCTTTTCCACAGCCTCTCGTTGCCTCTTTCTTCCCATCATCCCAGATTTGATAGCAGCCTGTGCTTGTAAGACTTACAGTACCCAGCCCATAATGCACTCCAGACGGCCTGACTTCCTAATGATGGGTTGTGCTCCAAGCCTTTCCGGGCACGACTGTGGCCGCTAGCCTCACACAAACACACATAGAAACAGAGACATACACACAAACACACAAACCATGTGTTGAGAAGTCAAACAGAGAGCAACAAAATTGTCCCTATGTTTTATACCTGGCACTTTTAAAGTATACTCACCATACCACTGCCAGAACATCTATCTTTCTGCTGCCCCTTCCCTTATGTATCATTAAAACATCTCTGATGGCAGGTACGTGGCAACAAGCACTAGAAGGGCTAACATGTGGCAGCGCTCATGTGAACCCTGGGCAACATGTACAATGTGTACGTCTTCTCGCAAACCTAAGGAGAGTTGAATGCGAGTGTTTTGGAAACTCCATTGCTGTATCCAATAGAACGCACAATCCTGGTCTTCATTAGGGTGCTATTCTTTTCCTTTTCATCAGATTCTTGCACGACACCAGAACCATAACAAAGAATTGTTTCTCTTCCTCAGCACGCGTCAGTTAAATATTCCAACTCCTTTCTAGTAGTCCTCATCTTTCCAGATATAGCTCATTGTGATATCTTCTCCTGAAGGTCCGCAGGGCCCATGTGCACCACCTCAACAGGGGCCTATTTCCAAGGCAACTGGTCTGTTTGTTTGGTATGACTCTTCCCCTCCTTTTTAATGACTGTCTGAAGTGTTTAATTGTATGTTTTTTAACACTTTTTCCACCTTTTGGAGTCTTTGGTTTAGGGCTGTAGCAACACAGGAGCGGAAAAAAAGGACAACGTTGAGATTACTGTCGAGGGCAATCTTGAAAAGTCTTGTTGTGTTGATAAAAGTCGTATTTCGAGACTGATACACAAAGAGCCATGCAATCCAATCCTTTTAAGCAACAATCAAACATGTAGGTCCTTGAGATAGAGCCTTAATTTCTTAGGAATATTTCCAAATAGTACAATGAATGTTGCCTGATTTGTTTGCTTGTCTATCACCTGCTCTTTTTCTGGTTTTAGTATTAGGTGAACAAGCTTTTTCCACAGATGAAGAGGTAATCATATCTGAAGTGTATGATCAGTATTCACTTACCCAGCCAGGCTGTCCCCCAGGGCTCAGGGCTGCAGGCCTCAACTGCTCGGCCCACATGTTAATGATCTCACTCTTGAATGCCCCAAAGTCCACAGCTAAATGTATACAGTTGTGTATGTTCATGCCAAGAGCAACAAACAGCCTCTTGACAATAACTCGAAAAGGAGGGATTGTCAGAGTTTATTCAAGCTTAGACTTCAATCTGGGGGAAAGGACTGGCTTATTTTCTCCCTACACTGGCTTGGATGTGCAAATACACAAAGATACACCAGTGGCTGAAACAATGCTCCTCCATTATTCACAAATCCACCCAGGGTTTGAATACGCCAGGCTGCATATGAGGCGATAATAATAGCTCTACCATTACATGTTGATGAATCTCTTCTTATGGTGACATTTTCTTTCTGACACTAATGTTGTTGTTCTTCTCTCTACTTTCCACTCTCCTCCGCCCTCCTTCATCTCCAGGTGGCTCAGCACCCAGCAAGGGCCCCGCGCTTTCACTGAAATGAACAATGTTGCTTTTGGCTGCAGTCAAAACCTCTAATTGTAAGCCAGGTCTCCTATCTTTGTCAGGATATGCAGCTGATGCTGGGTGGCCTCTCCACACAAACATACATCATTGTGTTCTCACCTGAGGAAGCACGTTCTTGTACGGCCTCCAGAGTAACATGAAGACACACGCACACACACACACACACACACTGGTTGTGCTGTTGCATCCTGCCACCAGAGGGTGCAGACAATGTGCCCCCATCACCCCTGGCTTCAGCTCGAGATTCCTTTAGGGACCAAAGAATAAGCCTCCGGATGTTGGATCGGCAAAATGAGCCATCCACACTACAATGAGCTGTGATAGCCTACACACGCATACTGTGCAGTTTCCACTTATACACAGTCACATGTTTCAAGATCTCTGCTTGAAGATGCGCTGCAAGATACGAGCCTTTCAAGCTCTGTCATTTTATTTTTCTCACGGTCCGTCTTTTGCTATCTTACTAATACACACAAATAACACTCAAACACATTTTCACTGGAGATTTGGATGGGCATAAGCGTCAACATTTTGACAGTCCTGAAGCCACCATCCTCGGTTCACTCCAAATTAAACCCAACAGATCTGACTGTACTCCATCAACTAAGTGTATTCTTTTTAATTACATTCCTCTTGTATTTTATTTAATCTTGGTACACGGCATATTTACATTTGAAGCATTATTTGTTTAAAGTGTTCATCAATGTGCATTGTCCCTTTTTCAAATAAACGATTAAATGAAATGAAAATCACACATTACAGCGTGTTTGCCCACTGTGCAAATCTTTACCGATTGTCTGGTTGAGCACTGTTATTTGAGACGAGTTAGGACAAAACTCTCTGTTAAAACGCACTTTGACGTATTCACCAGGTATCCTTCAATGTTTACTATTGTTTGTACCCATTTTGCTTTTATTTTCAGTCTGACTGTCTTTGTAAGGTCTGGAGTGAATCATGTCCTTTTGATGACTCCCACACAGAACTAGTGTAAGCGCTAAGTTGATGTGAAAACTTGTAGAAGCAGTCAAAACTTCAGCTGTGGCAAACATTGCGGCTCCGATTCAGCCTCTGGGTCAACATTTTGACAGTCCCGAAGCCCCCACCCTCGGTTCACTCCAAGTGAAATCCAACAGGTCCGACTGTACTCCATCAACTAAGTGTATTCTTTTTAATTGCATTCCTCTTTATTTAATCTTCTACTCCATATGCTTTTCTATTGAAATGACTGCAGCTGCATTATCTGCTTATAGATTAAGATTACATTAAATGTATTGTTTTATTCTATCTTGGTTGACACCGATGTGATAACAAAATGTGCCTGAAAATGTAAACCCACACTTTCAAAATATTGATTACATTTTTTACGTATACAGATACAAAAATGTATCTTCATTTGTGTTTTCAAGTTAAATCTTTCAATAATAATAATTTCCGAGGATTGTACCCGGAACTCAAACACTGATCTTGCAGATAAAGATAGAAAATTCATTAGAGCAGTGAATACCGGGTCAACTGGAGGTTGGGAGTTCAAAAATATTCGATCTACTGTGTATTTAATTAGACCTCAGGTCACCCTAGCTTTTCTTTTGTTTAATTATTTAAGCCTGCATATAAATATGGAAACTTTATCAGGGCAGTGAATACATAATGTCCAAGGCCAACTAGAGGCAGGGAGGGTACAAATATTGAACCTACTCTATCTTTTGGATCAGCAGCCGTTATCAGTTTGGAGAACTTAACAATGGTTTGTCATTTTTATCGGGCAGGGTGCAAAAAATAGTTTTCTTGGTGATCAAATATACAGTGAATAACTATTTAGAAGTTAATGAGTTGCTTGCTGTTGCTATCTGACGTTATAGCAAACAGCAAGAGAAGTGGGATTAGCTTAACACGGATGCTAGCAATGGCAAAAAACAATGACCTGTCTGCTATATTTTTCAAAGGCGTTGCAAAGTTAGCTCATCTGGTAACTTTTTGACGCGTTCTGAACAAATATTTATGACTCCTGTTCAGCAGAATGGGCTTTGATGAACGTCTGTGTGGAAATGGTGTCTTAATGATGTTCATATGTCGCTGTTGAGTCTGAAGTCCATAAAACCAAACAAAAGTAATTTTCCTGCAGTAAATTGCACCTGTGAACGCTGGAGGGTAAGTCAGGGGATCAGTAACACCTGTAGGATTAACACATTTCAGGGCAGTTGATGTAATAGTTGTCATGACGGATAACTAAAAGCCGAAACATGCTGTTGTCACTACAATAAAAGTCAGCCGATCACCAAACTAAGTAGGATGTGTGGGCTTTGGACTATTGGTCTATTCATAAAGTTATGGAATATCCGGTAGTTTTTGAGACATAGCAATCTGGACCAGAGGTAGTGGACTGACTGATACCATGGCTTCAAATTGTGAAAATAACAATTTTGACAGGTTGTAAATAACCTGTGATAACAACTCTCCCAGTTCAGTTGTATTTGCAGTTTTCCGTAATAACCAGGGTTCTTTTTCAATTTGGTCGGTTTGTTTTTTTATTGTTCATCCGTAGAACAGTCTTTCTTTTATATTTCCAACATTTGTTTCCTATTTGTCTGTGACCCATGCACTGATAGCCTTAGAGAAACTTTGTGAGGCCGATGTGTCATCAGTTCAGGATCTTATCTAGAGTAGACTCATACAAATGCATAAACAGACACACAGGAGCACCTTGCTGTCTACGTCATTCATTACTGCCAGTACCCGCCTCCAGAACATACGCACAATCAAGTATACACACATACGCAAAGGGCATCAACCTAACACAACAACAACAAAAACAACCCTTTCCAGAAGTCTCTTCCACCATCGAGTCATGATAACCTCTGGAGCTCTCGTTAGCTCAGAGCAGAACCAGACCGCCACTTTAAAACACACACAGACACACACCCCCACACACACATGCATGCACACACCACAAATATCTCACCCCCAGCGTCCCTAACTGTGGCTGACACATCAAAGGGCTCTGTCCGAGGAGGGAAGTCAGGGAGGGTCTGGGGAATCATGGGAGACAAAGGAAGCGATTAAGAGATAAGGATCAGTCTAAGATATGACATTTCATCCTGGGCAGATCCGGTAGACACACTCCATTCAGGGAAGGTTATATAGCAACGGAAGGGAGGAGGGGGGAGCTGCAGGGTCTCTCTCTCTCTTTTCCAGCCCTTCATGCACCTTTCCCGCTTCCTCAGTTTTCCTGTGAACGTGGTAAAGTGTCTGCGGTGCTAAAAACTCCCCCGTAGCGGTCTCTATTAGTCGTGCATCCTTGAATCCACTACACTCTAACCCTCTCCCTGCTTGTACACACACTTCAAAAAGAGTGTGTGAGGGCAACTTCAAAGGAGAGGCGTACGTTGGGGCAACTCCCTCAACTCATGTACAACAAGCAGCCATCAGGTCCAAAAACTTTATCTTGCTACCTGGTTGTACATTTTCCACAGCCTCTCTGCCAAAGCAGCCCAGGATCCTACATTTTATTTCCTCTTAAATAGTATTTAGCTACACAAAAGGAGTGAATGCGAAAAAAACGTCTTCATTGTGGGCCTAATTGCCTCAGGGTTGTGTTACAGCTCCGGTTTCACGTTGTTGCTTTCAAACTGTAGCCCGCAGGCCCGAGGCACAATCCACCTGCCTCTCAGAGAGCCACACAAAGGGTCAGCGTATGAACACAGAGGGAGTCTGTTAGCAAATAAACACTGAGATCTAACTTCGCCCGCGCTCCAGCCAAACACCACTTCTCTTCTCAGATATTCATGCACCTGATAGGGAGAATCTGCCAGTAGACCAAATGGGCTTCTGTCAGAAAGAAGAGGGAAACAATGAGCTGTTAACTAACGACACCATACTGCATATCAACTATTATCACACTGAAAGGCAAATTGGAGTTTCATAGGAGAGGCAATGGTGGAATGAGATGGAGCAGTTGTGCATAAACAGCTTTGTCTAATTACAGGAAGCTTTTTACAACGTCTCAGTTTGCCAGAGGCTTCAGAGCGGTGCACATTGTTAAAGGAGCTGAGGGATACTCGCTTTACTCACTGTCTTTAATTTCCTGCCATATGTGTAAATAAAGAAAAGGATGTGAGAAGAATATGTGACACTTTGTTGCCACTTGTTAAAAAGTCTAAAGGGCAATAAATATCCATATAAAAAATATCGTAATATATTTCAAGTTGATAATATATTTTTTGTTTTGTTTGTCAAACCCGCCTTGTGGAAACGTTTTTATTCTATTAATCTTAAAGATTTATAGTGGCATATTAACTCCAATGGAAAATGTTTTGATCCCAGTTGGGTCTTCATCAAGTCAAAATATATATTTAAAAAAAATTCAGTGGCAAGTTACATAAAAAGAGATGCGAATATCAAGGTTGATTTATGTTAACTATAATATCAAATGCACCACTAACATCATATTTTTCTGCTAAAACGAGACATGCTGTACTATTGCATAAATACATCTGGAAATAATTCATCTTTAAGTTCATATTCTTGGTTGAAATGCATGGTATTCGTATGAGGAGTAAATAAGTCTTTAATTTAACAGACAACATAAGAAGGCATCTGGTTTTTTGTTACTGTCATTTAAGAAGAAAAAACTTTAAGTAAACAAGCTACTTTAATTGAAAGTAATGTTGTAAAGTCGACTTAAATACTGAAAAAATAACGCTCCGTAGCCTGTAAATAAGAAGCCGAGGATGAAAAGTGTTTTCAGCCAGTCTGTTTAGTGCTGCAGGGCCAGCCAGCACACCTGTTCAGTGGGAGATGCGAGGCGGGGGCTCTAAATACAGGCCAGAGGAGCGTCGTGGGGGCCGGGCTGTCCAGCAGCCATCTTTTCATTAGCCGTATCTAATGAAACTGCACAGGGCCCGAGGAAGAAAGGCCTACTGCAGGGACACCCTGCCCTGCCCGAAATTACACCAGAGTCTCGCCCACAAAGGAAGCATTCCGTCCACACAGCGACACTGGCACTTGACACCAAATGTTAAACCTGCAGGTTGTTTTTTCGACAAGTGGAAATTTCCACTGCGGTCGCTTCCCAGTCAGGGAGGCTTGGTGAGAGAAACCAGTGTTGAGGGGGTTTAATCACACAGTCAGTGTGTTACCCCCCCCCACACACACACACACACACACACACACACACACATTCTCAGACCCTCCGTTCCCGTATGCCTTGCTTGGGAACAGTTGTCAAGATGGAAATATCTGATACTCTTTCTAATCACTCAAGCACCAATTACTGTTATTAAGCTTTCTTTGAGAGGCCTTCATTGTTTTTCTTCTAACACCACTGACAGACACCATGGGCGCTAACAGCCTGAACGGAGCGAGCAACTGCAGATTTGTAGCTGTGTACTTAAGTGTGCATGTGAAAGCAGGGCGACACACACACACACACACACACACACACACAGTAATTTAAAGGAAGCTCATGGAGGGTGAGAATGACCAAAACCCTAACAACTGTCAATCAAAATCAGTGTTTTTAGTTTACTTTCTTTGGCTAGCAACACAAGTGTTTTTTTGCCATTAGGGTACCAAAAGTCACCTGAAGAGGCGATATAGTGCTGCAACTACCATTTACTTTCATTATTGTTTAATCTGTTCAGTCTTTGTGAAGTTATTTGACTAAGGACTTGGGCTACAATGTGAGAAAATAGTGAACTTTTCCACATCCTAAAATGTGCATGTTGTTGGTGGACTTACAGACCTTGAATAAGATATATCCCATTCATCTTTTGCAAATATTCTTGATAAATAACAAACAATTATTCCCTTTGCCATTGCACAGGTACATTTAAGTCTTGTTACATTTTTCCATCATCAAAGCTTGCTATCTAGAATTAAGAATACGTTAAAGTGATACTGAACAAAATACAGAGATACAAACATAGATACATAGTTTCCCCTCTTGCCTATAGCTTTATTTTGCAGTTCTATGACAATATAAGCACCACTTTGCTGCATTGAAATAAGGAGGGTTTTTTTGCTATGCCTAATAAGAGTTAGCAACTTGAACATTTGTGTTTTTTATTCTACTAAAGCACTGTACTTGCTTTCATGCACTGTATGCTCCGTGTATGCGTCTTGTGCCTGTGACCCCGAGGTCAAAGTATTCCATCGATGACAGCCTTATCCCTCAAATGCACGGTTAGAGCATCCCGGCAGCCATTTGCACGCTGCGAGGTGTGTGTGATGAGTGGAGATGAGTCACAGACAGGGGTGAGAGGAGGTGTCACACAGATAACCCCTACAGATGGACAGCGGGAAGGGTCTAAGGTTTCAGACCCGTGTGTGTAAAAATGATATACCCTGAAAAAGACTATAAGAAAGAATGTGTATTTGTGTGGAAGTATGAGTGGGAGAGTGAAACAAGAGGCCGTGACCTGGAGCAGTAGTGACATGAGCTATCATCACAACAACCCCTCCTGATTCTCCACCAAACAGAGAGCAGAACAGGAGAGCGTCCACTCACTCTTTCCAGTGTGGGACTGCAGCACAGTGACGCATCTCATCCTCAATACATCCATAAACACTTGTTCGTGTACAGTGGGGGATCACCGCTGTTTTGTTGCTCTTTAAAGGTCAGTCCACCCAAACCACACAAGCAAATCGTTTTTACCCCTGGTGATATCTAGGCCTGGGGATAGTTCTGGTTTGCGGTTTTGAGATCTCTGCTTTGCTCAATTTCTACCACCATCCTAATACGATAGAGGTGAATGTACTTTGTGGTGTTCATGCAATTTAATTATGATTTTGGACAAATTCAAGAACAGCATGTGTTTGCAAAAACAACGCCCCAGTTAATCCGTCGTCGCTATGGATGTACATGGTTTCATTTTGAACTTGTTATTTTCTCAAAAAATCGACAATTTGTGCATTATCTGCCAATCATTCGCAGTGAATTAATAGAATTTAAAGTATTTTATGAAGTTGTGAGTTGAGCAGATTTTGTTTCTGTTTTGTCTCCTTTGATAACTTATTTTGGTTTCAATTAACCTGGGGTTAAGGTTATTTTGGATATATTTTGTTTTTGTTAAATGTAACAGGAGTCTTTGGTCTCAACCAAGCTTGTAGTACTGAATCATCACTATTTCTGTGACATTTTTAGATGTATTTGCGAGAGTGGACATCACATTACTGAACAATACAGCTGAAACAATGAGTCAAGTAATCAACTTAACTTTTTTTAAATTAAAGGAATAGTGCAATTTATTGTTTTTAATAGGACGTGGACTATCTCACCAAAGATTTCCCAGCCAGACGTCAAGACATCAAACGGGAAACAATATATTTAGAGATACAACACACTGAGCTAAAATATATATTTGTTCCTTCCATAAAATACTTAAATGAGTTTTTTTGAGCATTCGCATATCAGTGTTGAAAGGGAACTTGCAGCTATAGGCTTTAAATCTGAACACAGGATACACCAAACTATCCCTTTAACTTCACTGTAACTTAAATAAAAATATTTTTCGCCTACATTTACAAAGATTCTGTTTATTATTATCTTTGCCTCACATGACTTACATGAAAGCCTGATTTAAAGACACACTCACACATTCAGATCTCTACCATCTGGTAACTCTAAGGGGTGTGGGGGGAGATTTCAGTGATAGAGGTATGGAGTGCTCCCACTTAAACAGGGCAATGCAAGCGAGGATCATCTTCCTTTGTTCCTGCGGGGAGGTTTACAGTCTATAAACATTCGGCTTTTACGGTGGAACGTCCAAATAAAAAGCTTTTTGAAGACTTCACCCAGTCAATTAGTCGAGCAGTGTCAATAGACCTGCTGCATAATGACTCACCTGTAATTGCGTGAGAACGAGCACTTACAGGAGACTGAATGGCACGTCACATAGGCATGACAAAATCCCTCAATCTGTTTTTAAGGACTCATTCTGTCATTGACCCCAACCTCCCCTATCTCCCTTCACACTCACACACACGCTCACATGTATCTATCTATACCCTGAGTTTCTTAAGAACCACGTGGCTGTGGACTGGAGGCATTATGCTGCCAAACACAAACTGGGAAGGCTTGATTGCTGAACTAAATGGCAGGCTCACTGGGTGTGCTGAGCTTATATAAACGTCCCTCTCTGGGCCTTTTACTAAACACGCATCTTCTCTTTGTGTAGGGTAGTGGGATAATGAAGAGGCTAGACAATTACCATAACTGGCTGATGTTATCTCAACTTCAGGGGGAGATCAGTTGAAATGTTGTAATTGTACTGTCAAGCTGCTGAAAAGACACCCCTCACCCCCTTTCTTCTTCCCGAACTCACACATACATGCACCCCCCCCCCTTTCAGCCCCTTCTCATCTGCCTTCAGCCACTTCAAAATGAAATTCTTCTCCGTCTTCTTCTCCTTCGTTTTTGACGCTGATATGCAGGCATCAAAGAGAAGCCCAGCAGCCGTTAGAGGGCCTGAGGGCCTGCGCAGGCTCCAGTAGAAAACATTTCAACAAACCTTACTTAAAATAAATCACCTATTGTATTATTTTTTCATTCGAGACATCATACCTGTTAAAACATACGTAAAGTAAAACATTTTAATTATTTGTTGTTGTTTTTTAATCTTACCAAATAACCGGAAACTTCAATCTGAAGTTTTTTCGTTTTAGAAATACACATTGAAGTGTTTCTTTAAGTTCTTTAAATGCTGACTATACTGTTGTTTTAATTATTTATATTTGCACCTTGTACATGAGACACGATGATGTACGGGACACTCTGTGAAACAATGCACAGCCAACGTCCCCGGGCAGTTCAAAGGAGTCGCTCTCTCTAAACATTATCATATAATTTGGGCCAGCCGTCAGCTTGTAAATAAGTGATGTAGAAGCCTATTGTGTGATGGGGCACAGGTTGGAGACAGGCGTCTTTGCTCTGCCGGCATGAGCCGCTGGAGACAAAGGCAGGAGACAGAGCGTCTAACCTTTGATTCTTCTGAGGACTCAACCGCCTCGTATCAGGGCAGGACGCATCGGCCACAATCATGCCCCCAATGTGGGGACGTCAGGAACAATAGAATAACTCTCTCACAGCCGGGCTCAACAACCCGCCCCGACTGCAATTGGATTAGCGAGTGTCCAACCATCACATGTTAGACTAATTGACATAAAAGTGAAATTTGAGAACAATAAGGCCCTAACCCCATAAAGGCCTGCTAGCTTTGAAATGGCATACCATTCCTCTAACAGCTTCTGTGCTTGGAAAAAAAAGGATGAAAATTGAGAAAATGCTGAACCACAGGGTGATCATTTCCACTATTTGTCTTTCTTTGATGAAGTGTGAATTATTCAAAGTTGGTTAGTTGCCAGGTAATTCACCAAACCTTTTGGGACAAACAGAGCATCAGAATGTCTTTGCTTTTGTATATTTTCTAAGCTAAAAACACTTAAAAAAACTATCAGGGAGTTTCAGGCTTTGAGTTTGATTCTCAGTTAATGTAAAACACAAATGGGTAATTACTCTAAACTTGTTTACACCCCCTTATAATAGATTTGAATTAAAGTAATATAGGTTCAAATGGATTTAGTTTTAATAGGCTTATTAAAATCACCAGTCAAATATTATTAAGGGTTAATCAAGACACTCAATGCACATTTCTGATTATGTCAACTTTTCCTTAAAAGTCCTGACGCAGTGCTCTTAACCTCCCAAATAGACAAAGGGTGCATCTTGTGATCTGCTGAAATGTGTTATTGTAGGCAATTCATGTTTTTATTTTTTTCTCCAAAATGTATATCATATGAAAGCAATAAATATTACCAGTAAATAAACTTTACTTTTTAGATAGTTTTTTTTACTATTTTCTCAATAAAAAAAACCTTATACAATCTAATGTACATTATGAAAAGTTGTACAGCTTTTTATGTTTAAAATAAGGACTCAATTTATTTTTAATATGTAGATATAAATATATATATTTTGTCAAAATATATGATCATATTGTCAAAGAAACAAAAAAAAAAGTGAGACAAACATACACCTCAACATAAAAGTTATAAATAAGGGTCCAAGTGAACATTTTTGGGAGTAAAGAACTTCTGATTTGTTTAAAGCGTCCATGTTGTTTTTGTCATGTCGCCAGTCCAGGTTCCTGTAAGTCTGTGTGTTAGCGGCAGCCGCAGCCCTCTACCACCATTTCCTGGTAGTTTTTTAGGACCACCTTGTCATGTTCGTCCAGGTAGAGCATGGAGATGGCGCTGAGCTCTGTGGGCACGCAGCAGGCCTTGGGAATGTTGTTGTTCACAGAGTTCACCAGTGTCTGAACAATGGCGTGGTTGGTAGAGTTCAGATGATCCGCCAGAGGAAAGGGGCATTCCCCGTGGCAGTAAAAGGCTTGGTAGCCAGGGGGCGCCACTATCCAGTCATTCCAGCCTACATCGCTGAAGTCAACATATAGTGCGTGGCGCCGGCAGTTGCGGTTGCGTTTCCGGCCCCGCTGCTTGGGGCTGCGCTTGGTCCGGCGGGTCAGCGGGTGACCCTTCCCATCGTGGCCAAAGGTAACCAGGAGGGGGCGTAGCTGCTCCCAGTCCTCGCCCGGCTCCCGGTGCAGCGAGCGGCTGACGCGAACGTGTCGGCCCTGGTGGCGTGGCGTCTGGTTGAGGTGCTGAACCTCAATGGCCAGCCCATAATTTGGGAGGCCCTCACGAGTCCAACGCAGCACCGCGGGGCTCACGTCAAAGCTCTCCCAGCGCGACGCGTTGTGGCGGACAAGCCGTGTGTCCAACAGCTGCGTGATGAGCTGCCCTGGCCGCGGGGGCTTCAGTACCTCGTACACGTTTATCCGGTGAAGCCCCTGGGTGTCTGAGAAGGCGTCAGCGATGGCCTCGTCAATCTGATGGCGGTAGAGCCTCAGTTCGGCGGAAGAGAGCAGCTCGTCCTCTGGGATGCTGCTGAGGTTGAACAGGAAGCGAAGGGGCGGAATTTCTCCATAATCCACATCATCTACCCTCTCCATGTGCTCTGAAAATGAAGAGGAGAAATAAGGAACGTTAAATTCCTCACCATGCTTGTCATGTCACCTAATGCAAATGAAACTCATTACTTTATACGTGAATATTATGTGATAATGATTCTATACTCGGATATTGAAGTTTACATGGAATACTGTATCTCCTTTTCACTGTACCAACAGATACATTGAAACTAAACCTAACACTTCCTCAATCTATCCTGGCTTTATTGACATTAAATAACGGACACTTTTCAAGGCCTCTGGGATATTGAGGAATACAAATATACACTGTCCAAGCTTCCTTATCTATCCATAAGGATTATCCAGCCCTTCTCTCAATGCCTTTCTCTGAGCACTTTGCTGAAAAATGCATTACAAGGAGGGTGGTGATTAACGTACCACAGCTACAGTATAAACACAGTGGAGGCTCCCTGTTCCGCGCTCAGTCTGCAGATTTCTGGCAAGATCACCATTGTTGGGGAAAGGAATGTTGTGTCTACTATTTTCCTGCTCAATCCACCCCTGTTATTTCACACCCAGGCCCTAATCTCACCCAGGTGGTTCTCATTATTAAAACCTGCTGTGTTTTTGATTAGCTCTGCAGTTTGTTCACTTAAGACGTTTATCATTTTCATCATGAATAATCATTAAGGAGTCAGACAATATAGTTGAAGGTCATTTATCTGAAGCCCATGGAAAAGGAGGTCTTGCGAGGGAATGCAATGTATTCAAATCCTAAACCACAGTTTATTTCAAATGTGAAATTTGCAAACACATATTTTCATTTTATCTGAGCCTTGAATTTAAGCTTATAGAGCATTTAAAATACATTGAAAAATAGGGAGATGTCACCTGTTCCACACAGCCAATAAAAAACAAATGTATCTTGCTGGATTCAAGATGAATGGTTACATGGTTTACCTATCCTGTAAACATGCGCCTCACCTAGCTGTCCGTTTGTTGCAGATTGAAATAACTCACAGTGTTTTAGACAGATCACTCAACTGAATCACACTATCGCACATAGTGCTTTCAAAGGACCAAGCACTCCCACTCAGAAGGCCTCAAAGCGTGTTATTAACATAGTTTAGCAAAAGAGAAGGAGGGTAAATGCCTGTAGAGAGCAGTAGAAACTAAAAAACACATACGCTTGTTTGCATGCACACACACATTGCATCACAGGCAAAAGTTCCTCGTCCAGTGGAGGTGCTCTTTCTTCTTATCTCCCGGTTCGTTGCTCTGTGTGTCTGTGTTACTACTAGCAATATGTTTGACAAGCCCCATTGAGGCTGACTCATCCCTCCTTCCTTACTCCTCCCCCCAAGGGCGGACATGTTCTGTATCCCTAAAGCTCCACGGTGTTCTCAGTGCACCACGTTACAAGTTTGCTTCCACACTTGCCGAGTCTCATACATCACTTTTGTGTCTCGGCCATAGATTTCAAGCATTTACGTCGACATGTCTAAGTCTAGCTTTCCGACCTCATCTTACTTTCAACAAATCGGCTACCCTGGTGTGTCTGTGAGCCTAATTGAAACCTTTGCATCTATCCTTAAAACTAAGCAGACCCAAGACACAATAAACAGAAACCCTTCTAACGTTCCAGTCTTTCTATCACACCAGCTTCTGAGACATTTTTTCCATCTCTACAGAGCACCGTCTGCGCTCGGCACCCACATTGTTGGCAGTAGGGGCTTTATTTAGAAGGCTGCAGAGTAGCATTAAAGATAATTGCACGTTGAGGAAGGTCCTTCTAAAAGATCCCTCCATATAAACTGGAGACATGAGAGGAGCAAACTCCAATTCAAGGCCAAAACCGGGCTTTTTTAAGCCATGATCTACTGGGTGGGGTGAGAAGTGCAAGTCAGTAAAACATAGGTATGCTATTCCTTCTGCTGCTAACCAAACATGCAGGGTTTTGTCAAATGAGGCTCTCGAGAGCTTGTCTGGCAGATTTTGTTCTGCCCCTATGTAGACTGTTTGGTGACCACATCCTTGGATTCCTTGGTTATGGTGAGATGGGTGGAGCTCGCTTACAATCGTGTTTCAAGGGATATAGGATTTTTTTTACACTGAATACTTAGCGGTCCTCGCCCATGCTAATGAAATGCATTACTACCAAGATTATTGGAATGCCTTGTAACAATGAGTATGGTGTAATGTCTCAGTGTAGTGCTAACATGATGTGTTCAACGTCTCTTTCCGCTGATAACAAGATTTCTGTCTGAATGTTATAGTTATTTTTTCTTACCCTCGTGGTGGAAGCCCCTCACAGTGTTGGCTCGACTGGCGGACCTCTCTGGGTACTCAAACGAGATGTTGTGCGTCCCCGCCTCCTCAGCCTCCCCCGACTGTAGCCGATAGAGGTCCAGCAGGTAGCGGGGCACCGTGGCCGAGCGGCTGGGCCGGGGCCGCTTCTTGAGGCCGAACATGTGCAGCAGCGTGGCCTCGAAGTCCCGCAGCAGTTCATGGCTCTGAGCGGCCGAACGACCCTGCAGGCCCGGAACTTTCTTTTTCCCTTCTTCAGGTATCAGACTAGCATGGTTGCTCTCTCCCAGCAGGACTTGGCATATTAAAATGACCATCAGCATTCGATTACCAGGAATCATGATGTCTCTATGGGGAGGAGCGGAGATAGAAGATTAGGAAAGTGCTGAAAATAGCAGAGGGGAATAAAACACAAAGCAGAGGGACTAAAAAGGGCCTCCATTTTAACTGATTTTACAGATTTACCCTTTTCTACATGTCTTCACTAGCTTCAGTACACCCTCTTCTTTAAAAGTTCCCACTGACGGCAGACTCTAATTGGATTTAAAGCCCAGCTGCCTTGTTTACAGTAAAACAGTCCCCGATCAGATAGACCTCTTGCAGTTTATCTTTGGCGACATCCTCCAAAGGTAAACAGCTGGTTCAAGAACCCGACTTTTTTGAATGGAATCTGAGGGCCATTCCTCTTCACTCCCTCCCTTCCCCCGTCTCCTCCCTCCTCCACTATGATTAGACAAATAAAAGAGGCAGCCCTGGGGTCAGAGCAAATTCTTAACTCGATAAGGAGCAACAGTCTCCTCCAACAAGCCATGGGGCAAACCAAGGACTATGTGCCACACATTTAACTGAAAAAAAGCTCTTCCTCATACAAGTGCCTTGCCCAACACCCCAAAGGGACTTTCAAGTCTGGTTAAATGCCACATAAATCAGTGACTCAGTGGACAGAGAGGAAAGGGGAAAATGTGAGATGCGGCAACGTGTCACATGCCACAAATTCAAATGGCATGGTC
Source organism: Harpagifer antarcticus (assembly GCA_902827135.1). Classification (NCBI taxonomy): domain Eukaryota; kingdom Metazoa; phylum Chordata; class Actinopteri; order Perciformes; family Harpagiferidae; genus Harpagifer; species Harpagifer antarcticus. The sequence goes on along the minus strand of CADEHL010001222.1, from coordinate 53,225 downwards.
CACTTACTTACCGACAGAAAATAAAGCATGGGAAAACAGTCCATGTTTGTTGGGAGAAGGCAATGGACACGTTCTTCCAAGAAATGTTAGGTGGTGTTGGGCGGCTGCAGAAGAACGTTGGAGTGACCCTGTTCCTAAAAGATACAGATAAAAACAGGACAAAGTTATAAACTGAATGCAATAGCAAACATTTGATGCTTTCATATAATTTGTACTTGAAGAGCAGTGGAGGATATATCTGTGTAAAAGACAGACCTAGTGTCTCTTTAAGGCTTATCATTTTGGCTCATAGGCAAAGCTAGCTATTTACTGAAACTGGAATGCAAGGAGGTATGTGCCACAACACAGACAGCAGATCACTCATACCTAAGACTGAAAACACACCTCATTATAATATTACATCTATTCCCTGGCAATTGATAAGAAACATGTTTCAAAAGCCCCCCCAAAGAAAACATTAGATCAATGGCGACTTGAACTGGAAAAAAAGGTCTGAAACTATCCTCTCATGTTCACACACAAGACCAAAGGGCTGATAACACCACTTTGATCACGAGTGGTAAAATCTATATCCAAAACAAGAGGGCTGTTTGCTTACAGAAACCGTCTCCAAATGAACTCGGTCAACCGTTATCCCTCCAAGCGACTTAGATCACCTCTTTAAGACAAGGAACCAAATGCATCTTTATCAAAAAGGCCTCATCTCTTAGTAACGCTTCCCCACTTGAGGGATCACACAGGTTGAAGTGACGCTGATGACAGGGTCTTCTGCTCTTTGACATCACTGTCATCAGTAGCAACGTCTTTAATTCAGCCCTGGTGTGTGTACTGTTTTTTTTTAGGGTATAATTGGCTTTTAATCTTTTTTGAAGCAGATTCTTAGACAAAATACCTCTAAAAATGAAATGTCCTGCATCAACAGTGCCTTTTTCCTCTGGTAGGTTTAACAAGCACAGCAACATGGCTCTAATGAATGACTCAATGATTTTACGCGGCATTTAAATGTGCTAAATGTCGTTGAACCATACTAATAAAAATTACTGACTTATTGACAGAGTGACCACAACAACAGCACCACAGAGCAGAAATGTCTACTCCGCGCTACGTAGGTCTTTGGTCATCATTTGGAGCCTGTTCCACTGGAGAGCACCCAAGCATTACTACACAGTGAGGATGCACATTTACAGGAACATTATGTGTGTGTGTGGGTTTGTGTGTATGTGTTTGTGTAAATATCTGGGTTCGTATCTTTGCGATTATCTCGGCCTCTGCATGGCTCACTGTACATGCAATCAAGGATCTTTTTCCTAACAGCATTAGACTTTGACCTCCGATTGACCCCCCATCTTTCTCGGTCATGACACTAGATCCAGTGTGTGCAAAGAAAGGGTGATGTGCAGTGTGTGTGTGCATGAGCTAAACGGTGTGTGTGTGTGTGTGTGCGCCTGTACGCGTGCACGAGTGTATGCCACCGCTTGCATGTTCGTGAGAACTGTGGCAAAGAGAGAGGAGGGTTCAGAACATGATCAGCTCTATTACCCATGGGGTGGGGGGATAACGTGTGTGTGTTTCTGAGAGAGTGTGTGTATGTGTGCGCACATCTCTTACAACAAACGTTCATTGTACAGCGAGGGCCTCTCCCATGATTACAGGGATTCATAGCACTCAAAAACACTGACCATACAGAACATCTTGTAACTGTAACCAGCCACTGACAAAGCTGCAGGCTAAAACAGACAGACACTCAAAGTGGTGCGATGATGATGAAAGAACATGTAAGACAGACAGGGAGTAAACTTTCAACTCTGGAAAAAGTAATTGCGTTCATTTTGTTGGCCTGTTTCCCCAGATAAAAAAAAGCAAAACATTTGGAGTTACACCAAACTCTGTTCATCTTTTGAACTACTTTACAAGACTTTTATCTGTATTATCTGACTCACTGCTTTTGATCAAACAGTAAAAGCAAAAGCAAATTCCAAGATTTGTTTTATGAAGCTTCACTTTCAGAGGGTTTTGGTACTGAGCGAAAGACTTGAGTCAAATTTTGAAACAACAAATGCAGACCAGGCTGCAATTAGGCCGCAGCAGTCAACTGCCCTTGGCTTTGCTCGATCCCCCTTGGCCTCCCTCTCTCTCTGGCCAGAGATAATGTGATCAGACTATGCACATGGCTCTTCAGATGTGTTTTCTGAGGAATTTGACAGTGGTGGTGGTGGGAGAGAAAACCAGAAAGAAAGAGGGAGAAGGCAGCCGGTTACCACGGGAACAGCCAAATCTCTGGCCTGATTTGTATCCTTTCAGATGCCAGTAATCAGTTAGCTAACATGTTTATAGTCATGGGAATCGTGTTTTATGAACTTTGATGCCATGCTAGATGAAACATGTCCTTTTCTGGTTGATATTAATACGTTTTGCACTATAAACAGTTCATAATTATATAAACTATTGTGATGGCCACTGCAAGAAATGACCTAATCAAAAACAAAACAAACACTATCCTCAAAAAAAAAGATGTTCTTATAACAAGGGAGATTTAACTCAAGAATTTTAAATAATTACTTGTGCCAATGTGCCCATAAAATGTAATGTCCTCATTGGTGTTGAAGGAAATAAAACAGACCTGTAAAGTTTCTTGTTGTTGGATAGTTTAAGTTTGGGATTGTATTTGCTCCCAGTGAGCAGTTCAACAGTGAGAACATTCACAGTCAGTGAGATCACTGAAAGCAGGTTAATGGTTTTGTTAGCAGGAGTGAATTCTGAGAAACATGTACTCCGATAAAAAAGATGAGTTGCACGACTTTATTTTTAAATGTCCATGATACTTTCGATCTTTTTAAGAATACATTTAAACACGGTGAGAAAATCATTTTACCATACCTAATGCTATCAGCTGTTTCCAACAGGTTGCAGGGTGTAAAATTAAACAATTGTAAAATATTATCACCAAAAATGTCTCCTGGAACAACCAAAATTAAATTGAAACCTTCTTTGCCTGATGCAGGTGATTTTATAAATTATAATTATGTAAATAAAACCGTTTCTCTGCAGCAGAGAAACTTGAGTAGAAAAGTAAAGCAGTGTGCCAAACACGCCATGCGCCAGCAGGCCGCAATATGTTTTCGCTGCTGCAGCTTTTCTGTATTAAATGACGTAATTACACTTTATAATTTATCGTTACACAACAGGTAAAACCACATGAGTCCTTATATTACAACATCGAACAATTAACAAACCTGCATCACCTCTGTTGTGCGACTGTAATGGTTTGGCACTGACTGGTTTTGCAAACTTTGGCACAACATGACAGGAACGTGCCGTTGTAAATCTGGTTAAATTACGCACGATATATTTGTTTGCATTATTTAGAGTCAAAAATTATCTTAGGAAAATAAGGATGTTCGTCTTCACTCTTTAGATTTAATTCTGAGTTTGTGTCATCTCCATCTCTCTCATTACGCATGACACGAGGCAGATACAGGTGTGTATAGGGCAGATCGGTGCCAAACTTTGGAAAAGTCACAAATCGGAATAATGTAAACATTTTAATTATGTTGAAGAAAGACAGGCGTGGAGAAATTGGACTCTGTTTGGAAATGACCTCACTGTGTTGGTTTGTCACTGTTTAACTCTCCGGCACAAAAGGCTTTAACCTGTTGCGAGCTCTGCCAGGATAAGTGCGCTATTTGTTCCCAAATACTTGTTTATCCACTTTATATCCGTTTCTATGTCAATGAAGTAGACTGTAAGATTATTATGGGCATGCATCCTTTTACATTTCTGCCGGTAAGTGCTGTCCAAACTCTCAGTAATGTCTGTTAAACGCGCACAAACACCACAGACCAAAAGTAAAAGTCACAAACTTCCTCCTGTTGAAATCAACATATTGCGTTCCTGAAAGCATGACAAATCGGGAATGTGTGAGTAAAAGAGCGCTTACCATCAGTAGAGGTACAGGTATCCTCGAATGAAGTGAATATGAAAGGGAAGGTGAAAGGCAGTCCAGGCGTAAAGCCGAAAAACGCCGAAATGAGCCTTAAAGGGGAAGTTGGGTGCCTTTTTGGCTCATTAATCCTTTAGCGACACCTCTAAACGGACAAGAGGAGACAGGGTCGGAGTGAAGGCCGATGCTCGGGGTCTTCGGCGGGGTTTCCTTTCCCTATCCGTCTCCAGTTCAGCTCGTGGTGCGCAGAACGGCCAGACTTTGCAAATGATCCAGCATCTATGGCCCCTTGCAGTTTTTATGTGTCCGCCCAATTTACCGTCCCTGCCTCCTCCCCCCATTCCCGCCCCCCACCTCCCTCATCTGTCTCAAACACCTTGGATAACCCCCCTTCTCTCCTCCTCCACTTTAAATAAAGAGAGCTCATTGCGCGCTGTTTTTTTCTTTCTTTTTCATTATGTGAAACTTTGTAATTTGACTGTGAATACCAGCCGAAGGGTCATGTGCTCAATGGTTTGAATCTGCATTTCAATGCTGGGATCCAGACAGTAAACTATGCGTAGCGTCGTGGTACCCATGTACCTGCAAATGTAAATCATTTCTCTAAAGAGATTTTGGGTGGCATGTATTGGCCATATGTTATCCAAATGATCCTAACTCTCAGATTTACACAGTAAACAAGCAAAGCAGACTCATTAAAATGTCAAATCTATTAACAAAAAAAACTAGGACAATTCTTAAAAAAGTAATATTACCTGTGGCTGCTTTAAATCGTTATTGACCTGCTTCATTGCATCCACCTAAAACCCTCTTGGCATTAGCCCTGAAACACAGCTCATTTTTCAATGGATACATTATAGTTAGCTTTCTACAAAATATATTTTGCTGGTTTTTATTCCCCAAACAGATGTGGGGGCATTTATTCCAAGATGTGTTCTCTAAAGAGGCAATCATTGAGTTAATGAGGCCCCTGATAGCTCTTCAGTCAGTGTACAGAAAGGGAGAAACTGAAGTGTTCTCTCTACTTTTTAAACCAACATTTTCTCTGTTGATTAACTTCATAATAAATCAAATATGCACCGTTTTTTTTTAACCCTATTTAAGGACAATGTGTTGTTTTGATCTAAATTAATACTGTGCGTTTAAAGCTTTGATGAAACATTACAACGTTTCTGATGCTCGGGTAACATAAAGTCCCATATGGAGCCTTTGTGCTGGAATATCTTTGGAGTGAATTCCATTGTGCATTAGTAGATGTGTTAAAAAAAAAAGAACAGATGAACACACACACACACACACACACTTTAATCAATCTCATACTCAATACTTTATTCAAACATGTTGTCCTATATTGAGCATGCACATTCATCATTATTACATTGAATACATTTTATTTTTAGAAAAGCGTTTTTAGATAATTGCTTGTTTAGTTCAATTATTGTTTGACAGAAACAAATACCAATCTGTTTCCCCTTAAGATGTCTGAGAAATGGGACTATTACATCCTGCTCCTATTTATGTTAATATCGATCCAACAGCCAAAAGCCTTGCAGCATTTAACTAATAAAAAACAAGAATTGCAGCTGTTTTGTTTGCAGCAGCTCTCTCCACATCAGCACATTATATGACACCATGTATTGTTGGATACAAAAGAATCAGTCTCAATTATCAATCATCTCTAACATTTATCCCAAGCTTGCAGGAGATGCATATGTTATGAAAAAACAGTGATACCCAGGGAGCTCCCCTGTGGAACACCACACTGTAATAAGAAAGGCTGTAATTGGTTTCATTATTGTGCAACCATTTAATCTGCAGAACTCTGTGACGGAAAGATGCACTCAAATCTAAGGATTGCTTAATAGATATATACTTTTGTACTTCCTTCAATATAATACTTTTATACTTCCTTGAATATAAATGTTCTCACAATGCGCTTGTCAATCCAGTGTTGTTCTAGGCTGTTTGCAGTAAGAAGCTTTTATTGTCTTTATTGGCAAAAGGGGCAAACTTTTCCAAGCTTCTAGGTCCCCGGGAATTTCCGTACTAATACTGACCAATGTTGCTGAAGTGGATTAACTAACTGATAAGCTGCATATCTCAGAAGTGTCGTATTCACAGATTTATACTCGGGTAATGATTACATTTGGTTCAAACCTTTTTTTTTTTTAATGAGTGTAAAAGGAAAGTTAAAGATAGCATCAGAAAGACTGTGTTGTAATATAGTGTAAAAAATTAAGTTGCATTTCCACCCAAAATGTAATGTCAAATAAATGTAACATCTGACACTTACTTTTGAAACACGAATTTACATTCAATCTGACAATACTTGACATGACATGTTGCATTTACTTCTACTCCTTTACTCTAATATGTTTTGTCTGCTGTTTGCTCCTTAAAATCAGATAATTGATTGTGTTAATCATTACTTATCTCTCCAGTCACCCGGATAGACTTTGGTTTGGCTTTTAGGATAAATCCCCATGACAAAAAAAGTTATGCAAAAACTGCAGATAAGAGTCCTGCAGTGTGTGTCTGGGCGAATTTGGGAAGTGCTTTGTGACTCAGGCTACTTAATATTCCTCACGTTCTTACACATACCTTCTGCATGACTCTTGACACCATTGCTAAAACCATTTGTCTCTTTGATGGGGACCTTGTTGTGCACAATTTAGTTCTCCAGCCTTTCTTGTCGGTGTACTGCATGTTTTCACTTTGAAGTTCTATTGACTGGGATTGATCAGGCCGAGGATCTGATATTTCAACACAAAATTGAACACATATTACTATTCGTCACACATTGTTCAACATTTATATCAATACAGATGAATCATCCGTCATCAACAAGTTTTTCAGAACACTGGCACTTGTTTAACGATATTATCACAAAATAATTCAACTCATTTTTAAAGATCATAACAACACTACTTTAACACATTTGCAAAGTTGTTTGACTGTGCATATTGGTATCACATGTGACAGGTCATTGGTGCAGTGTTGCAGACATTATAACATCACGTCTGTATTGGGTAAACTAACACTCAACAAATGATAACATATTTTAGTATGTCGGTGTGATTTATTAAGATTTATGAGATTCTGCAATGTAACACCATCATTAATCTGTGTCAAAGTCAACAAGACACGACTCCACTGGCATTACCGTAGACCACAAGATGCACACTGCAGATTAAATTCAAACACCTAAAAAAACAAACCTGAAAAATAGCATTTTGCGATGGACAGATAACACTAAAATCAACCTGAACTGTACTTGTACCTGTGATGAAATATGGAACAAGGAAATATATCCATGTCGTTATTTATTTTTATGGGTAGATCTAATCACAGAGGCATCTCGATTTGTGGCAGGAATACTTGGAAGTTTTCTTTAGCCTTTTAACCCTTAGATGCACGAGTGACTGGACCCTACACTCTTCCATAAGTGGGTCAAAAAGGACCCGTATTAGAATAATATGTGTTTTTATGCAATTGTTGTCATTTTGGTTAAGAAAAATCACTTGTATAATATTTAGTATTATATTTTGGTTCACACTAGAAGTATTTTATATTTAATTTTTCACTATTTATAATTTAATAAAAATTGTTTACATTTTGAAAAAAAAACGTTTAGAGCATATTGATGCAAACATCTCCGCTATTCTGAGACCCTCACAGTATTCCAGTCCCTTTTCAAAACTCATCTCTTCTCCTCTTGTCTACTCATAGCCCACCCCCCACAATCCATGCCAGTTGATCAAGTTTGATAGTCCTATACACCCAACCCTAACCTTCCCTTATATTGTAAAGCGATGTTGAGTCCTTGAAAAGCCCTATAGAAATATAATGTATTATAATAATGACAGGTATCAGATCTTACTGTGTAAAATAATCTTCCTGAGAGGTGTCACTGATGTAGTCTGTATGGTCTACAGTGAATGTATTCCTGACAGCCACAGGTGATAAGAATCAAAGGTTACCATAGGATTCCATAGAAAATGCATGCTGGTAATTTTTTACCCACTTATGGAAGCTTGGGGTAGTAATACAAAAACTACAATTTCTTAAAATGTATAACATTTAAATTTAAAATTTGAATGGCATGATATCCAAAACATGTTTTGAGGAATAGCTGGAATATGAAATATTAGATACTCTAAGTAAGAACACCACCTCACCGGGTCAAATAAGACCCACTTATGCATCTAAGGGTTAACTGAGAAAGTATTCTTATTATTGCTAATCCAATTGAACTCATGATGATTATTTATTTCAAAAGTTGGATTAGTTAGAATATCTTATCAAAAGCATAACTTTGCATTTCTCGCGAGATCAAACAAATATATGAAGCAGTTTTTGTAAAGTCATGTTTTCATGGGTGTGAGGAACTTTGTTATTTGAAGGAAAAATATCTATATTTTATTAGTAGACAATTTCTTATGTTTCAATACAAGAAATGTATTTTAATGAGTCGAATACTCCTTGTTTTATTATAGAAAGCTTGGCTTTCCTTTGGTCTCATTCACTTTTGAAAGATTGGGTACACACTAAAATGGTCTTATTAAGTTATGCTCCGTTTTTTTGTTCTCTCAATTATTAAATTACAATTGTAGTCATGTGTTCTCCAGCAGCGCTGCGTATGATGTCTTGAGAGTTGAGCAGAGTTCTTGCACACATAAAGCCTCGGCCTTGTTTTACCAACCAGGCTGCTGGGAGTACTTGAAGATATGCTGTGGACGTCCCTTCGGAGGTGTCGACCAGGCTTAGCCCCTTTGAGCCCCTCCAGTTCCGAAGGAGATTACCAACTGTGGGTGGCTTAGACCCACAGGCAGCGACTGACTCACTGGCTTATTTTACTACCTACGTTATGAACCTCTGATCCCAAAGTCTGGAACTCTGTGTGTAGATGAGAAAAGAGCTAAGCATGTCATGCCTCGAAACATCTCCTTCTTTTCCTTTTTTTCTGTACATGGTTTGTTTGAAAAGTGACTCTTAAAAAGTTAACCTGCTATCAATTTTCTTTGCGTAAACTGAGCACAGTCACACAGCTTCTCTTATCTTGCCTGTGGCCTTTTTTGGGGAGAGGTCAGCAGTGCTTGGCTGCCTTGACATTAGCTGCGAGAGTGGTGTGATTTCACCTCTGTGCCTGTGTCACTAAATCCTGCTTGGAGCCGCTCACCTGTGAACACCGGCCCTTAATCAGCAGCAGCTCAAAGGTGACCCTGCCGCCTAGACCCTGAGCCCCATGTCACAACACACCTTCATTTTCTCTTTCTTCTCCTTCAGACACTCCGTGAAGTGCTCACTAGTGCAGACACGCGCCACAGCCATTGATCAAACCTCAGCTTGCACTAATGCTCGGACATCTCATTGGAACATTCTTCAACACATGCTTTTCTTTGGGTGCTCGGGCTGCAGCGTGCTTGTCCTGTAATCCCCTAACCCAGCCCTGGGACCTGAAAGCTTGTAAGTGGTGCAAGGGGTTAAGGGAGGGAGGGAGAAAGACAAGGGAAGCAGAGTTTGAGGATGGATTGGACAAACTATTTTAATCCTTGTAATGGAATTGGCATGTAAACTCATGAACTTAGAAGTAAACAGAAGGAAAATGGAGAGGGATGGATGTTGAATTGGTCTGAGCCTTTCCGGGGGGAGCTGTGTTGAAACTCACTTTCAGCCCCCTCTAAACTGCTTGCAACACCCTCCCACCCCCACCAAAACCAAAGATAGGGTCGAAGTCTTTCCGGCAAATGTTCTTCAACGGACATCACTGTTTAGATAAACACTAAGTTTCCTTCTTTAAAGGATGTTTAGGTTTCACGTCGCAGAGCATTTAGTTCTTGTTCAAAAATACCTTCAAACAGACAACGTTTCTTCTGACCAACTAAGACACTTTCAGTTATTTAAATGATAAGATAAAGGGATCTTAGCTCAGAGTAAAAAGCAGTCATGCTAAAGCCATCATCTCATGTAACACACTTGTCAGAGAACATCAGACCCATTAGAAAGAGAGATCATCAGTGACACTCCAGCATAGGCGATTGAGGTTCAGTCTGCGGAATGATGTGGAGTTACTGACTGCCTTCCTGCCAAGTGAGTGACAGGGCTTTAATGTCCCTCCATCTCCTGCTGTCGCTGGCGCAAACCTGCCCCTGCCAGATGTTATCAAAGGGAGCTGGTCAAGTGAGTGGCGGAGGGGGTCTTTTTTAGGCCTTTCTCTCCCTCTGTCAGGGTGCAAGGAGACACACTCGGGCCTCAACACTGTCCAGACGCAGCCTGAGTGTGGCAACGCCTGATGCGGGGACTCTGGGGGGTTACACTGGTAAACCTTCTCAATGGATTAAAAAGCTTTTTTATCACCATTTGGATTGGCACTTGAAGATACTCCTTTAATCTGAGAGGAGTATTGACTTTGCCCACACCGAAGTCCCTAAGAGGCCAAGCTAAGAGGCAGCCATATACATTCTCCAGCGGTGGCCCTGCTTTGTGACGGAGAACCTCACAAGTGTTATGTGCCAGTGCTCGAGAAAAACAGATTAGACTTGAATAGATGGAAATTGATGCGGGAGACTCCGATACAGTTTCCTGAGAGGTCCTGTGACCGGAGCTTAAAAGTTGTACGTCTGGATTTCTGTGGAATTCATTGTGTGCCAAAATCAGGTTATGACGTTACTGTACAAAGTTGCTATTCAGCTAATCCAATTTTTTTCAGAAAGACTTGCATCACCTTAACTGACCCAAAGTAGAAAGGCAAAAGTGTAACAATGATTGATACATATCAAACTGCATGTCATATTATGTTTTTAATTGCATCAGCGGTAAAGGGTTTAACCTCATAAATCATTAATGGTCCAGAGACAACCACGGACATCCCGACAAACCACTGTGAAGTAAGACATCAACACAGCTTTACAGAGTAGGAGTAGACTTAAAACCTATGCCCTGTTTCCAAACCTAACCCTCAACATTATATTTTCACTGCATCTGTATTGTCCATCATTTAAGGCTATCAAGAAGCTCTTAAACATGTAAGTGTCAACAGCGTGTTTTTTAAAATATGACATTTAATACAGCATATAAATCACTCCAGGGACCCGTTATTCCTTCAAGAATGTAATTACATACTTTCCAATAAAACTTGAAAGGGCCCCAACAAGTTTTAAAACGCAGTGTGTGCTCCCAAGAGGGCAGGAAGGAATTCGAAGCAGTCAGAATATGCTAACATCCCTGTGTGGGCGAAACATGGGCAACAGGAGAGCCGAGGAGTTTTGAAACTGAACAAATTGATAAAATGCTCATTTTTTATGAAATTGTTTTGAACCTGGTTCCATCAAACACATGTTTGGCCTTCATAGGGAATCTACAATTCGCTTAGCAAAGCCATACCTCCCTTAGTTACTGTTGCTAGCAGACTTTTGGTTGATGAACGGCACAAATGTGGGTCTAGTAAACCAATTCAATAATAGCATAATTGAAATTGTTGGTAACCTTTGACAGAATGGGTCTTTATTGCAGACAAAGGTAAGAAAAGCAGGCTTCTCTGATTCTTATGTACAACCAGAAAACTGCACCTAGAAAAATAAGCAAACTAGCCAGCTTTGTGTATTGTTTTTTTAAACACCTGATGTGGCTTAAATTACTTACTCACATTAGTACTCTTTCATGTAATACAATGTGTACACTATGTACTCTTGTGTAGTGCCTACGTTTTCTAAAAGGGAGTGTTGTCTAAAAAAAAACAAGTCTGTTTGCAAAATTACCTTCTTATTCATCTTCTGCTTCTTCTCCTTCTTTTTCTTCTTCCTAATAGCAAATTGCAAGAGGACAAAGCATTGGCCCCCTACCCTTTATATTTGACCACCATTTCTGACACTTTTTGGCTAATTTGTCATATTTATATTCCCGTGTTCGAGGCAGAAACTGCAGCTGCCATTTTCAGAAGTTTGGTGGTCCCTGGATTTGACTGGTGTAATGAATTTGTATTAGTTAATGGATAACTCTGTTGGCACCAGTAAATGAAATTGTTACAACACTAATCAGGAATAATTCTGATGATAGATTTCATACATTTAGCGGTCAAAATGTTTGGTCAATAGCCACAGCCCTGCTTGCTTTGTAAGTAATCTACACATGCTGACTGATTATGTGTTTGACTGATACGTCAAAACATTAATAAAGCAACATGAATTGATTTATTAGGAGAGACCGATTTGTTTATCAAACTTGGGGTCTCTAGCTTGAATTTGTCAAAGTGAATTTGTTTGTAATGTCAACACTACACAACAGCTGGATGCAGAATATTGGCTGACTTTTGTCACAGTGCAGCTTGTCAAAGTCATTTCCCTGTGATTGACTCGAGGCCGGTGTCAGCATGTTTTTCCCTCCGAGCCAAATAAAACTAATTTTGAAATACTTTGAAGGCATATGTAATTTGTAATGAAGCTATTACATAGCTCATACATTTATATTACCATAAACGTACGTATGCAACAGTTGTGTACCAGGCATTTTTTACTAATATGATTTACAACTTGTCACTTTTTGGTCTCTAAAATGGTCTTTAAAATGTACTGTAACATTATAAACTGAAAAATGTAGCTGCCAGAAATGACAAGTTTCCTATCAGTGATGCGGTTTATTCACCGGCTTGATCCAGTCTGAGTAGAGCTCCTGTGTTTGTGAGTATGTAAAGCTGTTCTAACCGAGACTCAGTATCCAATGACTCATTCTTGACGTAATATTTCATGGTGCAGTCGGATGTTACTCTCAGGGGTGTCTGGCCTGCTGCTTGGGATTTGGCACGGAGCGGTAGGTGGTCAGGCGATTAGGTCACCACACTGCTCAGGGATCCAGGAATGCTGTAACCCAGGTTTTGGGATCCGCCGTGCTTCCGATCTCTCTGTGGGAACCGATATGTTGCATGCTTTTGCCATGGAAAATGCACTTATGTTAAAGCAGAGTGGAGAGAGTAGCCTCCAGGTTCCACCCAGCACCACATAATTAAACTAGGAGGGAATTTTACACACTTTAAAGAGAGAACCTCTCCACTTTGCTTTCAGGGCAGCAGCACGTAATTGCTTTTGCTGGAACGGTTGACGTTTTAGGAGTGGTCGGAATATCTTGGCAAAGTCGGTAGCAACAAAGCTCTCGTGCTTGGAAGAATAACCCTGATGTGGTTGTTTTAGGAGGAAATTCTACAAATATGACCCTGATGTGAAATATACACTCTCAACCACTATGTGTTCGTATTCATGGTAACGACATAAACCCTTTCACAAAAAACTGAGGAAAATATTTTAGAAGCAAGTGACTTCAACAGCCATTAAAGTATGGCGTTTTTAGGGGGGGGGGGGGGGGGAGGAACAAGGAGAGGACTACTGAAGAATTCCCTTCTGCAGGATATCCTATGATCTTTTTCTGGATGGCTGACTGAAAACTTAATTTCTAGCTGGGCTTGTAATTGTAGGTCATTTTGCTCTATGAGTGCAATTGCCGATTTGATAAACAAGGTCCTCTGGCAGTGCACTGTTTACTTTCAGGGCCTTGATTTGAGAGCTGAAGCTCAGGGGTGGGATACAGTTTACCCCACATACACTCACCCAGGCACGCTAACACAACATGCTATAGAGTATGTGCTACACAATGATAAGGCTGGTTATATTCTATATTATCCTTATTGTTGAGAAATTACATTCTCTCCATATTCCCGTTTTTGGCTTTCATCCCAAATGCTATTTGTTCCTGCTAAAAATCTTAAAAACATAAAAAAAGTGACCAAGTTGCCGGGTAATGCTGATTTTTAGCAAACTTTACTTGAAGAATTATAAATACCACATTTTGTGGGGGACTATTTTAAGCTGCAGAGTTGTTTTACTGAGTATTGACGTTGGCAGGCTGGAGTATGACGGATACACTCAATTCATTTATTGTTGGTTTTGGTCTTTTCATGGGATATGTGGATAATAAGAAAAAGTTAAATAGTAAGCATGTGCTTTAATATCTTATCAGTGCTAAGCTGATCTCATCTGTGAATGATTCTGCGGTCGCTTTTTTAAATCTCTCTTCTTAAAGTGACTGTGTGCACCTCTGGTGGGCTATAGTGCAGATCCTAAATCAGATAGTTACGAGGCCGGATGTAACTGGAGTTGTTGACTGCTGGGAAGCTCTTAAAAGCATGCTTAGTCATATTACCTACGTAATACGTCAAATCAAGAAGAGAATGTGTAATGCCCTAGCAATGGAATACAAAGGTTAGCATGTGTGTCATAAAGTAGCTCCAATCTCTACTAACGAACACGTTGTAAACACAAATAAAGCTAAAGTGGAGAGGTAAAAGCATCAGTTTTATCCGCTGTAGTTTGTAAAGGATTCTGCTAACTGAAGCCACATTTTTCTCCTCGCTGTGCTTCACCAATGATCCCTGGGGCCCTTTAACATGACACAAATTTTCCGCTGACAATAAAATAAAAATAAATAAATACACAAAGGGTAGGCGATTGCAAAATGAGTCAGGAGCATTAAGAGTGGTTGTGATTTTCTATTTGTATTATACTGCAAGGGCGTACTTGAGACACACGCGCACACACACACACACACACACAGGCCAGGCGTGAGGATCCTGCTGTGAACCAAATGATGCTGCCAACGTTTGGATTTTCATTTCCAACGTCAAAGTAAAAAGTCATCCACTCAAAACCCTTTTCCTCCCACAGGAAAATCTGATTTATGACTGTGTTTAGACGCGCTTCAATACCCCTTTATCATTCAGGGAACACAAATACAACACTTTTGTTTTGACGTGTACTTTTTCAAAGCTCATGGAATAAAAGCTAATTGGGGAAATTGCTAAATTAAAGTACCACAGCTTTAGTGATATTAGCCTGAGGCATGTGTCTGTGTTATTCCAGTTATTGTTGTTTTCAGCGGTTTGGCTTACGTTGAATGGTATCTAAGGTTTCATTTGAAATGTTTTGTGTATTTATATGTGAGGGGAAATCCGGGATCAGGATGTGAAAAAGATACAGATAAACACATTATTCTGATTTGATCATATCCAGAACACAACTTAGAAAAAAAGGGAAACGTGTGTGCGAGTAAACCTCCGTAATTCCGACCTCTTTGTTCCTGTAACAAACACCTCCCATCCCAGGCTGCTTCCTCTCCCCTGGAGCTGTAGGTGCGAAAAATGGGAGGCCTGATCCCTGTTGTGGGAGCCCACTGGTCACCGTGGCAACTGCTCAAACGCCCAGTGGTTGGTGTTGGGGTAACTGCCAAAAATGTTGCCGCCGGTTTCCCCTCCAGCACTTTTTTTGCCCCACCGGGAGTCGGGTCGCAGCAGGGGAGAGGAGGTGAGAACATAGAGGGGAGGGGGGGAGGAAGAGGAGAAGAGGGTCCCCATCTCTCCTCATGCTGCTTTGACGAAAATCACACCACGGTTTCCTGTTCTCTCCTCCCATCACAGAACATCAAGCTGGGTGTTGTTTATTTATCACACATAATACACAAGAAGCTGTGAAGGGAATGAGAGCAGGTCAACAGTTTAAACATTTACCTGACTCAGCTTTTGCTGCGACAAAATAAAAGTTCATCTACCAATCAAATTCATGCGAGGACACATTTCCGGCAGGGCCTCAGTCAAGTTTTTTTTAAATACTGCAGGATCTCATACACATATATGACATTTTTATGAACAAAATGACACCAACCCAACTGTATAAACATCTTTATTACATAATTTCACAGATTATTGAATAATGTATGTTTTCCATTATATCAACAATAATAACCTTGATTATGTTCTAAAGTCGTTTCAAGCCTTCTCTGAATTACAAGGTATTATAATCAGTATAAATATTCCAATTAGTCAAATTTTATATATATATATATTATATATAATATATTACATATATTTAAAATATATGTAATATGTGTGTAACTGGTTGAGTTCATCTCTACTATGCTTCTCTCAAACCTCCAATGTCCCAGAAATATTACTCAGGAACCAGTGTGGCCTGGGAGACTGCTTTGTAATGTGAGTCACATTATTCTAATTGGTGAACATTACAATGACCGTCACATTGATCATTTATCAGATTAATACAATCCTATCTCATATAATGAATATAAACGAGTGTGCAGTGATGGAGGAAGTATTCAGACCCTTTCAAGTACAGTACAGTGAGTAAAACGACTTAATTACTTTATTCCACTCTTCAATGTTTTAGCAACAGCATTCAAAATTGGATATACATTTTAAACTACACCTCCTGGATTATATTTGATGTCTCTGCTACCTTTAGCCACACACTCATGTTGTTTTAATTTAAAAGCTTTTGAATATGTTGCATTTTCCTGTAATTAGCCTCTTAGACTCAGTCAGCTGGAGGCATTCACACCTGGGGGATTTGTTTACTGCGATCTTCACTAACATCTTCATTGATTTCTAAAAGAGAACACATTAGCCTCCGTTTCACTATGTAATCATAATTACATTCAATTGAAAGATGCGACTCATTCCCAGATTTTGCTCATCTAGCTTTGTGACATTTCGGCAGGATACCAAATTGGCAAACAGATTTGAATGAGGGCTCCTGAAGAGGGGTTGTTGACAAGGACAACAAACATTTACAGAAGCTGCTGCACCCTTCTTGGCAGAACGGGCAGGAGATGACATCAGAGGAAAACACAGTAATTCACTGTTTACGTGGTTTATTTCGGGGCTTGATTATGTGTAACTCCACAGCGTTTTAGAGGCTTTAAGAACACTTCTAACCATTGGGGCCTCAGTCGTTGTTATTATTGCCTGCATCTGTTGAAAACCAAATAATGGCGGGTGGTCACCTTTAATCATGGAATGATGGGAATGGGTTCTGTAAGGTGAAACCGAACAAAGCATACATAGCTGTGACATCATTGCTCTTAAATGTGTTTTTTGTCCATTGGCCAGCAGTGACAGAAACCATCTGTTGGAGATACTGTAGCCGCATGTGTGTGTTTGCATTCTTTGAAACACTTCTATTTAAGGTTTCACTGTAAGATGTTACAAAGTTGTTTAACCCTCCTGTAACCTTTAGCTTCAATGTGCCCGCAGGAGAAGGATTTATCAGATAGTGAGAAACGTTCTATGGTTAAATGTCGAGGAAAAACAGAGATATCACCGGTCTAGAGTCGCTGTAACACTGATGTACGTTAAAAACTCTCTGACACTCTTTCGATCTCTTCCACAAGGCTATTTGTGCAACCCAGCCTACATTAAATATACAAATGACTGCACATACACACAACCACAGACACAGACACACACACACACACTGTTTCCCATTACCACCACCCTGCCCACACTCTATTTCAGTCTGGACTTTACCGTTCCAGGGACCGCAGCCCCGCCACATAGAGAGCACTGTGTTGGGCCCTCTGACAGTCAGACCGGGCTGTTCGTCGGGGCGGAGCGGTGGCGAGAAGGGGGGGTGAAGGTGGTGGTGGTGGGGTTGAGGGGGTGTAGTGCTATCTCACAGCTGGTTCGCTGAGGACGCCGAGGTCTCTCAGCATAAATTTCACTGATATCACCTCCATCAGAGGGCCATAAAGCTGATTTATTATAAATACGGCTCTTGTGTGTTTACTGCGCGCATTCTTGGGCCTGCAACATCTTTCAAAGTGAGCACTTGCAGGTGCTCTGGCTCAGTCTCCGTGGGGCAGATTGGAGGAAATCAAGGGAAAAAAAAGAGGAGGGAAAAAACAACGACACAGGGAGAAGGGGGCGATTTGCAGGGGAGGAAGAGAGAAAGGGATAACTGATGATGGTGAGCTAGGAAAACACGGCAGCCATTACAGGGGTGATTTAACTGAGTCTGAGGTGATAAGGATAATGTGTGAAAGTATTGAGTTACTTTCTGTCACCATACTTTCAGCTTCCAGAAAATAAATCTACAGTTGAGATTCCAGCTAATCGCCGTTTGCTAACATTCCTCTATTAGCTTAGACACTCAGATCTAACAGCTTTTTTGCAGATAATAGATAATGGGAGTTACAATTGTGGGAAACAACAGATGAGAATAATGTACAGTTGTAGAATTTAAATGATCTTGATCAAAGTCTTCAGTGGCAGATTTTAATTGATTGATTGAACTCAAATTTGAGATGGTTCAACATTTCATTTAATGGTGTCCGATGAATACATTTACAAAAAGTGATGCACAAACACTTCTAAGGACAAATGTTTCTGACAAAATTGGTCTTTCACTTTCTTTTTTTTTTTATTCTGCAGTTAGATATTTCTACAGGTTTTAAACACACCTCAAAACGAGCCAAATGAAATAATAAGAGAAAGCAATCTATCTGTAAAATGATTGCCTATAGCTTCTGTTGCAGACATCTATTTATGTTTACAGACACATTTCCTGGCAGAGCTTTGACCTTCTGTGCTGTTTGCTGGGCTTCCAGACAGTATCTTGTGGAACAAGAGATTTTAACAAACATTTAGATAACCTGGCTAAACGTTCAGGTTTGTTTACAACCTGTGTGATTGTCTGACCGCGGATGTTTTTTGCTTCTTTTACTAATTCTTTGTCATGTCTCAAATGTCACCACTTACTTTGATGGGTTAAATGTTATCGTAGCTGATAGAAATGCAGCACAAAACTACAACAATTAAGATTTCACTAGTTGGTCTTGCCTCATCTAAAGGATTTTCCAGGCAAGTTCAAGTAATAGGAGACCCCGAGCAGAACACACTAGATAACTATAACTGTAAACTAGTTTTGAAAGGGTTGATTTGGCAAAAAATGCACTTATGCAAGGGTCGCCTTATATTAAATCTATATTACTCTATTATTTCTGCGGCCTTGAAGTGAAAGCAACAACGTACAGATCCACTGAAATCAATAAATGTATGTTTTCAGATCCAAGTCCAGCATCTTTCTTCCAATGCATATTCATAATTGTCATGGGTCTAGTCACCCTAATCTGTTTATAAAAATAATTTATGAAAAATGAAACCCCTCCTGTCCACTGCATTTGACTAAAATAGAACACTTTGTAGCAGAATGATAAAATCATTGATTTTATTAAATTAAAGACATTTTCTGACCATTACATAAGATAGGCAACATTTATACACTTTATAAAAGATGACTGTGACCACTATAGAGTGAATATAATATCCAGTAATACATATTATAAACATTACTTCTGACTATCCCTATAATTTATCAGCAATTTAGCGCATTTACCAAAGACAGTCTGGTTAGATACAAGGTTTCCACTTTGTCTATCAGGCTTTACATCTCAATTAACTTGCTGCTTCTGTTCTCAGACATGCAGTGGGATAAAATCTCATCTCTCCACTTTCTGGATTTGTTTGTGTACCAGCACTGCTGTCAGAGAGCATGGGAAAAACATGTTTCAGGGATGACATCAAATGGGGCTTAATCTTGTTTATGAAATAAGGACTTGGCACTGGTGATGTAGCGTTGAGAAAATTAAGAGTTCTCATTATCCAAGTCCTGTTTATTTTTAAACACTTTAATCCACTTACATAATAAGGGGTTTGTCCTTAATCTTGCCACTTTATTGTTTGTTTGCAAAGCACTATGACATAAAGATAGCATCTAAAGGAACAAAATGAAGTCCAGATGACCAAGAAGGGAGTATCCTTCACCACAGCTCGGAGGATTTGCTTGGTCTTGTTCTCACCTTGGTTTCCGACAGTGACAAGGCAGAAAGAACTGGTCAGGAGAGAGAAAGGGAAAGGCTTGGGAACCCTTAAGAAGACCAGCAATAATTAAAAATAGAACAGAGAGGAAATAAAAGCGAGTCATTCGAGAAATGCGAGGGAGCTGCTTGCTTTGTGGATACAACAGGATATTGACTAACACACTGTTGAGCTGCATCATTGTGTCCGTCTGACCTCGCACACACTTGTAAATGTTGTTCAAAAGATATCTGTTGCAAAGATGACGAAAGAGATGCAATACTAAGGGGCTGAAATGACTTTGAGGATCTGCAGATAGAGTTGAAAACCAAGCTACTGAGTTTTTGTTGGCATGTGGAGCGCCAGGGAAGATTATAATTAAGTCTTTCACTATGATGGAAGCATTTGAGCCAACCTGAATGTGCTCACCTCAGGTTTAAACAACCCACCCTTCTCCCTCCCTGTACTTCAACACCTTAAATCCATCATCTGCCTCCTCCCTCCTCTCTCTTATTTGTTAAACACTTCACAGTAAAAGCAGCTTTGGTAAACAGTAATGTTAAGCTACCATTGTTATGGAAGCACCTGCTATGCCATGGAAAGCGGTTAAGCTTGGTATTTATTTGTGAAGGTACACACACACTCACACACACAGCAACATATAAACAAATACCCACAATCGTCCTACCACTAGTCCACAATCTGGCTTGTGTTTGCTTTCCGGCATTTTTTCACAGGGTGGAAATATTTAGCCCTGATGAAACATGCATTTATCTAGCTTTTTTTCTCCCCAACCACAACCTCTAAAATCAAATAAACGAGGGGGCTCTATTCTTTTTTCTTTTTTCTTCTCCATAAAACCCCATCAAGAGGAATGCTGGTAATCCATGTGTACTCCTCCATCATGCCTTGTTCCTCTCATTACCAGCCATGTTGTTCCTATTAGGCCTCAACATCCTCTGCTCTTATCAAGATAAATGCGCTGAGATATCATTTCATGTTCCCCCGTTTTGGTTATTGCCTGCCCAAACACAGAACACAGGTTCACTGCACTGAACCAATTTGCTGCATGGTTGTGGTGTGGAAGGTTTTTTTTTTTCTTCTGTCCCTCCTTTCTCTTTCTTTCTCTCTTTGGAAAGTCAGTGGAAAAGCTTTCAAGCTGATTCGCTCATTTTTTTCCCCTTTAACATAAGGAGTTGTTTACTTGGCTCTTGTTAAGGGTGGAACACAAGACCCAGAAACCTGACTTAGTTAAAGTGATGCTGAGAAAGAATGACAACAACATGTACGTGACATTTATCCATAACAGAGATGATGGTCAGTTTGTATTAATGGGAGTTACAACAAGATTTGACAGGTTCCACATCAGAGGAAGAATCTGGGGATTTTCAGAAAGGCAGTTGTTTACAGTGTTTGATCCTGTACACTAATTAATCGTGTACAGGTTGTTCTTTTTTCTCCACAACAGAAGGAACAGCTTAGGAGTTACGTCTATTGGAAAATTCAACACTTCATGATTTTTGTCTTTTGCCAACATTTGGTGCCAATTCAGGAAGTAGTGTGTGTGTGCAGAAAGTGCATTTTATACAGGGGCATGTATCACATCCAAATGTTACATGTGTCCACAATAACATCCCCTTTTAATCAACTGTTACCATAATTTCTCCAAAGTATAACCAAATCCTGTTGCTAAACCTTAAAGCAGAAATATATAAATAAAATGATTTTAAAAAACGACCCTACAGCTTTGCCCAGCACAGAAATGCACTTTTTTTCCTTATCTGTGATATCATCCCTGCTTTTTTTATGTGATTTCCCATAATTGTTTTTGATGAATCTCTGCTGTCTTAAGAACGCAGATATTGAATGTGGCTGTGAGCCCCCAGATTGAATTCAAAGACAAAGTTATTAGGCGTCTAATTAATTTTTCTTAACACTTCTTCTACAATATCTGCACACGGCAACTATGGTTAAGGTCAAGGAGAGTTTGGAGCAGATGAACTATGGCTAAGGTATGGTTAACAGTAACTGGAAAAAAGTGGGCATGGTTAGGGGATTGTTGTTATGACAATCACATCTGTGCTTCGATGCATACTGTACTCAGTGACTGGCCTCAGTAAGTTGCTTACTTTTCGGATACATTGACTACATCTTACACCAGTAACTGTGACACATCACTGATCATCACTGTCTGCTTTGTCGTAGATACACACACACACACACACACACACACACACACACACACACACACATATAGGCAACTCTTAACACTCAGACGCCCTTTTACAAAAAAAATCTGAAGCAAAGATGATGCTGAGTTTGAAAGAAACTTAGACGGCAACTAGCTTCCAAGAAGTCAGGTGATGGTAATGGGTGATTGGAGCAGTCTGTCTTGTGGAAAATGAATTTGTTTAAGGTTGCTAAAACAGAAATAATATTGCATAGTTTTTTGTTTCTTTTGATGACCACGCCTACTGAGACAAATGACCACATATAAGGTTTAACAGTATACATATACAGTGGGGCAAAAAAGTATTTAGTCAGCCACCAATTGTGCAAGTTCTCCCACTTAAAAAGATGAGAGAGGCCTGTAATTTTTATCCTAGGTATACCTCAACTATGAGAGACGGAATGAGAAAAAAAATCCAGGAAATCACATTGTCTGATTTATAAAGAATTTATTTGCAAATTATGGTGGAAAATAAGTATTTGGTCAATAACAAAAGTTCATCTCAATACTTTGTTATATACCCTTTGTTGGCAATGACAGAGGTCAAACGTTTTCTGTAAGTCTTCACAAGGTTTTCACACACTGTTGCTGGTATTTTGGCCCATTCCTCCATGCAGATCTCCTCTAGAGCAGTGATGTTTTGGGGCTGTCGCTGGGCAACACGGACTTTCAACTCCCTCCAAAGATTTTCTATGGGGTTGAGATCTGAAGACTGGCTAGGCCACTCCAGGACCTTGAAATGCTTCTTACGAAGCCACGCCTTTGTTGCCCGGGCGGTGTGTTTGGGATCATTGTCATGCTGAAAGACCCAGCCACGTTTCATCTTCAATGCCCTTGCTGATGGAAGGAGGTTGTCACTCAAAATCTCACGATACATGGCCCCATTAATTCTTTCCTTTACACGGATCAGTCGTCCTGGTCCCTTTGCAGAAAAACAGCCCCAAAGCATGATGTTTCCACCCCCATGTTTCACAGTAGGTATGGTGTTCTTTGGATGTAACTCAGCATTCTTTCTCCTCCAAACACGTCTAGTTGAGTTTTTACCAAAAAGTTCTATTTTGGTTTCATCTGACCATATGACATTCTCCCAATCCTCTTCTGGATCATCTAAATGCTCTCTAGCAAACTTCAGACGGGCCTGGACATGTACTGGCTTAAGCAGGGGGATAGGTCTGGCACTGCAGGATTTGAGTCCCTGGCGGCGTAGTGTGTTACTGATAGTAGCCTTTGTTACTTTGGTCCCAGCTCTCTGCAGGTCATTGACTAGGTCCCCCCATGTGGTTCTGGGATTTTTGCTCACCGTTCTTGTGATCATTTTGACCCCACGGGGTGAGATCTTGCGTGGAGCCCCAGACCGAGGGAGATTATCAGTGGTCTTGTATGTCTTCCATTTTCTAATAATTGCTCCCACAGTTGATTTCTTCACACCAAGCTGCTTACCTATTGCAGATTCAGTCTTCCCAGCCTGGTGCAGGCCTACAATTTTGTTTCTGGTGTCCTTTGACAGCTCTTTGGTCTTGGCCATAGTGGAGTTTGAAGTGTGACTGTTTGAGGTTGTGGACAGGTGTCTTTTATACTGATAACGAGTTTCAAACAGGTGCCATTAATACAGTTAACAAGTGGAGGACAGAGGAGGCTCTTAAAGAAGAAGTTACAGGTCTGTGAGAGCCAGAAATCTTGTTTGTTTGTAGGTGACCAAATACTTATTTTACAGAGGAATTTACCAATTAATTCATTAAAAATCCTACAATGTGATTTCCTGGATTCTTTCCCCCCATTTTGTCTCTCATAGTTGAAGTGTACCTAGGATGAAAATTACAGGCCTCTCATCTTTTTAAGTGGGAGAACTTGCACAATTGGTGGCTGAATACTTTTTTGCCCCACTGTAGTTGAGCAATGTTTTGTTGTAAAAAAAATGTTAGTGAATTGGTTTCCTTACGTAGTATTACTTCTCTATATTGTTATATTCTATCATTCCTTTCCTCTCCTAAAAAACAGCAGACGTGCAAGGGGGAGAGAAAGAGAGAGGGAGCACAGACAAGAACGAGTACAATTAGCCAGTGTGTGAACAAGCTCTTCTTTATTGACTTTCAGGGAGAAACTTTATTAACCTGCCCAGCCTTGAATGGAAGACACCTGCTGTTGGCACTTAGGCTGTCATTACAGCAGCGGAGAGCCGCGGGGAGGGTCCTCGCCATGCCCAGCGCCGCCTGCTGTTCCATTGTCCGGCGCCCCATCATCCCGCAATTGAGTGCTACAACGTTTACAATGAGATTGCCCTTTGTTGGGTATCGTCGCTAAGCTGACAGACCTTTTTCCCCTCACTTGTCAGCAATCAAATTATGGTGGACAAACCCACCGACTCCGGTTTTGTTCCTATTGTCTGTCGGTAAAAAATAGGCGCTGCCCGTGATTGACTGTTTTGTTGAGGTTGCCGTTGGTGAAGTGGGAGATTGCGAAAGAATTAAATTGACTACAATGCTGACAAGAAATAACTACTTTGGATGGATAAAGAGCTTTAATGGAAGACACTGAGTCATTGTTAGCTATAAGTGAGCCAATATGGACGCCATACAGTGGATACGACTGGGAATAATGACTTCACACACTTTCCTGTCGTCTACAGATGTTCTGTTAAAAGCAGCTGTATCGAGCTTATTTTTGGTCTTATTATTGACCCATATCTTAGCATTTAACTTCTGAATGACAGGAAAATTACAAAAAAAGAGTTGGTTTGATGGAATCTGAATTTTCCTTAAACATGTGTTGGAAAGAAACAGGAGATCAGAGTAATTGTTTTATTCCAAGAGTCTGCCATTCAATCTGACACCAAGTATTGACATTTGTAGCGATATTGATGGATTTAATAGGATTTGTCTATGTGTCGAATCTTGCTTCAGAATGAAAGGAGAAAGAGCGGGCTGTCACTGACGAGATGAGAGGATAGATGGGTACTCCTACTGAGTGATACTTCCTCTAAAGTGCATGGTGTCAATGGCTGACTTTCAGCAGAGCAGATAAAACCCAGCTATCCTGGCTTTTATCGTCCTTCGCAGGCTCAGGGAGCACTGATACCACCCATTACAAGGACAGCACTGAGGCGAGCCTGGATGCTTGGGCTTTGGTATGTCTGCAGCTAAAAGGTGTGTGTGTGTGTGTGTGTGTGTGTGTGTGTGTGTGTGTGTGTGTGTGTGTGTGTGTGTGTGTGTGTGTGTGTGTGTGTGTGTGTGTGTGGTGTGTGTGTGTGTGTGTGTGTGTGTGTGTGGTGTGTGTGTGTGTGTGTGTGTGTGTGTGTGTGTGTGTGTGTGTGTGTGTGTGTGTGTGTGTGTGTGTGTGTGTGTGTGTGTGTAGTGTGTGTGGTGTGTGTGTGTGTGTGTGTGTGTGTGTGTGTGTGTGTGTGTGTGTGTGTGTGTGTGTGTGTGTGTGTGTGTGTGTGTGTGTGTGTGTGTGTGTGTGTGTGTGTGTGTGTGTGTGTGTGTGTGTGTGTGTGTGTGTGTGTGTGTGTAAAATAAGTAGAATTAGAGCCATATAATTATGCTTAGTCGTCTAAAGTCTCTTTATGCAAGTATTTATTTGTTCTCGTTCAGGAAATGAGGTAACTGGAAACCAAGAGCAGTCTACAACCAAATATCCACAAATATACAAGCTGTGCACATCCAACTTTTAACCTTTCTGGAGCCAACATGTTCTCCATGGACCCCACAGGCAAACATTATGTTGATGATCACTGCTCAACAAAAATAATGTTGCAATGTAAGCTAATGGCTTGTCCTTCCGTCCTCCCAGTGCCCGGTAACAAACTATTCATTTCTTTATACATTGTTGGAAGAGATTTGATAGCAGACACTGCATTTCCTGCTTTTGCTTCTTTGTGTGCAACTTTAGCTCTCATTCCTTTCAAGCTGGCCCACAGTTCTGAGCATGTTATGAGGACTGAGGTGATTAGCTGTAGCAAATTCCCAAGGATTACCAGCCAACTAACAGTTACAGGTCAGCATGCCTGCCTTCAGAAATACCACACTGTAAACAAGTCAAAGCATGACATAAGCACATGTTTTGGTCCAGCGTTCATGCAGACCTGCATTCTACTGTACCCTCAACAAATATATGATATTGAAAGAAAACACATTTGTCGCAAATGAGGTGCGTATGTGAAGTGTGGGGAGTGTTAATTAGGTGTGGAATGATGACCTTTGCCTGGCCGTAAGGGACCTTTATGCATAGCAGCCATGGGGAGATTAATAGGTATTGCTAGGCAACATGAACGAGGGGTCTGAAAATTCTGTCTGGAGTCATTAAAAACACTTCATTTGCCAACACCGAAACTACATGCAGTGTTCAGATGTGGACTGTAAAGCTGCGATCAATCCCATATAAATTATCTGCATGGATTTTGTTAATGCTAGGCTACCCAAAATAAGTGAGGCTCAAGTGAGTGATCATTTAAATACAATTTGTCGACTATAAAGCTGCGACAAGTTAAACAATGAAAAAATAACAGAAGCTATATGTGCAAACGAGGAATGAACAGTATTATTAAAAGGTTTGTGCATTGTTCTCTCACTTAGCCTCTAGACGGATTAATGTATAAATTAAAGAGTATAAATATAAATGTCTTGTCGTCTACTAAAGGCATTCATTTTGTGACTCCGAAAACCACCGTTGGTTAGCTGCTTGTTGGCCAGACTCTGCTAACCAGCCCGCTCATGCAAGGGAAGAGAGAGATGAGCTGGCGTAGTGGATAGGCCCATTCAGATGGGAATTTTTAACATAAAGGCACCGTCACTTTCGCTCCCTCTCCCTCTTGCTGTATGTTCCTCTCTGTCTTCGGTCGTTCTATCTGCTCCCAAATGTGTCTGAGCGCTGCTGAAGCCACTTTTGTGGTGCTTTTCAAGAGAAACCCCTTTGAGAGGCAGCTCCTCAGGGACTGGGGACAGGCAGTCGGCCAGCTTCCAGAGTAAACATATAATCATGCCTCGGACAGCTATAATTATATCTGGGACGTGAAGGAACAGAAGCGAGAGAGAGCCAGGCAGATGCACAGTAGGAGAGGTAAAGCTGTGCACTTAATGTTTGTTTTCTGCCTTGATATAAAGCTCAAGTTGTGTACAGGTAAACAGTGAGGAAAGAGGCGGATGGCAAAGCAAGTTCGCAGCCTGTTGTGGCGAGTTTGGAGTTGAATTCTGGGTAGTGGCGGTTTTTGCGTAAGTGTGCATACACACACGTAAACGTTTAATGTCAAGGCACACACAAACACACCTTGCATGCACATCTCCACCCACAAACAGTGGAACCACACCAGGAACAGTGGGTGGTTTCAGGGCCAGTATGGAGAGCTCCCCCAAGGCCTGTTATTTAATCCAACATCTCTCAACAGAGCAACTTTAATGTGGTTAACTCACTTCAGGATTTGTGGTCAACTATCATGCTGAAGAGGAATTGATTATAGCGCTGAATTTGAAAAGGAAAAACTTCCAGTATGATTATTCTGTCATTAAAATTAATTTGCCGCTACTGAGGAGCACAACATGAACCTGGCCGTTGAATACCTGTTTTCCTTTGCATCACCTGACTTGAAACCAGCCAAGCCTTCGTCTTTTATGTGAAAGTTCCCCTCTAATTTTCCTTGTCTATGGTGCCCGAGGCAGGTTAGATGGGGGTAGGGAAGGGTGACATCACATCATTTAGGCAAATTCCATATGAAAGAAAAAAAGAAACGGTTGAAGCAATTCTCCATAAAACAGTGGAAACGCTATAAAGTTATAGGAAGCGATTAGCTAATAATTAAGCAACCCAAACAAACCCCCCACTGCTCTCACACATCATTACTGCCTCCCCAAACATACAAAGCACTGCACATGTGCACAAACACACACACACACACAGTGGAGGCTGAGGCGGTCTCCAGGGCCGTAGATTCAGGCATCAGGAGCAACGGGGACCGGGGGCTGAGGGAGCCGGCTGCAGCTGGGGTCAGGAGAAGGCACGTTAATCACCGCTATCCTGTCAACAACAAAGAGTGGGCCTCACCCAAATGCTCTGCTCGGTAGCCATAATAACACCACGTAGGTATCGCTCTGAGTCAGGCAGAGGTGTCACTAGAGAACCGAGAAGAAGGAAGTGAAGACATGGTGTGATGATGCAATTACAGGAGTAAAACAGGAGAGGGAGAACCAAGAGTAGGACAAGAAAAAAAATCTCAAGTGGTTCCTTTTCTCGCTTAAGTATCACTTACAACCACAGGGGTTTTTTTGGAGAGGGATCCCACACACCCGCTCACCCCTAAATTAAAACACTATAAATTATCATCATTGGCTGGTGTGTGACATGACTTATTGCTCGTATGCCCCACTCATCCCCCTAAACACAGCTAGTCTTTTCACCCGCACCAGTTACACTTAAACTAAACGTCAGACGCTGAACTTGGATACAAGCGCTATATTTGAATTTGTTCTACTGTAGATTCATCACCTCTGATCTATTGAGCTTTAGACGAGGATCCTAAAGTCTTCTCCACCCCCTGCCTACGCACGTACACTCGTTTTTAGTTTAGTCCAGCAAATGTGTTGTTTCAAGCTTCAGTAATTGAAACGCAAGCCTTCCTGCAGTGACCAGACTGCGACCCCACATCGGGTCACATTACTGAGCAATGGACATGTTTAGATTTTTCACTCCAAAAGAAAACATCATTAGGATCTGAGAGTGGATTTCACTTTTCCCTTATGTCCGCAACTCAGAGGGAATGGTGGCCTCCCCCCCAGCAAGGACCATGGCCTTAGACCTGACCTCCGACCTACTGGCCCTCCACAGTACACACACAAACACACACAGACTGCACATTTCTGCATTTTCATTTTAAAACAGCATTACCTCTTACACAAAGTGCAAACTATCTCCAAGTGGTCGTTTTTTTCTCCTCTCTTCCATCTGGACTGTCTCTACTCCAGCAGTTGTCTGATCTGACACTCAGCCTGATAATAGGGTCGGGCCCAAGTGAAACCAGAAACAATTTGTTTTGGTCTGAGCTATCATTCCATTTCCCATAAGCCATGCCTCTCCCTTCTCTCCTCTCAGCCCCTCTTTGTATCTCCTGCCAAGAATTAAAAGGAATGACTTTAGACACAGTTACAAAAAGCAGCTGCTGAGTAACTTTCCTCTTAGAAACATACTAAAGGCCATTCCAGATTTACATATCTTATTCCAAATCACAAACTGCATGCCTTTTAGAGAGCCCTAAGGCTGAAACAAGGCCCTCTGCTCGCTCAGATGCAGCAGCGTTTCAGAGCCCTCCTCTGGAATGAATAAGGGAGGAAGTGGAGAGGCCACACTCACCCTAAGGCAGGAAGTGACATACCCTCAGTGACGCTAGGCAGCAGTTGTTTTGAATCTTGTAAGACAAAAATAAAGTTCTTAAAAGCAGTAGTACACTGAAGCGGAGAGGATGGGAAAAGGAAAAAGGTAATTTGATTAAATTCGTTGCCTAAGGCAGCATTTTCAATTCTTAACATGTCCGTCCTAAACCCGTTGATGTAAACACAGCATGCTCTCTGACCTTTGAGGTAAACATCTGTTCAGGGATAGGCTTTCACCCTCATTCGAGCACCGGCGTACATGACATTGATGAATACTCTTTTAATCACCAAAAGAAACACATAAAATTAATCTTCATTATCTACTTAAGCAACTAAGTAAATACTGCTGTCTTGTGAGCACCAGAGCCACAAGCAAAGCTGTACAACCTAGCTTTATTGACACAAACAAAACAGGGATTTCAGGCTTGTGATTAGTTTGTTGTGAAGTCTCTAATCCACAAGGGTTTACATAAACTATGAGGTTTAGGTATCAAATCCTTTTGGGGTGAATAGTGTCAGACTTTATCCTACCTTATTTCATGAGGAACTCCTCTTCATCACTTTTAATCACTTTCCCAATCTCGCCACTGAATATGGTTCACATGTTGTTACAGCTCTTTTGGTCTAATCTGTAAATGAAGACAATTGGGGTCTCGGTGCCTCAGGAGACAGAGGGACATCCCTTAGGAGAGAAGGAAGACCCTTGAAAGGCTGAGCAGCAGCCGGTGGGTCCGGGGCCTGAGCCTCATAAAAAGAGCCGCAGCCGGCTAGGCCGAGAGGGAGGAAGGAGGCAATTAAAAGACCTGCAAGTGGCCTGAGCACTGGGCACCAGCTGACTTTTATCGCGTCATGAAATAACTACATGCATGGGCAATGGTACAGAAAGAGTTGGAGAGAGATGGAAAGAAAGAGACGGAAACTAAGATGGAGGTAGATCGGGTGTGTGACTGTAACCTGGATTGGGGCTAAACCTGGCCGGACCACCGCTGAGAAAAGGGGGCATGCTATCAAGACAGACGACTTCCTACTGGAGTCTGATTATCCCCTGGAGGCCCAGAGAGAGCGCTATAAAAGCCTCCTCATTAAGACCGGACCATTTATAGACGGCTTAATGAGTCTAGGCCACTAAAAGAAGAGAGGGAACGAGGGACTGATAAAGAGAGTCCACTTACTACTTTGGGGTTCATGTCTCTGCACCTCCCTGCCCTCAGAGGTCTAGTGGAAAAAATCACAACAATCACCTCCAAAAGGGGAAAAAATCCCACGCAGACAAGGACACAAATGAAAAGAGAGCATTGCCAGATTTTGGAGATTAGCCAAAATACAATTTATTTGCCCCGATATCTTTTTCTTACTGGTCATTTTTGTATGTGAAGTCCCCGATTTCATGAAAGCAAACATTTCTTGGATTGCAGACTCATGTGTCAGTGTGTCCACACTGCTTCCGTTTTACTGCAATGAATGTTGGAATGTACTAAAACCTACCCATGACCTTTAATACGATTTAAGGAGCAGTACAAACGTGCAACTTGGGGAACTCTGGTCTGTGATTCCAAATGTACATCCAGACCACTCGTATATTAAGTTGTTCAACAGGTCCTACAATTTTAAGTCTTACTTGAAGTCACCATACATGATTTTCTCCGAAACAGCCACAACAACTCACACTTTTTTGCGTCGGAGGCAAAAACTGATCTACAACCGAGTGACTGGATGGGCCCTCAGCATCTGATAAGTCCCACAGTACAAACATAGCGAGGGGCTCCTATAGGTTGGTCATCACAACACTCCCCCTCAAGCTCCATGCATCCTGGTCACCGCCTTCCATGATAAAAACACTGATCCTATCTGTCCCTCTGAGAACAACAAACGCTACATCTTGACACCAGCACTGTTAAAGTCACCCTAAACACACACATGCATTTGCACATGTACCCACCTGTGGTAAGTGTCTGAAAAACAATTTAGATTCACAAACATTCCCAAACCACAAGCTACTATAATCTTAATTAAAACCAAATGCTCCTTAGTGAGATATTCTGAGAATAATTTAATTTGGTTGGTAGAATTAGAAAAATATAATAAAGCCTGCCTCATTTACACTTTAT
Source organism: Harpagifer antarcticus (assembly GCA_902827135.1). NCBI lineage: Eukaryota > Metazoa > Chordata > Actinopteri > Perciformes > Harpagiferidae > Harpagifer > Harpagifer antarcticus. The sequence continues at coordinate 21,907 of CADEHL010001222.1, read as the reverse complement.
CCAACACCATCCTCGAGACCACATTGTAAAATCCTAGTTATACTAATCATGCAATACGTATTATAATTCAATGCCCATAAATGGTGCATTAAAAGTGCTGGCAGTAGTCCTGGAGTCCTTTCACAGGGCACTTCTAATGACTGCAGATGGATTTGTTTCTCTACTTCTTTACTCGCTCGGTGGCACATATTCCCCCACGGAAATAAAGAGGTGTTGTTCTGACAGAAAAGGGCTTTGGGGTGGTATCAGTGCGCCACTTTGTGCCAGGGCAGAGAAAAAGAAAGTGAGAGCGAGTGAGGCAGTTTGAGGAAGAAGAGCTTAGAAGTGTGAATCACTTTGAATTGCCTTGTGTTGAAAAGTGCTCTATAAATAAACTTGCCTTGCCTTGCCTTGCCTTGAATGATTAATGACAGTGCTGCGCAGACAGCAGTCTGGAAGGGATGAGTTGCACAATAAGATGGGATCATTAGAATCTTACACATTTAATTAGATGGTTCCCCTCCTGCAGGGTCCTTTAGCATTTGACTCCAGGTCACAGCGTAATGCTGCGACACCCCTGCAGAAGGATATCATAAAGAAAAATAGTATCTGACATTCAAAGAATAGCTGAATTGGAGGGACTTTTTTCTTCTTTCAACTAAACCGTGAAGCACCTTGGAGCATGAAATGTGGCTCCAATTGTTTCTCTGTGTGTGTATCCACCCATAGCGCTAGAGAAGGGTTATTGGCAGTCAGGAGGAGGGGAGTTTCGGGAGGGGATGCTGAGCTGAGAATGTGAGGAATGTCCAGCCCTGTTTACAGCCCGGGCCGGTTCACACCTGCAGGTCAGGGTGCTATCACCAGCCCCGGCCCCTCCTCTCCCTTCTGCCCTCCTCATTACAAGAGGGTCAAGCTCAGAGGTGACCTAATTAGAACCTCATTACATCACAGACAATCTCCATTAGCATGCCAAGCTGGCCTGTTAATCCATTAGCACCACAGAGGCCCCCAGGGCAGCCTTTACATTCCTGCCCCTGTGGCCCTCACTGAGGGCCCCCGCCACACACAAGCACCGTGTCACATACACACCTATACCTATGTTTATGGGAGACACCAAAAATGATGCTAGTGTATCAACAATAGCATCAACGTTACCCATAGCATAATCAATCGTATTTACCTTTATGGGAACATCCGTATGTATTGGTTGCAAGGTGAACTACAGTATCAAGCTTCAGTCATTGTTTAAATACTATTATTGTCAAAAAAAGGATAATTTAGTCAAAATAGGTTTCAGTTACTGCTTTCGTTATTCATCAATCACATTCTTTTCTGAGGATTGGATAAAACCTCCTCATTTACAGTTAAGTGGATGCGGAGGTCTGTCATCTCTCGGTCCCGAAAGCATCCTAAGCAGCCACCATCTGCAAAATGGTCAAATCAAGTTGAGTAAATCCAAATATTAGGTCCTATGAAAGCTAACATTCAGAAAGAAATCACTCTTTGTTTTTGGTGGGACCATGCCAAGCCATTTTGATGAGTCGGTGATGTCCTGACACATCAAGGTCTTTAGGCAAAGTGGGACTGAGGAGGGGGGAAGCATCGGCTTTTTCTACGACTCTGGTCTCTGAGCAGTGCTCCACCTGAGTGTTTTGGCCGGGCTACAGGCTGCCGACAAACTCAAAACATGTTACCTCAACTGTGTCTTTCTACATCTGCTGAAGAGCATGTCCAGCTCCAAGATAAATCCTTTCTTCCCCCTTTCGACCATTAGAGAGAAATGAAAAACACAAAACTGAAAGTCATATTTCAGCAAGCTGTTTTTTGGCACTGACGCTGCAAAGTTACAACGCTCTAAATACTCTTGTGTATCTGACCTGTGTCTGCTTGTTATTATAGTTCATATCCAAGTGAAGTTTTCAAAAATGCTCAATTACAGATCTTCTCAAAGTAAGGTGCTGTCGTAGAGTCAAGCATATCAACACATTTCCCTGCTCCTTTTTCCAAGTGTTTACCCCCATAAATGAACTCCCCTCTCTGCGCCTTTGTTGGGTAGGGCCTCTAAAGTGCTGGGTACAGCTGTGGGGTTGTGGCCCAATGCTGGGGACTGAAAGAGTCAGTATCTATCTCCTCACTGGGGACCTGGGAGACACTGAGCCCCACTACCTTCCCTTTGAAACCTCTCCCCTCTGGTGACTGGCAGACCATACAACGCTCAGAGCTTTGTAAGTGACTCCATTGTCGGGGGCAGATTGAGAGGAAAAAAGTGGTCTAGCCCTAGGGATAGAAGAGCAAGGTGAAACAAAAAGGTCTGGCTCTGTGGTCTGAAGAGGGCAGGAATGGATCAAAGGGCTGGGTGCTGACCTGCGGCCTTTGTCCGTCAGACAGCCCTGGCTTCATTTAACCTCTCTCTGGAGGCCGGCAAAGCCCACTGGGATATCGTGCTACACAGAAGCCATGCCCTATGGGGACATCTCAGTGCCTCCTCTTCAACCCCTCCACCGATCCCTCTTTCTCCTCCTCCACCTGGGACAATATCACAGGTGAAAGTGGATGGGAGGGGTTGGTCTGCGCTTCGCCCCAACCTGTCAGGGATCCACCACAAAGGGAGCTGAGCCCTCTCTCCGGATGCCTGGCGGTCACGTCTTACCTTACTACAGAGCATTCACATGGCCCTGCATCCTCCCTGCCCTGGCTCCACAGGGAGAGCCGCAGCATGGAGGGAATCTGAACAGAGAGGAGCTCTCAGTCGCTCACCTGGGGATGATAAACCTCAGCTATGTGGCAAACAAAGGTGAACTTAGTGGATCTCTGATGCATTGTTTAGTTGGGGAAACTTAAATCTTCTAGCCCTAATGAACTGTTGAATAGAGAGGATTTACTGTGGTTCAAGGGGCCATGTGTGACTTTTACAAACCTGTCTATCATGCTTTCTATAGGGGCAGGCCGGAAAAACAGGCTGTGCACAATACATCCTACACAGCAAAAAACACAGTGTACATTGTACTCTATAAGAGTACATTTAACACCAGTCTCGGGGTGTATATAGGTCCAAGAGTTTGGTGTTCTCTGAACACTGTCAAAAGTGTAAAATATGAACTCCAAATAAAGAGTTAGATTTGAACACTTTGGGAGTCAAAATATACTGATCTGTATCCAAAACTAAATATTTTGTGATTACACTGTTACTACCCTGTTAGTCCTGTTATTACAGACATTGATATTGAGAAAGTCCTTCAAACATGCAAATAACTAAACTGCAGATGTGAAGTGGGGCCCTGCTCATCTCCGTCATCAAGAGATTTAAAGAAAAGGCTATATATATGAGTGCCTTAGAGAAATGTAGTCGTGGCATTAGAGCAACAGATGAACGTTTCTAAAAGAACAATTCCCGGGTTACTGGATCGCTGTGCCCTAAAACGCACCAGAGGTCAAGGTGCGGAGCAGTTGAAGAGGAAGACGGAAGCTGGGAATAATGGGAGGCAATGGAAGCAGAAAGACTACCTGCGCTGAGATGGGGATGGGGGGTCTAACTATGTTGGGAACGAAAGCGGCCAAATCGTCCTGCTTTCATTAGTGCGCTGAGTGAAGCCTCTGCCGAAGCCTCGATTCCCAAGACTCTCAGATAACAAGTGGCTTCCCACACTGAGGCTTTCTGTTTTCTGTTTCCTCTCTAATAAAACTAGCCAGAGAGCGGGAGAGAGAGACGGGGGAGAAAGAGTGATAGACGGGTGGGGAAAGGAGAGAGGGGACCCCCTTGGTCTGCTGTTATCTGTCTAACTCAGTCATTTGGGGGAGGGGGGGGGGCAGTTTGGTTTATTTTCCCTAAGCCCAATGAATGACTGCCGACAAGGCATTTCTGATGGCCGTGATAAGATATCCCACCCCCGGTGTCCAGCCCCTCCAGCCCCGACCAGACCTCCAGCTCCGGCCTTTCAAGTAACCAGGTTACCCATCCTCCTAAGAGCTGGTACTGAAAGACAAGGTAAGGTGGTCTCGCGCTGAAATGCACAAATGTAGCAGACTGAGTGAAAGCGGAAGGCATCGAGTGGAGGTCACTTATATGACCCCCCACACACAGTAATGCACATAACGAGACAAAAGCATTCCATAGGCAATGCCAGCCATCCTGTTAGTGATAGGCTGTAGATAGGGCCTATAGGACTCTACTCCATGCAGCTGTCTGCTGTAGGCAGAGCATGTTGTGTTTGTCTGAGGCCCAGGTCAAATGGATGCAAACATTTTGGATGTACAGAGGTCAGTGCTGCTGACTGTTTAACCAGCTGCCAGCTGCTATCATACTGTATGATCAACATGTATTCTACAAGATTCAAAGGTTTTAATGTCATATGCACATAAGCTACAGTGTAGCAATGACAATCTTATGACCCAAGCTCCTCCAACGATGCAACATATATAATAAAAAATAAATAAAATAAAAAATTGTGCAAGAAGTCTATATACACGTAAATAGAATATGGTGTATGGTATATACCATGGAATCGAAACATTAAAAGCACTTGCAGTCGTTCATGCGATTGTGATTTGTTTTACGTCTTCAAGAAAGTTACAAATAAATGGTTTTGTCACACAGCATTTGCATTGGTTAAACATAAAGGTCAACTTTTTTGAAAGATCTGTAAATGTTGTACAGGTGCTGTCCTATGAGCCCAACATGGAAGGGCCGTTTCCTCCGCTCTGTAGAGTGGGCCTGTTTAACGCCACATAAAAAAGAAGTTAGGGGAGGCCAAGAAGGGAAGGCACAGATGAACTCCAGCGGGGGCAGTCTTATTACTTCCTATACCCAACAATCCTTCTTTAAATATATACACACAAATGTGCATTTAAATGAATTTGACTGCATATGCTCACACAGTCAGAAACCACATACAAATAAACAATGTAACGGGCTAAAGTAAGAACTTCTAATGCTGTTTTGTCAGCAATGGGCCTGCAGAGGAAGGGATAAGTGTGACATAGTGAGATGAGTCAGCATGGGCACAGAAGCTTAACACATGTACACTAAAACACACATACTGAGCCAAGCTGCTTCTCATTTGGAGGTTCCACTTCAGAGCATGCAACCGCCCAATGGTCCTAATCGAACCTCCCTGCTCTGCCCTGTCCGCTCCCCTCGCTGATAGCAACTGGAGGACGCGGTAGAGGGAGGGAGTGAGGGAGAGGAGAGGAGAGCATGCGGGTGTTTGTGTTGGAGAGGTAGGGTGGCAGGGGTGATAAACTGTGACCTTCTCCTCATACTGCAACATGCCTAATGGCTGCTCTGAGTGCTCCGGCTCAAGGTGTCTGAGCCTCTAAATGGAGGGGTATTTTTAACCTAGTCACTCACACACACACACTCACATATTAACAAACACTGTGAATGGTGTGCATAGCCATGGCTGACGTCCGGGTGCACCACAGGGTGAGCGAGGGCTGGCGAGTTGGCACGCAGCGCTGGCAGTACTCAAGTTCCTGATAGCTTTCAGGGGCCTTTGATGTTCCTTGCATCCCCCGGCCCCCTCATCGCTCCATCCCCCCGGCCTCCCCCTCGCAGGAAATTGCATTCTGTCCGCTGCCATAGCAGATAAATGAGGCAGGAGAGGGGCTGCACACTGTCACCAGCCGACCTGGCCTGTCTCACACTGCAACCTGCAGTGTGTAAGCCGCGTGTGCTCCTACCCGGCACCCATGGCTGGCTTGTATGGGCAACAATGCCGTTGTATAATCTAACATCACTCATGGAATAGATACCAACAAGTGATATTCTTCAAATTCAACGCAAATTAAATCTTCAAAATATATAGGTAATTTTGCAGGAAGCATGCTTTATTTAATGTTTTGGAATAGACTCTATAAAGTATTTCTTGCATTCTTGTGACATATTCTGTATGTAAAGTATTGCTGTTCCTGTTTTAATGTTCTTCATGTGTATAGCTGTCATTACACCTGTACAGGAACTGCAGTTGAAAATGAGCCGAGGTGGCTTACCTGTCAAATTGACATACATTGATAATAGTGTGCACTGTCTCTGCAACATGCATACATTTTAAAAAGTGTACATAGAAAGTATGTATATGTACTGTAACTCCAAATAGCAATGCAAACATACTGCATGCATACATCCTCACCTTATCTGTCTGTTATTAGCTTTAGCATCGGACAAGGATAACAACACTTTTCACGCTTGCAGTTAGCGTGTCACATCTGATTACATCATGGTGGGATTCCTGCGATCCCTCCGTAGACATTGTCTGGGAATGTCGAGAAACAACACAGCTAAAAAAGAACTGCTCACGCAATGGGGACCCCAGTGGTACTTACTGGCATGGAGGCGACTAGAAATGTACGGGACGTAGCATATGAACATGTGTGTCTGTGCATGTGTGAGATCATGCTTTTGTGGGGTTTGACATTGTGTGTAAGTGTGCACATGTGTGGCTATAGGTACATGTCTGAGATCATGGGCGTTGTGCAAGTGACTAGCCTCAGCCAACAAGTATGTTTGATTAGTGTTGCACTACATGCAAAGCAGGCCGCTGTAGCGAAATGGGTTACAGCTACAAGGTGATGTCAGTCCTATTGGAACCAAATAATAAAACCCCACCCTCCATACTATAGGCTTGGAGTCCTTATACTAGGGGGCGACATTAAAGTATTTCACATATAAACATCAAATATTTCTGTCATATTACATTTCCTCATCCATGTAATGATAAACATGACACTGACCTTGACTCTTATCTGTCTCAGGCCTTATCGAGTATTTAAGAGATATTTTGAGAACCTTAGGGTGCACTGCCACATTCACAAGTTTGTTTTGCATGACTCATGAAGGCCATGAGCATGTTCATAACATGGAATATTTATTAGTTCAATAAATTGTGCTTTATCTTTCCATTGGTCTAATGAATGAAGATGTGTAGCCTAAGAGGATGTACCTGTCTGCTCAGGAACAGTTTTTTTTATCCTTCCCCTGTTTTTTTTTCTCACCAAATGGACTTGAACTGAGGACTTTGCAGTTGCATGCACCTCAAACCCCTTGCTTTATATATTTTGAAGGTGCATTAGTAACATGGATGTTTTTCTACAGGTGAAGTTGAAGTGACATCAGCATTTGATACATCTGTTTTCGTCAGCCATTCCTGTATCTTCTCTTTTGTGGTATGCCAACTTGTATGCAACCTTTCAGTTACAACAACAAGGCACCTTGTGAAACATAGATTCACAAAATTGCTGATTCCTGAAACCATGTAATTGAAGATTATTTGAGTTTTCAAACGTATCTTTACTTGACTGTTTTCCCCAAAAAAGTTTTTAAAGCCAAAATCAAGAGAAAAAGATACATTTTAATAGCAAACATTGTCTAACCCGCTAACCCCCTCTCCCCTTCCTCTCTGCAGCAACTCTCCCCTCCCTACAACACTCTCCTGTTGATGGGAGTGATCTTGCATGTGGTGAGTGAAGAGAGCAAGGACACCATGTGGTTTTCTCTTGTGTAACACACACACACACCAACTGCACATACACACATTTATGTACACACGACCCCATTACCCACCACCTCCACCTCCGCAACTGCCCCACATGACCCTTCATGCTCCTCTGAGCTGTAGCAGAGCGCCCATACACATCAGCAGGCTTCTGATTGACAGGCCGTGAAGATACACCAACATGGTCTCCATTTAGCTCAAGTACCGCACCGCCATCACCTCAGAAACCCCCACCCACCCTCCTCTCGTGTCCCAGGAGAAAACACACTTGAGCCAAAGTGTTTCAGAGCAGGATGTTTCCTGGGGAGAAAAGGTTTCGTCTCGGGTCAGCGTACACTGCTGTGATGGAGGGTGCTTTTTCACGAGGGTGTGGGAGGGGGGCGGTCAGCTTATGGTGAGAGGGGGGGGAGGGAGGAGGGGTTGTGAGAAATGGAAACAAGGAGTGTGGATGTTTGAAGAAGCAAACCGTGTGTGTGTGTGTGTGTGTGTGTGTGTGGCCTAGCATTACTATACTTGTGGGGACCTAAATCTGTTTACACAGTCACGTGTGGGGACTCGCCGCCCTTATGGGGAATCATTCATTTTAGGGTGAAGACTTGGTTAGGGTTAGGTTAAGGGTTAGGGTTAGGCATGTGTTGGTTATGGTTAAGGTTAGGTTAAGTCTCCAGGAAATGCATGTAAGTCAATGGTGTGTGTGTGTGTGTGTGTGTGTGTGTGTGTGTGTGTGGTGGGGTAGCTGGGTGTCTGGGGGTTAGAGAGTTTGGAGAGGTGATGTGGTGGAGGGGGTGCTGAGGGTGTTTAGTCCTGAGAGGAAACATTAGCAAAGCGAGGAGGAAAAGCTGCCAAATTAACTTCTCACCCTTTCAATCACACCCCTGAGAGTTCCTGCCCCACTTTACTTCTGCCGATCTGGCTCCACTCTTGAAGGATGAAGGAGTTGTAGTTCTTGCTGTCAATTTTTTCTCTTTTAAAAAAAAAACAACCCCTGCAGCGTAGAGAAACATGGCACCCTCCAAGTTCACCCTTACGACCCTCTACACCCTTCACCATGCATCTTGTTCTCCCTGTTGAACCCCCGTTTCATTCACCGGCCAAAACGCACTACAAACACCAGCACCACAGCCAATCAGCTTGCAGGATCTCCCCCTGCCTCCGCGCCTTGTTCTGCAGCAGCGGAAGGGCTTCAAACATGCCTGTCCCAAATAACAGCAATGTGTGAGAAATCAAACTCATACCTTGTTAAACATTCACTCTCAACACTGGCCAACACAATTAATCGAGCCCCAGAGAAAATAAAAAATCGCTCAATCTATCACATTATCCTGGGAAGAGAGTAAACTGCATTTATGTGGGTTTAAAAGATCACCAGAGGAGTGGAGCAGATGGTCTTTCATGACTGGTGCTTTTGTAAAGCCATCCATGTGCATTCGGCTCAACCCGCTCCAGCCTGAGAAACATGGTCTGAAGTGTGTGGTAATACAGTTCAGACCTCTCTCCTCCTCTCTATCGTTCTCCACCGCCCTCCCTGACATTCCTACACAGAGACGTTCTGCCCTAATTTGTTTGTATTTGTGCATTTTTTCAATGTTCTGCTTTGCCTTCCTTCTTTCCTCGCTCCCTCTCTATCATGTACCAGATTAGGTGGTTGGTCCCTCCTCTTTAGGGCCCTTCAATCTAAAATAGATGATTAGAGTCATTCTGCAAGACAAATGTAACTTTTCTGGACGCTCTAAATCTGTTTAGGCACATTTAATAGTGTCAATTATTGTGGGGCCAGACGGGGGACTTGGGCCTTTCTGTAGTCAGGGCCCTTAATAACATTGGCTACAATGAGAAGCAGATGCTGACCCGCTTGGTCCCTTTGAAAAAAGACATTTGAGTAGCTCTGCTTCTAATTTATGAGCCCCCCTCCACATCTGGAATTCTTTATAATTAAAACATAAACCCCAAAGTTCTACTTCCACCTGTCAAACGTTGAGAAGATGAACATAGTAATGGGCTTCTCCTGCATTGGTGGAGATGGAGAGACTGGTTTTGCTTGTTCCTTTTTTTTTTTAAACGAGGGAAAGGGGCAATAGGGGTGTGCAAAGAGAGGCCTTCTTTTGTGATTGTTTTGCTTTATGGCAAGGTCTAGTGCACTGCATGATTCTCAGCTCTGCAAGTTTAACCCGAGCCACTACAAATACACCCACGAAAGTGAGCCGGAAGTCACATGTTCATTGTAGAAGTATACAAGTCAAACTATTTCTGGGTGTATCAGGAAACGAAAACATGAACAAAAATGCTATATTTTTGTATTTCTTTCTCTGAAGAACCAGGTTAAATCAGTGAGAAACAAAAGCAATATAGCGAGAGGGAAACAAAGATTTCCGATCTCACACTCGAACAGGAAGCATCACGTTCAAGCTTAATAGATTTCCTTTCCATGTAGTAGCAAGTTATCAAAGCAAAGAAATGGATTTGCCATGGCTGCTGAATAACATAATTGCCTAGGGTTTGTTCCAACAGATCAATTGTGTGTGTGTGTGTGTGTGTGTGTGTGTGTGTGTGTGTGTGTGTGTAGCCCCTCAGACTTAAAGCTCCCTTCATTAAATTGAATTAAGATCCTGCACCCAGCAGATTAATTTTTTTGTCTTTTCTTCCTCTCCTCCCTCACACCCTTCTTCCAAGACAAAAGCAGCTGTGAGAGGGGTCGAACTTGTGGAGGTTGGAGAGTGCAGCTCTTGCGGTTAATCCTGCTGTGAGTATGGCCATGAGGATGGCATTCCTTCCTCTTTCTCCACTACTGCCAGACCACTCTTATTAAACCTTTAGTATTAACATCCATAGAAGTCTATGCAGAGACCTGATCTACAGCAGCTTCCTGTGGCTTCTGCTAGAAATGAAGAGGGGGTCCCACATGCTGAGCACTGGTGGAACGGGGTGTCTGAGAATTCACTCCCAAATGCACACCTGTAACACCTGCAAAAAGACTCATGGACATATGAGCCAACATGAAAACAGACATAGTTGTTATTCCCAAAGTGAAAGTCAGCATCCTGTAGGTATCATGCTCCTGATGGGGTCCTCGCAAATCTTCCTCATCACCCGCCGACAGACAACTGCCCTCCGTTGCTACTGTCAGCTGTGATGGAGAGAGACAACATCGTCTGCAGGTGTGAGGCCGTTAAAACCAGACCAAAGAAGTTCCCAACAACGACATAAAATGCACGTGGAGGCGGAGGGGTTTTAAAAAGGAGGAGGTTTTGCTGTTGTCCTGGGGGAGAGAAATGAGCAGCACAGTGTGTGAGTGGGGCAGCAGGGAGGAGAACATGAGCTAAACAAGGTGGATGGAGAAAGAGAGGGCAGGCTGTGAGCTGTGCACAAGATAAAAGGGGGAAAAGTGGCAGAAAAATAAGGTGAAAGGAGGGGAAGGGGAAGCAGGGCGAGCTACTACGCAGGGAGGGAGGGAGGGAGAGAGAGAGAGAGAGAGGAGGGCCTCTTTGTGGATCATTGACAGATAATGGGCTCATTAGGCCAAACGTAGCTTAAAAAGGCTGTGGCTCTCTAAACAAACAGAACAGGCGCTGAGGAGACGGACTTAAGGGCCCGACATGGATAGAGATATAATGAGGCCCTCCGCCCCCGCCCGGCAGAGCAAAGGGAACCAACTGCCCGCCCGCTCAAATTTCCCAACCATCAGCCAACCTGCCTCAACCCCAGTTGCCCTCAGCTCCCTCACAAATGAACCTCTATGATTCTCTGTTACGCTTTGTCTCTATGCCTCTAGTTTTTTTCTTATTCTTTTTATTCATGACAATTAGAGTAAGTAGAAATATTTTCTTTCAAGTAAACATTTAAAAAATGCAAACTTTTGTCTCACAGTTTGGCACTCTTTCCACATTTAGCTTTTGAAAAATCTCCAAAGTAAATCTTTGCGAAAATGCACCCTTGCTCTTGTGGTTTGGGTAAGGCCTTTGGTTCGTTTAGAGTTGCATTGCAGAGATAACTGGTTAAGCACCACAGAAAATACCTTGTCGGTTTTAGAGTAAAATGTAGCCTCAAGGAAGAGGAATACAGAAATCTATTGGGAAAACATATTTTAAAAATGTTAACTCCACTCTTGTGTCATCAATTATTCTACACTTGAATATGCCTCTGTATTTGTGATTAATAGCTTCACAATAATAGAGCTTTGATGTGATCTTATCAAAGCAGTGCAAAAAATACTTTTTACCTGCTTAACTTAACAGCTATTGAGCCGCATCAAACATACTCTTTTTTTGACACCAAATAAATTATTCGAGTGGAACAAAATCAACCTTTTGTACCTGTTGTTTTTGATATTGGGGTGGATTTTCCATATAACCTGGAAAAACTAGTGTGGATTTGAGTTTGTTTTGACACACAAAATATGTTTTTGGGTAAAGCCTGCTCAGTGTGGACAACGTCATGATCTCACTCAAACAAAACTACACTTCTCAACTCCCCTTGCTCCACTTAATGGGCTTGCCCACACATCAGCCACCCAAATCTTACTCACTGCGAGCAAGCTTGTTTGTTGACTGTAGTGGGATACTCATTTTGACTCATGCATTAGATGGGTCCTTCTTTAGAAAACACCTGGCGTTGTTTATTGTCCATCACCTTGTAAAAAGCAGCAGTCAACATCATACAGTTTGCCATTGTGCTGTATTATTCACTCATTAGTCTAAGCAACCCAGCACTGTCCTCATCCCCAGCTCTCCCAGAGGAGCAATATTGCAGAGAAAGCCTCTCAGCTCATGCAAAGAAAATGTTACTGTGAAGGCAGAAGAAATGTGAGCCGCAGTATTAAACGCTTGTGGTAAAAGGATGCTGCTCAAACAAAGAAGTTTGTGGGAAACTTGAATTCCCATTAAGCAATTTGGATGTGATTTGCCAAGCCAGAAGGGAATTGGCCTTCAGTTGTGTTCACTCAGAAGCCATTACTGTAAAGAATCATCTCTATGCAGCAATAGTTTTGGTGAATAACAAATTCCTTTAGAGATCCAAATTGATATTGTATGACAGCGCATGCGATTGAAGTGCTCCACTGTAGCATACTATAAGGTAAGATGACTGTAAGCAATAACAGAGCCGTTTGCCTTGAACTCCTTTGTAATCAACTCAGGGAAACGTTAACACAGTGCATGGTCATCCAACCATTGAAACTGCCACGAGATTTATAGTGAGAAAAAGTTAAGAGGCTGCAGTCTCCAGGAAACAAAAACATCTTCCTCTCTTCTCCCATTACAGAATGTGTGCCTTGGTTTCCCTTTATTAATACCAATATATTACACTGGGAAAAGCAGGAGAGCATTACTTAAAAAGGACAGAAGGAAAAAATGGAGGTATTGTAAAGGAGGCCGGGGCAGTTTCTGTTCATCTCCAGCTGCTTCCCTGCTCATCACGCTGAGAACTAACATGAAACACACTCACGCTACGGCCTCCTCTCACACACATCTGACATCCATTAAGGATACTGATGGAGGACCAAGCCTCTGAGGGGACTTGCGGTCCCATCTCCCAGCTCCTCTCCTAGAAAATAAATGATAGGAAGGGGGAGAGGAAAGAGATTAAAAAAGGGGGATATATCTATACATTGATCCAAATAGGCTATATAAATCTTTTTTTTTTTTCAATTGTTGGCAACCAGAATGTTCAGAAGTATATATGAGCATACACTTTTTAGCAAAGGGCAATACTTTCTATGCAAAACACCACATTTTACCATGAGTACATCCATTTGTGTTTGACCCCCAGGGAGATTGAAGGAATACTATCACAGTCAATCAATTTAACAAAACACAGCTAAGTGTCCACTACACAGGAGGAAGCATTACCAGGAAAGGTTGTGAAAAAGAAATATGTACAGATGGGGCCCTAGAAGAGCAACATAAAATGACTTAAGTGCCACAGGGTTTTGTGGTATGTCTTTCTACTTTACCAGCCATCACGGTATATAACCAAACACCACAGGGGCCCCTACTCTACTTGGGAATAAAAGTAAAAAATATGAAATGGTCATTAAAACAAATAGATTCATAGAAAATAAAAAGTAATTGCAATTCCGACAGTACTTACACAACAGACAAGAAGATATGAATATGTCTTGCTCTACTTACCACAGAGGCAGTTTTGCAGAGTATACCCGTCTTTAAGGGTCCCCGCGCTGTTCTGTAAAAACATTCCAAAGCTGTCTGTGGGATAAGTCTATTCCCTGGGAACTTTTCCCCACTCAGATAAGTCAACCCTGACAGTGTGAAACATCATCTGAAAACATTGAGAATTGGCCGAACACATGTAGGTCTCCATGCAGGGCCACAGGGGTCCTGAGGGCAGAACACTCACCTTGTAAATGACAGGCAGATCTAAAAGAGAAGAAGTTCTCAGGGACAATGGAATAGACATTATCCTTCTGCTTATATAGGGATTTTAAATCTGTACTAGAAGAAAGGCTAAAAGGCAGAACTTCTGAAAACAGTGCAGCAAAGACTTTCTTGCAAGAGAGAATGGAAAATAATGTTTGTTTTTTTGCTGATCTGTCTGTTAAATTACTTAAATAGCTTGACTTACTGGAAGCAGTTAGCCAGTAACCAAACCCACATACAATCTCTAAAGCTCATCGATTAACATGTTATATCTCATTTGCTTAATCCCTTCCAGTCCCTATCTTCAGACAGATCCATGCTAGTGTTCCCCTGATTCCAAGTGTTATGCTAAGCTAAACTACCAGCCTATTTTCTGTAGCCCTTCCATTAATAGACATATTATAGGCTATACAGTATGTGAGATTGACCTCTCATCAAGAAAGCAAAGTTCTGCTGGGAAAAACGAATGATGAATACCAAGTGTGTACATTAAAGTGGCTAGCATTGGGATAAAATGAGCTGGAGAAGGTGTCTGTCCAAACAAGCCAACACTAGCTCCCTGTTTGATGTGTATAGAGCTGAGTGAGAGGAACGTCACCCTGCTGTCTACTTTACTTGTTTACCTCAGCATGTTACCCAATCGGGCCACCCCACATGGACCCCCACACATGGACCCACAGCCCACACAGGCAAACAGAGGGATAAAGAGAGGGATGGTGTGAAAGAGAGGAAAGACACACCTCATTAATCTTCCTGGGTCTTTCCACTCCACGGCTGTCTGTTTCCCCAGCAAGTTTACTTTTACATGGAGGTGAAAGTGACTGATACCCGAACAGTCGACTTAAAAGGCTAAATGTTCAACGTCATCCACAAGTCATCATTTACAGTCTGTAATTTGAACACTGTGCTATTTTCTGAACTCGTTCATGTTTTCTGCACTGCTCATCTCTTAACATGGAATTCCAAAATATGTTTTGACAAATACTTTCTTCTCCTGTCTGGCATGTTAAGAAGTGGGGCTGCTCTATTATGACGGGTCGAAGAGAGCACATCAAAACTTACATGTACAGTTACTGAGTTCTCCTGATAAGGTTTATGGTCTAAAGATGGCCCTCGTGAAGTGCTCTGATTCACTCACACCAAGTTTTTTTACTCAAGTGAAAGACTTCTGCCTGCCGACAGAAACCAGGCAGGCAGACTTGTCCACCTTTTGAAACATTGCAGCATCCTTTTGTTCTATTAAAGCAGTCAACAATACATTTTTCACGGAAGCAGTGCAGGTAAGACGAGAAGTTCACAGTGACCCTTTCTTGTCTTCACTGTGAGGCCGAGGTAACCATCGGAAACTTCAGGAAACCACTGTTTCTGGCCAACAAATACTCTGGAACCTAACACTGAAACCAAAATATGTAATTTTCAAACTTTGTTTTTTCAATGGAATGAATGATGAAAATGCAGCATGATAGCGAAGTTTAAAGGTGAAGTGGACTTGGAAAAGCCAAGCTAGCTGTTTCCATTAGTTGTATGTCTTAATGCTAAACTAAGCTAATGATCTCCTGGACCAAACTTCAAATTAAATACTCAAATATGACGGTGGTATCAATCCTCTCATTTAAATCTTTACAAAAATGCAAATACAGGTATTTTCCAAAATGTCCCGCTATTTCTTAAGGTTACTTGAATGCTTGAACTGTAACCTGTTTGAGATTAACCTTTTTTAGTTTTTCAGGTCAAAAAGCAAAAGAGACAGCAACACACACAACCCTAACCCCAATAACAAACAATAGACTCCATTATTAGGTCTCACCCATTGTAATGAAAAATCACCACATATAAAGACTTGTTGTTCTTGTCAAACTCAAATTCTCTCACACAAACAAACATGGGGAAAGCAGTCAGGCAGCCCATCCCAGGCCAGGCTCCAGCGCGGAGGGAGACTTGTGAATTGTAGCAGGGAGTCTGAATGACAATGGGTCTGGGAGCCCTGGAGGAGATCGTTACGGGCAACAGGACCAGGCAGCGGCTGCCGTATGCTGAAGTCAACAGCCCCAATTACCCACCTGGAACCTGGAGCCCAGACAGCCGGGGGGAGGTGGAGCCGCTGGCCTGACCCCGGCTACAGGCTGCAGGGACAGAGGAGCCCCAGCCCAGACTGATCAACCACGACTGTGACGTCTCTCTGCTCTTAGTCCCGCCCTGTTGGTGACCTGCATGCGCCCCTCCCTTCCATTATATTTGCCCAAAACCAGCCTTGTTAAATTCCCCTCCATTTCCCTACCTCTTTTATGACCACACCCAGCTATCCCCACCTAAAACTGCTGTGCTACAGTTTAATCACCTCTGGATGTGGGTGGAGGTGGCTGGTGGGGGCTTTGGGGGGGTGGAGGCGAAAACCACACATTACATCATGTATTTACTTATCCAGGGTTGCTAGCAAGTGACATGGAGAGTGGGGGTGAAAGGTGAAGGATTCGGGAGTAAATGAGTCATGACCAAAACCAAAGGGTCGGATCCTGAGGGCAAGGTTGCTTAAACACCAAAAGGTACACAACACCTCCACAAAGACACTCACATATCTGTGGTTGGAGCGTAAAAGTCCTTAAACCTTCACATGAACACCTGGGGTTCGTGTGATTGCTACAGACAAATGTCCAACCTAATCCTCAGAGGCTTCCCAGATGTACATGTCTTGAACATAACACCATAATGTTTCCCAGCATACCGAGTAAGCACTTTGAGATTATTTGCTATTAATGAAAACAATTAGGGGCTCAGGCTTTTGGTAGCCTGCCAACTACTGTTTCAACAATTTTCCTTCCTTGAAAGTGGAATTTGAACTCCCTAAATTGCTTCCCTTTAGTAACAATGCCGTAAACACCCTCCAATCCCCTCTCAAGCATCTGCCCATGGTCAACATCACCTCGGTAACTGCTAGTGACATGTGCCGCAGATCGGCCTTGTAGTGCGTCCAACCACCCAACCTTAGCGAGGTGGTGCAGCTCAGAGAGACCAAACAGACCCAGGGAAGTCAATCAGCAGACTGTTCCATTTACTGTGAGTGTGGGATTTCTTTATTTCAATTCAGGGATCCTCCACCCTGAGAAAATGGACCACTGAGAGGGTGAAACAGAGGTAAAAAGCATGATAGAGGAGGTAAGAAAGGAAAGCAAAAGAAAACAGAATACCGGTGTTGGATGGACTTCCACTAATTCATCTCCCGTCCCAGAAACCCCTTGCCTGTCTGTTGGAGCGGCAATGGCCCGCGCGGAGACATCAAGCGCATTCCAAGAGTCGGCCCAATTACGGGCAGATGAGGGGCAGTTCTCTTTGTTTAAGAACAAAGCCAGAAGTGACACAACTGGTCTTTAAAGGGAGCTCTCACAGCCGTGGCTGAGGAGAGGGGGGCCCAGTGGGTGGGGGAGGTGACCAGCTGGTTATAAATATCTATTTGGTCAGTTACTGGAAGGAAAATGTGCAGTTTGTTTGTCATCCACTCATCCAGGTGGTGGGCCTATAGTGGTTGAAAAACATCAGAGCAGAGAGAGAAGCCAACCTGTTTCAGTTTGACTGCCAGAGATGAAGAATTTGACTAATTCTTATATGAAAGCCACATGTCATTCTCCTGTGTAAACCTGCAGTGAGAGAAAGCTCCCATTGCATTTAACCCAGTAATTATTCTGGCCATTCAAATGAGATATTACAGCAATATGAATTAGTCTTGAACTCATAATTATGCAACGCTTCAGCATGTTTTAATGACTCTCATCTGGAAAATACCAATATTGGAACGTCTGTGTTGAGTTGAGTGGGATTGCGGAACACTCTTGGTTAGGCAATTTATAACTAATCAGGGAAAAACAAGTGCTGCTTCTTTTTTTCAGGTTTTGTCCTCAGTGTTTTGTACTAAAACTATGACATGCTGTTATAGGACTCTGTGCTAAGTGCTATGGACACAGTGAGATTGTCTCAATATGTCCTGTTCTAATCATTGAACATTACAAACTAAATCCCCATTGGCTAGAAAGGTGCCTGTAAAAAGTTTCTATGTTGATGATGGTTGTTTTCAAAAGTATTCAAGGATGGCAAAAACTCAGAAGCTGTGTATGGTTTTACTACAACCTTCAAAGCCAATAGGGGTGTGAATTTGATACTAAAAAGCCTTATCTTTGATGGGGAAACACTTTGATTATGCACATTGTGCAAGTGGTTGTTTATGGCCAGGAGCATGCAGAACTGGACTGCAGAGGGGCGGGATGAGTTTAAAGTTTAATTCCCACTCTTCAGTAAATTAGAACACAGCAGGGTAATGTCTGTTTATCCCAAATACAGCTGCCTGGGCCTCTCTGCTATCCCTCTCCTTCTCTCCCCACAGACCACACCACGGCCCCAGGATCACCTGGACAGGCAGAACACACACAAATGGCGCTACACAAAACACACATTTTGCAAACATATGCACTTGCATAAACAAACAAACCAGCACATGCATGCATGCACACAGATACAAACACAGGCTCACACTGTACTCATGCAAGCACACACAGAGAACACGTTGGTGCTCTATAACGGATACATTACAAATGGAGTTCAATGACACCAGTGGCTAGTGGACTGAACCTTATTACTTTGTGACTACATGCCTTTTTATTTTGATTATTGATTTGAATTTGAAATGTTGTGGCTGCTGCAAAGTTTGCAGTGATCTTATTTTGTACAACCACGTCATTGCAAACGCGACAAACGTGGTAGTTTATAATTATGTTTAAAGGGAGTCAAATGCACCGTAATCCTTCCAAAAGTGCAGGATTGATGCGATTTGCTTTATGAGTAGGTATTTGCTGCTCTCTAGTGGAAGGTCAAGTCATTGCATGTTGTAAACCATACATTCAGACTAAACAAACATTACTGGGCGTTTGTCTTCATCTAGTGGGCCATTTTAAATACTGCATGTCGTGAAAAAGGATAACAAGTTATATTGGTAGTTTAAGGTATATGGAGAACCTATTAAATTAGTTGTGTCTTTAAGTTTTCCATCCATCAAAAAATTGAAAAGGATATTAGCAGGATAAATGGGGCACTCGTAGAAATACATCTACGTTTAATGTTTGAATAATCATGTAAGGTAACATGTCAGTTGACGTGTTCAGGGGCAAGGTTCCAGGAAACCAGTCCTTGTTTCCACAAAAATTGAAGACAGGAACTAAAGCTTTAAAAGATAGTGCACATTTAGCTTACACAGGTTTCATTTGAGACAACTTCTACTTTTCTGTATTCTAGGCAAACACATTTCTTGAAGCAAACAGCAAATTAAGGAGGGTGGGGCCAGCGATCCATACCAAGTCACTTTTAACATGTCTCTGTGGCGCAATTGGTTAGCGCGTTCGGCTGTTAACCGAAAGGTTGGTGGTTCAAGTCCACCCAGGGACGTTTAACGTTTGAATAAACATGTAAGTTGATTTGTTAAGGGGCAAGGTTCCAGGAAACCAGTCCTTGTTTCCACAAAAATTGAAGACAGGAACTAAAGCTTTAAAAGATAGTGCACATTTAGCTTACACAGGTTTCATTTGAGGCAACTTCTACTTTTCTGTATTCTAGGCAAACACATTTCTTGAAGCAAAGAGCAAATTAAGGAGGGTGGGGCCAGCGATCCATACCAATCCACTTTTAGCAAGGTAACATGTCTCTGTGGCGCAATTGGTTAGCGCGTTCGGCTGTTAACTGAAAGGTTGGTGGTTCAAGTCCACCCAGGGACGTTTAACGTTTGAATAAACATGTAAGTTGATTTGTTAAGGGGCAAGGTTCCAGGAAACCAGTCCTTGTTTCCACAAAAATTGAAGACAGGAACTAAAGCTTTAAAAGATAGTGCACATTTAGCTTACACAGGTTTCATTTGAGGCAACTTCTACTTTTCTGTATTCTAGGCAAACACATTTCTTGAAGCAAAGAGCAAATTAAGGAGGGTGGGGCCAGCGATCCATACCAAGCCACTTTTAACATGTCTCTGTGGCGCAATTGGTTAGCGCGTTTGGCTGTTAACCGAAAGGTTGGTGGTTCAAGTCCACCCAGGGACGTTTAACGTTTGAATAAACATGTAAGTTGATTTGTTAAGGGGCAAGGTTCCAGGAAAACAGTCCTTGTTTCCACAAAAATTGAAGACAGGAACGAAAGCTTTAAAAGATAGTGCACATTTAGCTTACACAGGTTTCATTTGAGGCAACTTCTACTTTTCTGTATTCTAGGCAAACACATTTCTTGAAGCAAAGAGCAAATTAAGGAGGGTGGGGCCAGCGATCCATACCAATCCACTTTTAGCAAGGTAACATGTCTCTGTGGCGCAATTGGTTAGCGCGTTCGGCTGTTAACCGAAAGGTTGGTGGTTCAAGTCCACCCAGGGACGTTTAACGTTTTGAATAACATGTAAGTTGATTTGTTAAGGGGCAAGGTTCCAGGAAAACAGTCCTTGTTTCCACAAAAATTGAAGACAGGAACGAAAGCTTTAAAAGATAGTGCACATTTAGCTTACACAGGTTTCATTTGAGGCAACTTCTACTTTTCTGTATTCTAGGCAAACACATTTCTTGAAGCAAAGAGCAAATTAAGGAGGGTGGGGCCAGCGATCCATACCAATCCACTTTTAGCAAGGTAACATGTCTCTGTGGCGCAATTGGTTAGCGCGTTCGGCTGTTAACCGAAAGGTGGTGGGTTCAAGTCCACCCAGGGACGTTTAACGTTTGAATAAACATGTAAGTTGATTTGTTAAGGGGCAAGGTTCCAGGAAAACAGTCCTTGTTTCCACAAAAAATTGAAGACAGGAAACGAAAGCTTTAAAAGATAGTGCACATTTAGCTTACACAGGTTTCATTTGAGGCAACTTCTACTTTTCTGTATTCTAGGCAAACACATTTCTTGAAGCAAAGAGCAAATTAAGGAGGGTGGGGCCAGCGATCCATACCAATCCACTTTTAGCAAGGTAACATGTCTCTGTGGCGCAATTGGTTAGCGCGTTTCGGCTGTTACCGAAAGGTTGGTGGTTCAAGTCCACCCAGGGACGTTTAACGTTTGAATAAACATGTAAGTTGATTTGTTAAGGGGCAAGGTTCCAGGAAAACCAGTCCTTGTTTCCACAAAAATTGAAGACAGGAACTAAAGCTTTAAAAGATAGTGCACATTTAGCTTACACAGGTTTCATTTGAGGCAACTTCTACTTTTCTGTATTCTAGGCAAACACATTTCTTGAAGCAAACAGCAAATTAAGGAGGGTGGGGCCAGGGATCCATACCAATCCACTTTTAGCGCAAGGGTGAGCATGTCTCTGTGGCGCAATTGGTTAGCGCGTTTCGGCTTGTTAACCGAAAGGTTGGTGGTTCAAGTCCACCCAGGGACGTTTAACGTTTTGAATAAACATGTAGTTGATTTGTTAAGGGGCAAGGTTCCAGGAAACCAGTCCTTGTTTCCACAAAAATTGAAGACAGGAACTAAAGCTTTAAAGATAGTGCACATTTAGCTTACACAGGTTTCATTTAGACAACTCTACTTTTCTGTATTCTAGGCAAACACATTTCTTGAAGCAAAGAGCAAATTAAGGAGGGTGGGGCCAGCGATCCATACCAATCCACTTTTAGCAAGGTAACATGTCTCTGTGGCGCAATTGGTTAGCGCGTTCGGCTGTTAACCGAAAGGTTGGTGGTTCAAGTCCACCCAGGGACGTTTAACGTTTGAATAAACATGTAAGTTGATTTGTTAAGGGGCAAGGTTCCAGGAAAACAGTCCTTGTTTCCACAAAAATTGAAGACAGGAACTAAAGCTTTAAAAGATAGTGCACATTTAGCTTACACAGGTTTCATTTGAGGCAACTTCTACTTTTCTGTATTCTAGGCAAACACATTTCTTGAAGCAAAGAGCAAATTAAGGAGGGTGGGGCCAGCGATCCATACCAATCCACTTTTAACATGTCTCTGTGGCGCAATTGGTTAGCGCGTTCGGCTGTTAACCGAAAGGTTGGTGGTTCAAGTCCACCCAGGGACGTTTAACGTTTGAATAAACATGTAAGTTGATTTGTTAAGGGGC
>CADEHL010001221.1:196992-212758 GCA_902827135.1 Harpagifer antarcticus | reverse complement strand
TTTCACCGATCACTTGACTTTATACACACCACACACAAACTTGAGAAATATCCCTCTAAGGTAAATTTAGAACAGATCAAAAATGTGCAATTAACTATTTTAATCGACTGACAGCCCTAATAGATATATTTATTAGTTGTATGTGGGAATGCTCTGCGAGGATTGCTTTTTTAAATGTCCTGGTGCGATGACAATAAAGGAATCCTATTCTAAATGAGAAATCCAACATTGACCACTGGGTCATTGTTCTCCCAGACTCCCATATTTTATATATCACACACCGGCAGCTTCCTGGGTGTTGGGAGCACCTGGAAGTGGAGAGTCGGTCTATTTTGGGGCATCAATAAAATAAGCGTCTGGATTTGATAAAGAATTAAAGAGTGAGTGAACCGTGTCGGTTTATATACAATTCGACGGCTGCAGCACTGAAAAATAATTATACAAATTGTATATGCATCTAAATATAATACTTTTAACAAAGTGAAGCTTCGCTGAATAGATACTGAGGGAGTTTATTTCAGGTAAATTCTCCATGTCAAATGAAGCAAACAATGTCCACAGGAAGTTGATAGTTAAATATTTGGCCCTTTGGAAACACTTTTTAAACTTTAATCTTAAAATCCAGATGCGACAGATTTCAATGTGACAGTTTAGAGGAAGGGGTGGGGCTGTCTGAGTCAGCACCTAACATGTTGAGGAAGTGCAGCTTAACCTGAGTCTTATTGTGATGTCAGAATGTAATAAGAAAAGTCATTTACAGACTGATCTAATGAAGGTATTGCATGTGGACACATCGGAGGTGGACACACCCACATTCATTCTCTCTTTTTAACCTTCCCTGTTTGTCTGCTTAAACCAAATTCAACAATATTTTACAATTACTTTATTTATCCCTACTTCAATTATTGTACAATGCTTGGGGCACCAACTACCACTTTATAAATTAAGATAAAGAACAAACCTAGTTTTATTCCACAAGCCATAAGACATAAACACCTGAACCTTTCCTTAAACATTCACCTGATTGCATTTTGCTATATATAAATAGACTCTTCTTGCACTATTTCAATTTTTATGTGCACACCTCCAAACATTCTCTTGCACTATTTCATCGGTTTTAGTTGTTCTATATATATATATATATATATATATATATATCCTAAGTTTTTTCATTGCCATATCTACACTGTAGCTAATGTGCTAAACATTAGTGTTGTAATGTTACTATAGTGTTCTTAAAATAGTTCTCCATCTGTGTTTTACTTGTATGTATGCACCGCGACACCAAGTCAAATTCCTACATGGTAATAAACCCGTTTCTGATTCTGATGACAACAAAGCCTTGAAACTTGAACAAGTCGTTTCCCCAGATGTGTAAGAGCTGGTTTAGCTTCTGGTTTCACAGGGAGCGCTTTTGACCACTTACTGTACACCAATCAGTGAATGTAAAGCTCGGTAAGAGAAGATGCCCACCTCCTTCTGCATGGATCCCAGCTGCGCGGTGAGGCTGTCGATCCTCAGGGAGGATTCTCTCAGCTCCTCTCGGGCCGTGCTGGCCGACGCTCCGCTCATCTCAGACATCCTGCGCAGGTCTTCCAGCTGAGGGTAACACACAGAGGTTTGAGAGGCGCTCACATCAACACTGCTTCGGTTTCATCACCCTGAAAGAGGAACTGAGCGGTCACTTCCTGACATGCAGGAAGTTGTGAACATTGCTTGCGTCACGTTCACATTAACTAGTGTCACTTTGACAGATTGTTGCTTACTTGCACGTTGTGTAGGAGGGAAGAGTCAAACTGTCCGTCAACATACTACAGAGGGCATATCTGCATCTTGTGTTATCTTTTATAAGAGTGCCATTACATGCAGTTGAGCCACCTGTGTTAAAAAAGTATCTTCCGTTCATCTGAAAGGTCAGCTTTCTGTTTTCATCTTTTAAAGCACATGTGTCAAACTCAAGGCCCGGGGGCCAAATCCCGGTCCGTGGTGGAATTAATTTCGGCCCGCAGGATAATTTCTAATTCCTATTTGATCTGGCCCGCCGGTATATTGCACCTTCACTCCATCCTGAGGGTCTCCTCACCTCAGAGCCTGAGCCCAAACATTGATGACCTTGCCCCCACTAGCACCCGATTTCCTGGAAGAGATTCACATATTCTACCTTCTGTCGTAGCAGGTGGCTCCTTCACACGCAATGAATTCATATGTAAAAGGTGATGTGTACCAAAACAGTGTGTTGTGAGGACAGAGTGAGTGTGTGAGGACAGAGTGAGTGTGTGAGGACAGAGTGAGTGTGTGAGGACAGAGTGAGTGTGTGAGGACAGAGTGAGTGTGTGTGTTCGTACTTTGGTCACATGGGCGCCCTCCATGTTCTCCTTGTAGATGATGATCTGCTCGTCATTCTGAGTCCTCATGTCCATCAGAGCCTGAGTCAGTTTGTACTCGTACTCCACTTTCCGTCCAGAATCCACCTCCACCAGGCGGCTATCGTAGCGCTGCCGGGCCTCCTTCACTTCCTGGAGCAAAACAGTCAGAACCAATCAGAACACAGAGTCAGAACACAGTCACAACACAGTCAGAACACAGTCACAACACAGTCAGAACACAGTCACAACCCAGTCACAACACAGTCAGAACACAGTCAGAACAGTCAGAACACTCACACAGAACGATGTTATTAAACTCAAACCCAACTCATAAGAATTAGGAAGATATCCAATAAGGGGGGGTCCTTTGAAACTCTAGATTAAACTAGTCCTCGAGTACGTTTTCATAGTAACTAGGTCATGTAATGTAATCCTAAAAGGCAACCCTTAAAAACTCAAGCTGGTCTTGCTTTTGCTGATGTGGCTCTTTATAGCTAATGCACTTGTTGAAGGATAAACGAGTGATATCTTGAATTTTCTCGCTGTCAGTCAATCTTGGTGTCGAGTTTGGTCATACTGGTTTTGTTGGTCTGATTTAGAAACAAGCCCAAATAAAGCAACCTGTGCCAACCGCAATGGCAAACCTGTGTTCTTGACAGATCTCACGCATACTTCGGGACCCACCTGTGATCATGTTACACATAGATTATCTTGGGCGGGTTCTACACTAGAATTAGGATCCTAAAAATGCCATCCAACTGGAATTTGGGCATCTGGAAAGAATGGTAATTATTGTGATATGTGTAGGGCCAAATATTTAATAATTAACCTTCACTTCTCCTTTCCCGCTGTGTCGATTTGTTGTCCATAAGTCAGAAATACAATCATTCTGCCTCAGTGTCATTAAGCCATGTATATATACTCTGTGTCGAATGACTGGGTATATTTTAAGTTTCTGACCTCCTCCTGCATGCTCTTGCGGAAGATAATCTCCTCCGTCAGACTCTGGCAGCGGTTCTCCAGGTCGACGCGCATCAGCATCTCATCGGAGAGCTGCTGCTTGGTGTGAGCCAGACCCGATTCCAGCTGAGAAAACGACAACAAGCAGAGTGTTATATAATCAGGATGTAGGGAAACAGTTCAGATCAAGAGGTCTCACAGAGAAAAGATAACACCTTAAATAACATTTAGATTCAGAATTAAAGCACATATCTTCCTTCATGGTCAAGGCTTTAATGTCAGGTATATCAATATGTATTGTGTGTACCGGTAGCTAGAGGGTTGCTAGTTCACTTCCCGGTCAATGTTGAGGTGTCAGGGAGCAAGGTATCGAACCCTCTACTGCTCCAGGGTCCCAAACGTTGGTAGCCCCGCTGCTACCACACCTCTTCATTAACGTGCATATCTTAGGACTAATGTGTGATGCTCCGGTGCATGTGTGTATCTTCGGACTAATGTGTGATGCTCCATGGTGTTGGTATCTTCGGACTATGTGTGATGCTCCAGTGTGTGTGTATCTTCGGACTAATGTGTGATGCTCCGGTGCATGTGTTGTATTTAAGGACTATATGTGTGATGCTCCGGTGCGTGTGTGTATCTTAGGACTAGTGTGTTGATGCTCCGGTGCGGGTGTGTATCTTAGGACTAGTGTGTGATGCTCCGGTGCGTGTGTTATCTAAGGACTATGTGTGATGCTCCGGTGCGTGTGTGTATCTTAGGACTAGTGTGTGATGCTCCGGTGCATGTGTGTATCTTAGGACCAATGTGTGATGCTCCGGTGCATGTGTGTATTTCTACTTTAACTGTTTACACCAGAGTGAAAGCTGGATTTCCTCGAGCACAGGGGCCGTCAAACTCAATTTCATCGCGGGCCCACATCAGCATTATGGTTGCACACAAAAGGGCCGGTTGTATATACAGGACTGTCTCAGAAAATTAGAATATTGTGATAAAGTTCTTTATTTCTGTAATGCCAATTAAAAAAAAACAAAAATGTCATACATTCTGGATTCATTACAAAATCAACTGAAATATTGCAAGCCTTTTATTATTTTAATATTGCTGATTATGGCATACAGCTTAAGAAAACTCAAATATCCTATTCTCTAAATATTAGAATATCATGAAAAAGTATACTAGTAGGGTGTTCAACGAATCACTTGAATCGTCTAATTAACTCGAAACACCTGCAAGGGTTTCCTGAGCCTTGAAAAACACTCAGCTTGGTTCAGTAAACTAAATCACAAGTATGGGGAGACTGCTGATCTGACTGCTGTCCAGAGGACCGTCATTGACACCCTCCATCAGGAGGGTAAGACACAAAAAGAAATTTCTCAAAGAGCAAGCTGTTCACAGAGTGCAGTTTCAAAGCACATCCACAAAAAAGTCTGTTGGAAGGGGGAAATGTGGCAGGAAACGCTGCACAACCAAGAGAGATGACCGCAGCCTTAAACAGCATGTGAAGATAGAGTCGCTTCCAGAATTTGGGGGGAGCTTCAAAGACAGTGGACTGAAGCTGGAGTCCAGGTATCAAAAGTCACTGTTCACAGACGTATCCGGGAAATGGGCTACAATAGCCGTATTCCCATGGTCAAGCCACTTCTGAACTCAAGACAACGGAAGAGGCGTCTGACTTGGGCTAAGGAAAAGAAGCACTGGACAGTTGCACAGTGGTCCAAAGTCCTCTTTTCAGACGAAAGCAAGTTTTGTATTTCATTTGGAAGTCAAGGCGCCAGAGTCTGGAGAAAGGCTGGAGAGGAGCAAAATCCAAGTTCCTTGAAATCCAGTGTGAAGTTCCCACAGTCAGCGATGGTTTGGGGAGCCATGTCAGCTGCTGGTGTTGGTCCACTGTGTTTCATCAAGCCCAGAGTAAATGCAGCTGTGTACCAAGAGATTTTAGAGCACTACATGCTTCCGTCTGCTGAAAAGCTCTATGGAGATGAGGAATTCATTTTCCAGCATGATCTGGCACCTGCCCACAGTGCCAAAACCACCAGTAAACTGGTGTACTGACCATGGCATTACTGTCCTCGATTGGCCTGCAAATTCCCTGACCTGAACCCCATAGAGAATATGTGGGGTATTGTGAAGAAGAAGCTGAAAGACACCAGACCCAACAATGCTAATGAGCTAAAGGCCGCTATTGAAGCATCCTGGGCATCCATAACACCTCAGCAATGCCACAGGCTGATTGAGCCTCCATGCCACGACCGCATTGATGCAGTAATCCGTGCAAAAGGATTCCCAACCAAGTACTGAGTGCATTAATGGACATTTTCAAATGTTTGATTGTGTTTTGCTCTTATAAATCTTTTTTTTTTACTTGGTCTGAGGAACTATTCTAATATTTAGAGATAGGATTTTTGAGTTTTCTTAAGCTGTATGCCATAATCAGCAATATTAAAATAATAAAAGGCTTGCAATATTTCAGTTGATTTGCAATGAAATCCAGAATGTATGACCATTTTTGGTTTTTTTAAATTGCATTACAGAAAATAAAGAACTTTATCCACAATATTCTAATTTTCTGAGACAGTCCTGTATATTAAATAATGTATTATATTACATTATTGGCTCTGCATTGGATTATTATCAGTTCTGCTAATTGTGACCTGGGTGTGGTGTCGTGGTATTTAGGTCACTGTTAGATGTCGTGGTGCGGACGACAGAGGGTGAACTTGCGCTGACATTTCTTCTGTTGACCGTTTTGGTCCTTCTAAGTTATTGTGTGTTTGATTTGTTTAATAAATATATGTAACCTTCAGTATGGACTTTCTCATTGAAAACGCGTCGCAGCATAAAGCCAAGCCTTCTCGGCGACTCAAATTTAAATGGGAATTGAGCCGCCACCGTATATTATAATCTTTGAAAGCTCTTGCGGGCCACATACAATGAGGCAGCAGGCCTTGAGTTTGACACCCCTGCTCTCGGGATTCATAAAGTCAAACATTTATTTTAAAACCAGGTCAAACGCAATGGAATCTGTCTTTTTGCCACAGTGTTACCCTCCTGCAGCTGCTCCCTCAGGTCGGCCAGCGTCGCCTCCAGGCCTCGACCCTCAGACAGCGCCGTGGCCAACATGGCGTCTTAGAGTTCAGCTGAGCCTCCAGGTCCTTCAGCCGGGCCTGAGATCCTGCTGCCTCCGAGTCCTTCTTGTTGAAGCTGGAAGCAGGAAGAGGAGAAGGCATGGTGAGTGAAGGTGGAGGACACCATGATGGATCCCAACCGGGGGTACGGGGCATTTGTATTAAGGGTGAGTTATACAAGTGCTTTTCATCCAAGGAGCAGTCGGGTTAAATACGGTTACAAAGGGTTTAACACAAGAAAACATGTAGGCGAATCACCACAGATGAGCGAGGGGGTTTCTTATAGACAAGAAAGGTTGGGAACCACTTGTGCAGCTCACCTTTCCCTGCATTTTCATAATAACTAAATATATTTTGCTTCAGGCATCAATACGCTATACTTTTGTTTTCTTCGGTAAAGCCCATGCTGCAAATATACAGTGTATTAGGGCTGTACCCGAATACCCGTTCCTTGGAGTACTATTCAGGTTTCAATTTTCTCCGTTAATCTCCTGTTGTTTCCATAGCAACAACAACTTCCTGTCAACAGCGCTAACTCTCCTTCAAATAAAAGCATGTCCATACAAAATAGGAAGACAAATTACACTTAAGACACAACTGCCAACGAAAGTAACACACAATGCGATATCCTTTTCAATTTCAAAGAACACAAATTGGGTTATTAAACCGAAATACACGTGTTTGAAGCGGTTCGCTGCCGATTACTACCGAATATCCGGAGCCCGAAAAATGGTATTCGGGACAGCCCTACAGTGTATAAGGTTCCGCCTGGCTCAATTAATACAGTCTGACCAATGAGACTAATACAGGCTATAGCCCTGCAATACATATGGATGAAAAGTCATTTCCAATATGTTGACTAATCCAATAAGTGCATAGACCCCCTACACCCACTGCCCTTCAGTTATTGGTGAGGCAGAAACATAATAAAAGGGTTTTGCGTTTGCTCTACACATCAGTTCTCTATTTTGCATTATTTGTAATGTCTTCCTGTTCTGATTAGGCTACACAAATGTCACGTCATGATTGCTTTTATCTTAAAAAGAATAGGCCAACACACGGTAGATAATGGACACACTTTTCCTTTTGAAAAGCACGTCAGACATTCCGTTTCCCAGCGCCGGTCGGGGGTTAACTAAGTCAACAGTGGGACAGTTTCAATAGGTTTGTGAGTATGGAGGAGCTGTGCTGGGGCCAGTTGTTTTCTCATGGTGAGCCGGGAGGGTTATGGGCGGGTGCTAAACTGGACAAGCTATGTGAGGAATGTGGAGAGTCGTACGTCTGCTTTTTCACATTTTACTGAGGAACATTAGCAGGGAGGCAGAACTACTGAACAACGAGCTCTCACTTCTCAGGATTAAACCATACCAGAGTACACCAAATGCCTCAAATTGTTTAACATGTTATTATCACATTGAGAAGCTAATTGAAAAAGGGAGGCCCTAATGTTTTGGTCATAAATGGTGATCAAATTAAATCAATAGTCAGACACTTCTGGCTCCGAATGCTGACTGTTTGGCATTAATAGGTGCAGCTACTTTATGTTAAAAGGTTATAGTGTACATTATGACAGAATTCACTTTGTTATAAAAGGATTTTAAAGAGGTTACTACGTTGACGTCATGTTAAAGATGTCTATGCATTGCAGAGATACTGACATTAGCATGCTAACAGATTGGTCTCCTGTTATCTTGCAATACCTCGGAGGCGGAGACCGAGTTAGTTTAGTGTCAGACTGACCTCAGACCAGAAGGGGAACATGTCCAGACTGGCTTGTCGATAAAAACAGCCATCGTCTGTGTGTCTGTATAGTTTGATAAGCAGTGTAGATCCAACGTGGCAGACAGTTTGCCGATTTGACAACTTGGAGTGGTTTTAAAGTTTGGGGGCTCAAAACTGCCTTTTTTTAATCCTTAAAAATGTCTGACATTCATTCAACCTGGTCAATATAGTTCAAAATCCACACCAAAGTTATCCACACTACCTTTTAGCCACTGTCTGCCTGTGCTATTTAATAAAACGTATGCCAATTGTGCAAATTGCCCAACAAGTTGGCATCCGGCAGTTTCTATGTGCCATACTATACATTTCTAACATAGAACTTTGGAGTATTCTGCTGGCAAGTAGACCAATATAACGGAGCTTTAATGCATGTAGTTATACCATCCATTTACAAGACACATGGTGGAAATCAACATGAAGGACTCGTGTTTCCAACGGACTCAAACAGGCTGTCGCGGCCAACTGTTGGGACGTCAGAGCGACACACAGTGGGTCCTCTGTTCAACTCACAGATCCACACCTGACGCCTCACACTCAACACCACTTGTGTGTCGTACGTGTGGGTCTGGTTCACTCTGGGACTAATGTGTCTGGGTTTGGTACACAAGAGTCCTTCTGCTGCATTTATTAAGCACCAACAGTGGACCTCGGAAACATTCCCACCACCAACCTGTGGTTTTTCACACTCTGGTGAAATCAAAAATTATTTGGTTTCGCACCCCAAGACAAAAGCATAAAATACACACAGCTGTGTCGGACAATCTGTCTGCAGTTCACAGGTGGAGCGGCACCTTTCCAACATATATTATATGATTAATTAAAAAATATATATAGATTAATTAAGAGGCATTTTGTCTCCGAGATGCAGTTCAATCGCCACACTTTCAGGGGTTAACAGTCACTTTGTCCATTCATGCACTTTTGCAGGACAGCTGTTATAACTGAGGCAGCTGTCAGAATAGGAACGAACACACGTTTCATGTGTAGAAATAAATGAGGGCTTTAGCACACACGACTACATGTATTACCCAATATTAATAATAAAATCTGGTTATTACGATGATGTCAAAATAGGCTACACTTCTGAAGCACATTTACTCATTTATTTTCTTCACTTAAGACCAAAAACGTTAAATTATTCAACTACATTTGTTTCTTTGTTAACAGATGCTACTACAACAAGTGGACCCTGAATGCACCATGCCACCTTCAAATCTCCAAATAAACAAAATATAGATGTTTGTGTATAATATTTAATACATTTCACCATTTATTTATAATAAAATTAGACCTGGTGAACTAATGAAGTGTATTATTTTTCACAGACCATTGTGGGCGGGTTTAACCAGCTGTCAATCATGTAATACACGTGTGACTAAGATTCAGTGTACATCAAAACAAAAGCTGCAAAGAAAACAACTATAATTGACTGAATTTAATTGATAATTGGGCTTATTGACACATGACACTACTGTTGTGTATTATCTGTTTACATTCACATTCAAGAAGTACAATATAAGAAAAGCACATGTTTATGATCATGTTAGGGCCATATTCTATTGTACTTTTAGAATTAGCATAGGGTCAATTAACAATGGACCACGGACCATAGTTTGGACACCTACACTGGCTGACGTAGAGATGCAGAAGTGGCTCGAAAAATCAAATTCAAAGGTTGTATTGTCATAAGCACAAAGCTACAGGGTAGAATGGCAATGAAATTCTGCTGACCTGAGCTCCTCCAACAATGCAACATATATGATAAAACACAAAAATACAAAGTAAAAAGTAGTGCAAAAAGTTTATATACATGTCAATAGAATATAGGATATGTACAAGAACAGAATATGAAATCAAATAATGTAAATTAAGACTAAATCAAATACGGTGTATTGCGGTGATAACTATGTATATAAATGTGTATATTGCAAGACGACGACAATACAAATCCAAGTCAGCATTTTAGCTAATTACCCAGAGTTTGCTTCCTGCACCTATCTGCCTGTGATTAAAGTGTTAAAACAAAGGCTTACTTGTGCGCGAGCTGCTCATGGTCAGATCTGATCTTCCCGAGCTCGATCTGCAGCCAGGCCCGCTCCTTGGAGGAATCATCCAGGCACCTTCTGGCATCGGCTAGTTCGGTCTCGTACAGCGCTTTCAGACCGGTCACCTCGCGACTCCTCACCTCCTCGGTCTCGTTTATTTGCAGATGGAGGACGCTGTTTTCAGACTCCAGGCTGCGGACCTTGTCTATGTACACGGCCAGGCGGTCGTTGAGGTTCCGGAGCTGCTGTTTCTCCTGAAGCCTGCTGATCCGCGTCGGGGTCGGAGTTAGCGGAGTGCCGCACGTGCTTCTCTTCACGCTCGGAGGAGGAGTTGCAGCTGCGGTCGCCATTGTAAAAAAAAAAGACGAAATAAATAACCAAAACAATAAACCACACTTTCAACAAGACAAGTGCCGGTTTAAACGATGTATTCGTCACCCAACCGCTCAGCCCTTGTAAAACTCTCCTTGTATTACCCCGTCTCCTTTCCTTCTTATCAGTATGAAAGAGGGGTTTGGCTTCCTAATATGGCGGCTCATTGAATATGTGACGTCGTGGAGAACTAGCCAATGGCGTTGCTCGACGCAATGCGTTCTTACAACGTTAACTTTTGTGTTTGCTTGTTACGAGTACCGGCGTATCCCGAAACGGCTTCGAGAAGGCGGAGTAGAGTTCCACCATGTTTTTTTTAATCTTGATTCGAGCGGGCGACTCCGTTTAGAAAACGAGCGCTCCCTGACTTTTCTGATAACGGCTGGTCCTGAAACCGTTTCATTGTTGGTCTACTTTACTTGAGTGGATACAGCTTTCAAGAAATTAAGAAATAACATGTTTAATATAAAAAATATAGTAAATAGAACAGGAATAAAGGCGACGACATAGCTATAAAATAAATAACATACAGACTTACAGACAGGTTAAATACGTTTTTTATTTAGGACAGCTTAAAAAAACACAAACAACTATTGTTCAGCTTTTGTAATAAAGGCCACATTTAGAGTTTTCTTACATTTGCTTTACTTAGGAGTAACATCCATCATAAAAAACAAGAATGAGCTGACTCAAAAGGAAGTTTTGGATTTGTTTGTGAGCATCTTAATCCATAAAAGTACATGATACTTTAGATGATATACTGTATATCATCTAAAGTATCATGTACAATACTAAAAGTACCTCAAAATGGATTCCTACATTACTTGAGTACACTTTTAACATAATGCATTCACTAATATTATGATTGAGTTGTAGACTAGTGTGGAAGAACACTTCCTGCATCTTTACAAATCCATATTGCAACGTATTTCCAATGTAATTTCTTATGAAAACGTATTTTATTCCATATTCAAATGAAAAAGCCTTTGAAAATATATTGTAAGTACTGTCAATTATTTGAAAAATATTCAACTTTCATGCATAATGTTAGAGTACACACCAAACTTGAGTCCTTCTTTTTTTTACGAATCAATGATGCAACGTATTTCAATGGTCATTTGTTTTTAAACTTATTTTATTTCATGTTAAAATGACAAAGACTTTGACGATTTGAAAAGTGTTTGGCAGGTAATCAGTGGAGGGTGATGTCATTCATCATCTCCCCTGATTAACTGTTAATGTTAGAGTTCATAATGTTAGAGTACGTACCAAACTTGAGCAGGCCGCAGATCCATATCCATTATATAATATGTCACAGAAATCAAAATCCACACAGTCCAAATATACAAAGCAAATTCCTAGTATATGTAAATAAATACGGTAATAAAACCCTTTCTGATTCTGAGTGCACATTTTAACTTTAAATGTAAATATGTTTCTATAAATATAAATGTTCTATATTGTATTGGATATGTTACTTTCACTTCTTGCGTTAAAATAGATATCTTTACTATGACACTCTTTTGCCTATATTATTCTTTTAATTCTATTTTTGATGATTGTGATACAGTCACAAAGTAGCTTTTAAACAGTGGCAGTGTGCATACATTTCCCATGTCTCTATTTAGACATGTGAGACAGATAGAGGCTGGATGTAACACTTGGAGCATTTTGTAGGAATGTATTTGTATTTAGCAGTAGGAAAATAATCCCATCAAAGACCAACAGTGTCTTCAGTTCTCTCACCGACGACATCACTGATGGACTTGTGGGTCAGAGAGTTTATCTAATTGATTGACGACCATCATCAGTGCTGCTTCAACCCCTCTTCTCTCCACTATAAGCAACATGTGTTCTCACCAATTCACTAACAATCACAATATTGTGTACAGCTGTTGCGCCGAAGCATTATGGAAAAAGGACAAGACATCGGACTGTTCTCATTTAATACCAGGAAGTGTACCATCGGAGTGTAGTTTGAGATTTGCTAAGACTCAGCCATTGTCTGATTATTACTACATTGTCCTTTTTACCTCTGCACCACAAACAAAATACATCTCACCAGGTACACACAACTTCTTCATAACTTAATGTGACAAAAGTAAGCAACTTGGCCTTCTGTATTTAGGACCCTGTTACACCGAGACAGGGACAAAACAGTGTGAAAAAGTGATTTATTTGAGTGAAAAGGCACATTAAAGGGGACACTGAGTACACATATGAACGTCTCTCCCCTCAAACTTCACCAGCAGAGTTTAATCTACCTCCATTTGTGACGCTGTTTCAACTGCTATAAACAAATAAATGAATTGGTTACTTATAAGAGTCCTGCTGCAAATGCTCAAGAGTGAAAATGTGATTTGACCTCAGACAGCAGGACTGTGACGATGTGCACATGTTGCAAGAATCAATGAATGTGTTACTGTGGGGTTTAAATTAAACTCATGACATCTAGCGGTGTCCCAGTTGCAAACTACCCAGCATGCATGTATCCTGCTTGACTAAAGAGTGATGTGTACTAGAAGGTGTTGTTGTGCTTTGGATCACATGATCACAAACAAAGCCTAAATCATCAATCTGCACACTGAAGTGTTGCATCAGTTTAAAAGTGATTTTTAAATTAAT
Organism: Harpagifer antarcticus; assembly: GCA_902827135.1. Taxonomy (NCBI): domain Eukaryota; kingdom Metazoa; phylum Chordata; class Actinopteri; order Perciformes; family Harpagiferidae; genus Harpagifer; species Harpagifer antarcticus. Next base: position 199,483 of record CADEHL010001221.1, on the reverse strand, counting down.
GGTTGCTAATGCTTAAGGCAGGTTAAGACTTCTTTAATGCCCTTTAAATCAAATGTAAGACCAATTTTGCACTTTTCACGAAGTCAGGATTAGCAATGTAGATGCTAGAGCCATTTGGTAAATTATATATTTAAAAAAAGATGTCATTATTAATTTAAAGACACAAAAAACGGTAAAAACAATAATACAATTCTACCACCCATGTGTTAACATTTGAAAACAGTTAAATATCAATACAAGTCTTATTTTTCCAGTAAATTACGATTTTTAAGGGTCAACATAGAAGTGGACGTAAACTCAGCGTGTGGGCGGGACTTCTTTGTGATTGACAGGTCGCTACCATAGTGACCTATCAATCAGGATAGAGGCGTTGCAATGCAGATAATTTCCGTACTCTACACTCTTATCCAAATAATGGTCACTTCTGGTGCCAAAAAACAAGATGAAAATGCAGAATATGACAAACTCCAGGCTTCAAATGGCTCACCTTCATTATAACCATGTCCACTGCTTACAGTCTAGCAGAATATTACAATTCACACTCATTATTTATCATAGTTTGACACAAATTCGGATTGTTTTATACAAGGTTATTCAGTAAAGACCCACATTTTGAAAGGAACAAACGCTTCATAACAGTTTCAGCTCAATGGCTTCTTATCAAGTCAGCTTTAAAGGGTTTTTACTGGAGACAAGGGCCGTTTCTCAACGTCGAGTACACCTTCTGCAGAGCCACTACTTCAAGTATACTACGTCATCGAGTGGCGCCGAATGCTGGGCATTTAACATGCATTTAAACAGTCCTTCGGCGCCACTCGATGACATAGTGCACTTTAAATAGTGGCAGGTATACTCGACATTGAGAAACGGCCAGTCTCAGACCCTGGTTTACTGTTTGGCAAATGACTTATGGTAAGAGATATGACAACCGATAAAGGCCTTCACACTAAAATAGGTTATTTGTTAAATGATTTTAGTTTCATCCAAATACCACACAGAAACGTATTATTACACACATTTGGAAAGCTTAAGAATAGCAAGGGGGGGTGAACAGGTGCCAAGCTACCCCACGGTCGATGGACAATTTGCAAAATAAGAAAGGGTTTATTTACAGCTTGAAAAAATAAAAATAAAAAAGTGGACGGCTCGTAGTCTAGTTCAGAAATCAAGAAATGCACACAAAATAAGATCATTGGCACATTTTCTACTCGCTAGTTAAGGTTTTCAAATGTGAAATTGGCGATAGCGTCAGGACTCACCTTGAGTAATTCACTGTTTCTACAAAAACAGGACATTAGTTTCTTTAAAAAGGAACTTCGACAATAGAGCACGGCCAATCCGAGTACACAGCAGATTTGACAGTGTTCCAGTATATAGTCAGAGCCTTCTCGGGTGTTAAGGTCTGCTCGGACACATTTTGGCATACCTTTTAAATAAGGTAAGTTTGAGTAGACTTTGGATCTGTGCTGACCTCTGGAATATGTCCTACAACTGGGATAATGCATGGAATAGTCCCTACAATAATCTGAGTATAATAGAGTCGTGAAGGGATGACATTTACTTACATATTCTAAGTTCTTATCAGGCATCTAACCGAAGAACGTAATTATGCTAACTCATTTCTGGTTTAACGACTCATTCCTGCACCACTTTATGCGTTTAGTTTGTTGGTATCAATATGCAGGACGTGTAAATATGTTTAAAGGAGGATGAGATGATTAGCTAACGCCTGACTTGAGATCTGATCAGTGAAATCCTGCTGATATTGGAATGTCATCTGTGAGCATCGACATCTTTAAAAAACAGGTGTGCATTTGGGCTTTTTGGGAATGTATGATTATCCTCTGCTGTCCCATCAGCCAGGTCTTTCTCCCAGTGGGTCCACCCGCGCCCCGCGTTAGTTTGAGAGCCTCACACAGTCCGGGGGGGCAGCTGCTGTTTGTAGATCCCAGCCAGAGCTTTGGCAGCGCTGTGGATCATCTGGCGCTGCGTCATGCCCGTCATGGCCTGATGCCAGTCAGTCCGGTTGATGTTGGGCAGGCTGCGCTCCAACACCTCGCCCACTGTGGCGATCAGACCTGACCAACGCAGGCTGTAGTCGGGGGGGGTCAGGGACTGGGCCTAAACAGGGGGGGGGAGGTCAGAGAAACAGCTTGATGAGTTAATGGAGGTTTGTAGGCGAGTGACATTTAATAATAATTATTACACAGCTTAGTTGTATCAATTCCGATTGGTCAATTCAGAACATGTGACACATTATTAATTCAGTAGTACAGACCGCTGTCAAGGAATATATAGACCGTTGCTAAGGAGGATCAAGGAAGAGCGCTGGACGTGAGATACATCACCAGAAGAAGGCAGATAGGAAGTAAACACTAACACCTTAAAGGTGAGTAGCAGGATCTTATAATCTATCCGGTATTTGACAGGCAGCCAGTGAAGTTAAATGTCTACTCTCTACAAAACAGTACATAGTAGAGGTAATCTAGAG
>CADEHL010001221.1:106992-191992 GCA_902827135.1 Harpagifer antarcticus | reverse complement strand
GTCGAATATTCGAATATACATTAGCTTTCAAATTCCCATCCCTAATACATACACACACATGTATATGCACATATACATACTCACACATATACACACAGTCAAACACCTTCCCTGTACCTCGAGAAAATAATTTCTCTGTATCCCCTCTTGAACTGCTTAATGTCTGGACATCGCTCTAGCTCCACGTTCACTTTCTTCTGATAGGAGAACTTTTAATAGGAGGCGAGTTCAGGGAGCAGTGCTCAGAAATACAGGTTTGCTGGTGGTATAGCATCAGTTGATAGATAATGTCTTACCGACGGACATCGGGGGGGCGCTGGCAGAGGCATTGAGAGGAGGAGTGGGGCTGGCAGGAGGCGTCGTCTCGATCCCACTTTCTTCCATCATCTTCTCTGCTTTACACCTGAGAGCCCAGAAAACAGCAGGCGGTTCAAGTTCCAAGGCTTCATTGTCAGGCGCACATTAGCTAGTGTAGATATGGCAATGAAACGCTGAGGTCACTCCACAGAGCAACGTGAATATATATAGGACAAATACAACAGATACAACAGTGCTAGAGATTGTTTGTGTTTGACTCCATGTCAATGCCTGCATACTAACACTGAGGATTCAACAACTTTATTTCACCTTTATATCGTTTGCACTATTTCTTTTCTTTGTGTCTTAAACATATTGTATGTTGTGTTGTTGGAGCAGCCTGGGACTTCATTTCAAGCTTCTGTGATGAAAACGACATTCCACTAGGATGTATTGTCATATTCACATATGACAATACATCCTAGTGGAATGTAGTTTTCATCGTACCATGATAACATAACACCCAGCTCTCTCTGTTTCAGATACTAAGTACATTTACTCAAGTACTATACTTAAGTACAATGTTGAGGTACTTCTACTCTTCAGAGGTACATGGTGTACTTTGACTCCACTACATGTATTTAATACCTTTAGTTACTTCACAGATCTGGATGAATGATGTGAAATATAACCAAGTGTTGAATCAGACTTTAGTTCCACCTGGAGTAAATCCACCAGCTACCCTGCAGTCTACAAAGTACTTCAGACTAGCTGCTCCTTCACCAGCTTTGAGAACACTTTCATGATCAATCATTATAAAACATATCATATATATTATTCTGAAATGGACCAATCTGCACAATGACTACTTTCACTGTCTTTCACTATATTTTGATGAGAATACTTTCCTACTTTCACTTGAGGAACATTTTGAATGCAGGACTTTTACTGTGACAGAGTATTCCTACACTCTGGTACTTCTACATTTACTCAAGGACAAGATCTGAGTACTTCTACTTTTACTCAAGTACAAGATCTGAGTACTTCTACTTTTACTCAAGCACAAGATCTGAGTACTTCTACTTTTACTCAAGTACAAGATCTGAGTACTTCTACTTTGACTCAAGTACAAGATCTGAGTACTTCTACTTTACTCAAGCATAAGATCTGAGTACTTCTACTTTTACTCAAGTACAAGATCTGAGTACTTCTACTTTTACTCAAGGACAAGATCTGAGTACTTCTACTTTTACTCAAGTACAAGATCTGAGTACTTCTACTTTTACTCAAGGACAAGATCTGAGTACTTCTACTTTAACTCAAGTACAAGATCTGAGTACTTCTACTTTTACTCAAGTACAATATCTGAGTACTTCTACTTTTACTCAAGTACAACATCTGAGTACTTCTACTTTAACTCAAGAACAAGATCTGAGTACTTCTACTTTACTCAAGCACAACATCTGAGTACTTCTACTTTAACTCAAGAACAAGATCTGAGTACTTCTACTTTTACTCAAGTACAAGATCTTCTCCCACCTCTGGTTTCAAGTACAGGGTTAATGCAACATTATTATTTGAGCAGTCTTATCTAATGAAGGTGATATATGTGCCATAAATGAACATGGTTGAACTAAATGCAGTGTTAGCTTCCTGCAACAGAAATGTTCCACGTGTACAAACACACCTCAGCTCTGCATGTAGAACAATATAGAACCACGTGGCGTTTCATCCAACGATCAAACAACAGGAATTAGTCAATATCATGTGTCGTTTTTATTTTACAGGACAAGCAATTTGACCCACTCACCTGCTAGCTGGAATAGCTCAACACAACACCCATGAACAACCCAGCGACCCTCTTTGATGACGTCATGTGTTGCCACGTCTGCTCGACCGTAACTCCTCCTACTACCGCGAGCGCCCCGACCACAATGAAATCACGTGACCATGCAAGAAACATTCACAATCGTTTTAAAACATTATTTCTCACAAATGTTTTTAATTAAAATTGTATTGTTGAGACACATGTGACCTAAGAAGTACTCAGATCTTGTACTTGAGTAAAAGTATAGAAGCAACAGAGAGTAGGAATACACATCTGGTGTTTTTACAGTGACTTTTATTCAGTTCAGAAATGTGAAGACATCAGTTAGGTTTTTGATTTATCAGGTGAATTTATACAAAGGAAATATAGATGTATCCGTCCCATTCTTTTAAGAAAACCTGATTTCCAACAAGCATTCAAAGGAAGTCACATTCTCAAATAAAAGTCATTTAAAAAACAGACATGACCATAATGAATGATTACTTTAAGACAGTCAGCCAACACACACTGAGGGGGTAAGGAGGAATAACTGGTCCTCTAAAAGCTCACTGCTTCCACAGCTACACATATAGGTTTAACAACAATACATATAGTGTTGAAACTGTGAATACACAACACACAGAGACATAATGGCCTCAAATGTCACGGCGTGAAAGGGAAAAGCCACTCCCATATGTGACATCATCTGACACAATGTTTTTACATAATGCCCCACGTTGTATCTAAAGGAATGCCCTTTGTTTTGTCTAGAAAGTGCTATATCCAGGGTCTTGTCATCTCACGCTTTCCTGTAACTCCCTCCTGGCTGTTCTACCTGCCATCCGACCTCTACAGTTCATTCAGAAAACTGTAGCCCGACTGATATTCAAGCCCTCCAAGTTCTCCCACATTACATCTCACATTCGTTCCTTTCACTGGCTGCCGGAGTACTCTTCCAAGACACTTAGAGGGATCTGGTCTAACCTACATCCAAGACCTGGTCAAAACATACACTCCAGTACGTGCATCTCGCTCTGCATCAGCCATTTGGACGAAGTGGAACCAGGTACACCCCAAAAAAGATACACCCTTTTGCTATCCTGGCTCCCAAATGGTGGAAGGAGCTTCTCACTGATTTCAGGACAGCAGAGAGTTTACATATCGTCCGTCTCAAACTGAAGACCCACCTGTTTCGCTTAATGTAATGTAATCCTATTCGCAAACCCTCATTTCCATAAGAATGCCCTTCAAATTCAGTTTCAACATACGTCTGTAGTAACTAACTAGTGATAAATAAAATAAGACAAGACAAAGAAGAAGTCAAGTAAAAGCAAGTACAAATTAATGTCATGAATCGTGGAGTAAGTGCTTTTATGTGTAAATGGCACTTAACTTATCAAGATGTAAACGTGGAGTCAGTGTGTGGTTTGAATCAAGTGTAAAAACTTAGAACAGTAGCACTTAAAATGTAGAGGTAAAAAAAAGCTCTGGCTGGTTCACAGTGAGTAAGTAACTAATCTTTCAAATATGAATAACAGCTCTGTCTGTGGTGCTGATTATAACCACATTTCACGTACAGACAAACGCACACATGGCAACAACCTGGATTATAAGGACGTATCCTTTTCTGCATTAACTTCCAACGTCCTATAGGGTTCATACTTTGATCTTCCCATTCACAATGTCCTGATACAGAGACACAGTCAGGAGGGTGTACTCTTTCTGAGAAGCGTCTAAGAAGTACAGCAGATCGTGGGTGACGTCCGGATCGAAGCCCTCCGTGACCAGCTTCCCCTTCTGCTGCTTGAACGTCTCCGTCACATCCAAGGACGTCTGGAAAAACACAGCCGGGATGATGCTAATTAGTTTAGTTGATTACAGTCCCCTATAGGCGCATTCACACCGCAGTACTTTTCCCATAAAAGTTCATGAGAACTAAGTACAGATCGCGTTCACACCGGAAAAAGTCCCTGGGGGTGGATTAGGCAAATGAAGCCGCTGACGTCACTGCTTCTTCTTCTGCTTTGGGTTTACTGGCAGGCTACAAACAACTTCACGGCAGATACTGCTGCCCACAGTCCCCGGCCGGAAGTCCCCGGAGTTGGGGAAGGCTTCAGTAGAAGCTGCTGGGACTCCCAGCAGCTTCTACTGAAGCCTTCCGAGTAAATCGCCAGAACGCCGACACCTCCTCATCTCCACCGCTCCCATGTTTTATTTTGTGTTGCAATAAGTTAGTCTCTCTGCATTTCTGCGCAGGGCTAATGCTAATGCTAATTCGCGCATTCACACTGCGGTACTTTAGCATTCCGATTTACTCGGAAGGCTTCAGTAGAAGCTGCTGGGAGTCCCAGCAGCTTCTACTGAAGCCAGTCCCCAACTCCGGGGACTTCCGGCCGGGGACTCCGGGCGGCAGTATACGCCGTGAAGTTGTTTGTAGCCTGCCAGTAAACCCAAAGCAGAAGAAGAAGCAGTGACGTCAGCGGCTTCATTTGCCTAATCCTCCCCCAGGGACTTTTTCCGGTGTGAACGCGATCTGAACTTAGTTCATGAGAACTAAAGAGTTCGCATGAACTAAGTTCACATGAACCTTTGTGGGAAAAGTACTGCGGTGTGAATGCGCCTATTGATCAACTGTCACACAAAACAGTGAATGGAGCAGCTTTAGCAAACATTGCTAATTTCCAGCTGTTGTCCAGATAATAATAGACGCCTTTTTAAAATCACAACACATCAACAGCATTAGTTAAAAAGAAAGGATGAAAGAGAACAATACAATGCAAACAACACACGTTACTACATACATGTCACATATCATCACAATCACATAACATAAATGAGGGGAAACATCCACAATCCCACACACCATATCAAACAGACTAGTGTGTGCAATTAACGATATTATTTTACATTTAAAATACACAAACTGTGGTAATGAATACATGCGCGACCTACCTGTATTCTGAGAAACCTCGGCCAGGCATAGGCAGGAAGAGTTTTTACTAAATGGTCGTAGAGCTCTGATCCGTTTAATTTGTGATCCTGTTGCAAGACGATAGCAGCCATACCCGCCCGACCTTCATTTCCTGCAAACACACATTGGAAAAAGTCTCTTATTATAATGTTACATAGAAAAAACTGTACTAAATTAACAAGAGCAAACTTTAGTATTACAAAGTCCTCACCACCTTCTTACAAAAACTCTTCAACCTGGCTCTTAATGTGTGATCGTTGTGTTATTGCTCGATTTGAATGCGACTGTCGTCTTTTAACCAGAAGGTTGTGGGTTCGATCCCAGCCCGTGCAGCCAACATGTCGATGTATCCTTGGGCAAGATACTGAACCCTGAGTTGCTCCCGATGGCCAACGGTGTGTGAATGTTAGTTCCTAGAGTAAGGTACACTGCTCTGTGTGAACGACATGTAGTCTGTAAAGCGCTTTGAGGGGTCTTGAAGACTGGATAAAGCGCTATATAAGTACTTACCTCTCACTATATGTATCTGTTGTCCTTTTTTACTACCGACTTTGAGCACCTGTAAAAGCACTTACAATTACAATAAAGCCTGGCCGCTACGGACCATTACAATCCCTCACCAACTGCATGGAACAAATCAGTAGCTGGATCAGCAACAATTTCCTACAATTAAACAAAAACAAAGGAACGGGCTGAAGTAAGCGCTACACTAGAAGCCCTACTGCTAAATACATCGGAAAAGGAGAGAAATCTAGGCGTAGTTCTGGACCCCGACCTCAATTTCAAATCCCATATCAACACAATTACTAAATCAGCATCACCTGAAACACATAGCCAGACTTAGAACATTCATGTCTCAACAAGACCTTGAAAAACTAGTTCACACCTTTGTTTTGAGCATGCTTGATTACTGTAATAGCGTATCTACAGGTCTCTGTAAAAAATCGGTTAGAAAACTACAACTAATCCAGAACGCCGCTGCCAGAGTCCTGACCAAAACAGAAAGAGTAGAACACATCACCCCAGTACTCAGGTCTCTGCACTGGCTACCAGTAGCTTACTTATAAAGCATGAAATGGGTTGGGACCCCAATATGTCTGACATGCTGCCCTGTTACGAGCCCCCCAGAGCTCTGAGATCATCGGGGGGCCGGGGCGGGCTTACTCATTGTCCCCCGGCTCAGAACCAAACACGCAGAAGCTGCTTTTAGTTTTTATGCTCCTCACAAATGGAACAAACTTCCAGAAACCCTGAGGTCTATCACCAACGCTGAGTTCTTTTAAGTCGAGGCTAAAAACACTACTTTTTACAGCTGCCTACCCAGAAGCCTTTTAACTTGTTTTAGCACTTCCCGTATTTACTATAGGCGCATTCACACTGCGGTACTTTTCCCACAAAGGTTCATGCGAACTCTTTTATCGCGTTCACACCAAAAAGAGCCGGTACTCAAATTAGTTCATAAAACTAATTTGCCCCGTAAAACTCCCAAAAAGTTTTGTGAAGCCGCCATTTTATTATCCTCGCATTAGCATTATTAGCATTAGCATTAGCCCAGTGCAGAAACGCAGAGAGACTAACGTATGGCAACACAAAATAAAACATGGGAGCGGTGGAGATGAGGAGGTGTCGGCGTTCTGGCGATTTACTCGGAAGGCTTCAGTAAATCGGGGACTTCCGGCCGGGGACTGTGGGTGGCAGTATACGCCGTGAAGTTGTTTGTAGCCTGCCAGTAAACCCAAAGCAGAAGAAGAAGAAGTGACGTCAGCGGCTTCATTTGCCTAATCCACCCCCAGGGACTTTTTCCGGTGTGAACGTGATCTGAACTTAGTTCATGCGAACTAAAGAGTTCGCATGAACTAAGTTCACATGAACCTTTGTGGGAAAAGTACTGCGGTGTGAATGCGCCTAATGCCGTTTTTAAACTATTTTGTATCTCATTAATGCATTGTTTTTATTAATCTGTTATTCCATTATGTTTATTTATTGTGTTCCTCTCTGTTGTCTTACTATTATGTGTTAATGATCATGTAAGGCACTTTGAATTGCCTCTGCGTCTGAAATGTGCTATATAAATAAACATACCTTACCTTACAAAATACATTTATTATTATTATTATTATTATTATTATTATTAAAGTGGAAGTTCTGGTTGCCCCTAAAGTGGTGGTTATACTTTTGCTGATGTCTTAATAATTGTTTCTCAAGATAGTAACAGTGGTCTCCTTGCGACAGGCTTATGTTAATTTCATCAACTTTGATTATGAGAAACCAGGATTGTTTAGCTGCTTGGTATGGGGAGTGGTTTATTTAGTGCAATACCAATGAGCCTCAGCTGGCACTGCTATCGAGGAAAAGTCAGTCAGTCAATTAAACTGGCAGAGCTGCATCAAAAATATGTGGTGGTTGTTGAACCAATTCCTTAAAATCTGAAGAGATCTAGTCTGGAGTTTTTGTGTTGGGAAGTTAGAGCAAAATATCCGATTCAACCCGGTCATGGTCTCACTGGGACTCTTGTATTGGCTGTGCTCCATATGGTTATAACAGTGTGGGAATACATGGTTAGCTAATGAAGCTGTCACGATCTGTCTGCGTTGTGTTTTGTCTTGTCTAGGGCCCATTCCCAAACCGCCCCCTACACCCTACCCCTACACCCTACCCCTCCGTTTGCGCGTTCACGCGGAGGGTCCGCCATATTGAGGGCTGTTCCAAAGCAACGAGTGTGGAGGGGGAGTGGGCTATCAAGCCCTCAAACAGCGAGTCTGCAGCGGTGCTGACTTGAGACCGGTCTCTACCTGACCGGAGTCACGCTGTGTGTGTCCGTCAGGAAACACGCTGTTTACAAGTAGTTCCAGCAAACATCCACTGATAAACTGCGATGTTAAAAACCTCATGATAACCTCATATGTTTTTAACTTAGGATCATACCTGTGTTTAGTCTAGAAAAAGGTAAATGTGTGCATTTTATTATAAAGTTGTGTATATTTACAGACCGTTACAAAAACTAAGAAGCTTATAAACATCAGGTTTAAAACTAAAAGAGCTTTGAAACACAATGAAAGATGTTTGGAGTTTTATTTGAGTTATTCATTTAAACTTTTTGTCAAAGAGATGCTGATTTGAAACCGTTGTTACATACAGTTACGGCATTTCCTGTTTCTGCCGGAGAGAGGGGAGAGAGGGGGGAGAGGGGAGAGGGGAGGCCGTCCCAAAGCTTGCTGCTGTGTTTACTCCCTCCATCTGACAGGAGGGAGCCTCGTTGAGCTGCGAGTGTGGCTACAGACGGAGTTCACTCCATCAGGAGGGGTAGGGTCGAGGGAGTGGTTTGGGATTGGGCCTAGATCTGTCTTTGGTTTTCTGTCTGCGTTGTGTCTTGTCTAGATCTGTCTTTGGTTTTCTGTCTGCGTTGTGTCTTGTCTTGTTTAGATCTGTCTGTGTTCCCTGTCGTTAGTTTCCCTGGTGTGTCTAAGTTACCCGATTGTGTTCACCTGGTGTCCCTGTGTTTTCTCCTCCCTCCTCACCTGTGTCTTGTTTATAGGATTAGTCTTGTGTGTATTTAAGTTCTGGTTTTTCTGTCTGTCTTTGTCGGTTCGTCTTGTGTAATGACTTGGTCTGCGGTGAGTGTTCTGTTCAGTCTTTGTTAATAGTTTAGCCTTGAAATAAAGGAGTTATTTTTGTCACTTTTATCTGCATTTGGGTCCTGCTTCCTGCACACACCGTAACAGAAGCTGATTGTTATATCTGTAGATTATGCAGAAGTTATATCCAGTAAACACTTCCACACACCTGGTATGGTGACTCCGTAGATGTTGGCCTCCTGGATGAAGTCGAGCAGACCCACAGCCTCTGAAACCTCAGTGGTGGAAACATTCTCTCCTTTCCACCTGCAGGACAAGAGAGTAGATCCAGTTAAACCTGCAATGACTGTGTGTGGCCACTTGAGGGCAGGAGAAACAAGCTGTGTGAACAGAACAATGTGAGTCGCTTATTTACATTGCCTTAGAACAGGGGTGTCAAAAACGTTTTTCACCAAGGGCGGGGCCACATACAGAAAAATAATCGAAGGGCCTGTCCGCTCAATAGAGGTGAGGAATACTGCCTCATATGTTAAGTTTTAAGTCAGCAAAATCAATCAAAAGTAGGTAAATTATGCTTGAATCTGCTTTAAGAAAAATAAACAGCCTACATCACAGCTCTCCAGAGGGTTTCCTTACAACAGAAGCCCCAGATTGATTATCATAAGAGGAAATAGGAAGGGTACATTTCAAGTTTGTTATGTATATAAGTTATTAGGCTTAGATTTTTATTAGAACATATTTTCAAATGTAATTGACTGAATTTATTGTAAATTGGGCTTATTAACACATGAACACTACTGTGTAGATGTTTACAGATATATTTAATAAGTACAATACAAGAAAAGTTTAATTTGTGGGCCATATTCCATTATACTTTTTGAATTAGCTGAGGGCTGATTCAAAATGTCCCGCAGGCCGCATTTAGCCCCCGGGCCGTAGTTTGGACACCCCTGCCTTAGATATTTTGCAGTGGCTTTTGGAAATGTTCTCCACAAAATGCCAAATGAAACACAAATCCATTGGCAGCACATTTCATACATCCATACACATCCATTTGTTTGCATCTTGCAAATTATTTATCTATATCGTATTCCATTTACTTATATATGGACTCTTCTTGCACTATTTCTATTCTATTGCACTGTTGGAGGAAAACGGTAATTGAAACGGTACCTGAAGGTGTCTCCAATGCGGTCCCTGAAGTACAGGAAGTCCTGGTCATCGTGCAGCAGCAGGTCTCCGGTGTTGAAGAAGACGTCGCCATCTTTAAAGACGCCTCTGAGCAGCTTCTTCTCCGACTGCACCTGGTTCCCTGCGTACCCCAGGAACTGATTCATGGCAGAGAGCGGAGCCACCAGGATCCCTGCCTCCCCTGTGGAGAGGGTAGAAGTACACACATCCTTTACTCAAGTAGAAGTACAGATACTCGTGTTTAAAAATACTCTGGTGAAAGTAGAAGTACTGACTAAACTTCTTTACTCAAGTCAAAGTAAAGAGGCTTTGAAATGTACTTCAGTAAAAAGTACCCATAGCTAGCAGCTGTTTTAAAGAGTACCTGACCTCCCTTTATATTAATAGAATAATAATGTCATTGTTAGCTAATGAATGTTTCCATGCTGAACAACGGCAACATGACAACGTTTCCATTGGTCCCTCTTCTTTAGAGAAGACCAGGAAATGATGGATACACGGATCGTGTTCAAATCAATAGGCACGCAATGACTCTAAAGAATAATGATCACGCATCAAACACACATTCAGACTAAAGGAACCAGCTGTTTGGAAAATGAGAGAAGTAGAAAGTACAGGTATTTGAGTTCAACATGTAAGAAGTAGAAAGTACAGGTATTTGAGTTCAACATGTAAGAAGTAGAAAGTACAGGTATTTGTGTTCAAAATGTAAGAAGTAGAAAGTACAGGTATTTGTGTTCAAAATGTAAGAAGTAGAAAGTACAGGTATTTGAGTTCAACATGTAAGAAGTAGTCAGAAAAATAAGTAGTAAAGTACGGATACCAGAAGAATGTACTTAAGTACAGTAACAAAGTATTTGTACTCCACTACTTCCCACCTCTGCTTTTCATACAGCACGTGCAGCTCAAAGTGCTTTACAAAATGACACATCACAAGTTAAAGAAATTCCCCTCAGATCAGATGTTAAGAACTTTACAGATACATGCAGCAAGATATAACATTTGAACAGATTTAGAGACACAAGGAGGTAAAAGGTCGTTCAGTGACATACAGCTGTCACTTTAAAAAGGACTACATGTATGATTGTTTTACCGTTCTGTGCTCGGATGCATCTCCCAGCGGGGGTCCGGACCGCCTCGTAGGACACTGGGTCGTGTCTGAGGAGCTCAAAGGGCATGGACAGCTGGAGAGGAAAGAAAGATATGTGTGTCAATGAGATACAGTCTGCACAGTTGGTATATTTTGCTTAAAACACAACATATAAAGCAGGTCAGTGTGATAGGGTCCAGAGGAAACATTTCTACCGCTGTTGTCCCTGACCTTGTTGAAATAGCCCGCCCTGCCGATGGGTCCGACCTCCTCGGTGTAGTTCAGGAAGCCGATGCCAGCCTCCGTCAGGCCGTAACCTTCTCTGATCTTTATCCTGCTGCCGAATCGCTGCACAAACTGCCTCCAAACGTCTGAGCGGAGACCACTTCCTGCTGCCAGCCGGACGCGGTGAGCCCTCTCCTCTGGGACCTGGAGGCAGGAGGACTCTTAAGAGAACACTTCACTTCATCAGACCTACTTTGTGGGAATAATGCTTATTGTTGGGAACATTCTGAATGTCCTCTTCCAGTATGAGAGTAACATGATGATAAAGGTATCCCAACTGTAGCTGTGAACATGGCAGGATGTGTGATTACCTAGAAGAGCATCAGGACTGTTTGAGGCAGATGATAGCTATGTGATTAACTTGATGATTCAGCCTCTATGGAGAGAGACATCAAGCATGCTCATTTCTGACGTGGAGCTAATCTGAAGTAAACATTGAATACTGCTTTCTATTCCTCCATCTTGTGACTGTGTAACTCCCTCTCTTGGATATCAGCATGTGAAGGGCACTGCTCAGGAACTAGTCTCTGTATGTGATGACTCCTTCTGGAGAGGATCACAGATACATGGATCCTGAGGTTGAAGCTCAAGCCGGTGACGAGGGATTATTGACATTCAGAATTTTTTTTAAGTTTTTGAAGTCAGAACTTTGAGAAAAAAGTCATAATTTTGAGGAAAAAAGTCATAATTTTTAGGAATAATTCAAATGTTTTGATTTTGAGAAAAAAAATTCATAATTTTGAGGAAAAAATTCAGGATTTTGAGAAAAAAGTCAGAATTATGGTACGTCCACACAGCGGCTTTTTCGTTGACCAACAACCTATCACATGAATCTCCCGCCCCGCTTTTATACGCTTTCATTTGGCTAGAGCTTGTACTGGCATACGCTGTGTGGACGGGCCGTTAACGTCAGCATTTTGAGAAAAAAGTCAGAATTTTTAGATTTTGAAAAAAAGTCAGAATTTTGAGGGAAAAGTCAGAACGTAAAAGCAAACTATAGCTTTCAACAAGGCTATCTACTGACGGACTGTTTTTGATTAACATGCTGTAGATATCCATTGATGACGGGCAACAATACCCCTTAAAGAACACTTTGGATGACGTTCTGTCCTTTACGGGTAAATGCAACAAACCAGAGGTAAGGGGCTGCGTTAGGATTTCAGTTCCATTAGAAAAGTGTAATAAGCCGGATAACAAAAATCTACGAATTATTTGATTGTAGCATTTGTCAAAATCTAAGCTTTCCTGCAGCATTTCTTTAACTAAACAACGACATACAGATCGTCACCCATGTTGAAACTAGAAAATCAGTAAGGTGTTGAAGTGCTTTTGGCTTGTCATGAAAAGCTGCAACAAAGACCATCACTGATGTGCAACAACACGCCCTGTAAATAAGACCATTGTTCAACTACTTGCAGTTCGTTCACCTGAAGTCAGAGGTTATCAGGAAGTGTTATTTTAACGTTCTTACTGCGGGATGGTTGCAGAGGTATCGACAGAGCTCTCCTATGTACTGCACCACCGTCACGTCGTGCTTCACACAGTCCTTCCAAAACTGACTGGCGGAAAACTTCTTCTTCAAAACACACGTCGCACCTGAGACCCAAAGGAGAGACAGAGAAGATGTGTGAGACTGTACTGTAGTGTAAAAACTCCATACAACCAATTTTCCAGTTCTTCAGAGGGTGGGGGGGGATTCTGTTTGATTTCTTATATGTAACAAAAGAGTGTAATTTCCATACAGATATTTGACTTCCCCTGCTTTGTTTGTGAGGAAGTGAGAATTCCTTATAGTCCAATGAAAAGGATGTCCGTCGTCATGTTGTTTCCTCCAGCTTTGAGCCTCACAATGAACTGAAAACCACATTCTTCCAGGAACTGTGTTTTTAAGGCAAAAAGGCTTTCTCTCACCGAGCTGTATGCATCCTCCGATCCCCAGCAGGGAAGCAGACATGTGGTACAGAGGCAGAGTGATGTAGATGATGTCCTCAGACGTGGCTCCACACATCTCAAAGAAAGCCATACTGAGGACGGCCTTCAGGTGACCCACCCGGGCCGCCTTGGAGAGACCTGGCAGAGAAACGCAGGAGTTACTGAACTGCGTTTTCCCTGGTTCAGTTCAAATCTTGTGTATGACGAATTTGGTTTTGAGACTCCATTGCTGCTCTGAAACGTGGTGGAGTCACAGTTGTATTCAGAACACTTCAAACAGTGTTTTAATGGATGTAACTCAGGGGTGTCCAAAGTTTTTCACCGAGGCCCACCTACAGAAAAATATACATAGGTCTGGGCCGCTAGAGGTATATCGCCTCATAAGTTCAGTTATAAGTTAGCGACATCAATCAAATGTAGGTAAAGGATGCTTGTGAGTGTTGGCAGCGCATCCCTGAAAGCAGAAGCCTCCGGTTGATTATCATAAGGAGAAATATGAAGGGTTTATTTCAAGCTTGTTATGGAAATAAGTCATTGGGCTTTTTTCTTATCAACTAAGATTTGTTAGAAAATGTTTCCAACTTTAATTGATTTATTTGAAAAGTGGTCTTAACACATGAATACTACAGTCATACATGTTGACATTCATATTTAAGAAGTACAATACAAGACAAGCTCAAGTTTAATTTGTGGGCCATATTCCATTATACTTTTTTTAATTTGCTGAGGGCTGATTAAAAAAGGTCTGCGGGCCGTAGTTTGGACACCCCTGATGGAATAAACAACAGATGACCTGTAATGTCTTGGCTCAGAAGCTACTTTTCATTTCTTTTTAGGATTTCCTTTGGTTTGCTTTTCTATCTCCCGTGCCTTAACCCAACATCGAATGGCATTGCTGTTATAAAACAAGACTAAGCCATGCCAGCTGCTCTGAGAGGATGTACTGATGCTAAGCTAAATGCTAACGGACATGAATACATGGACCGTGCTTATGTAAATCCATCATAGTTGTTGAGACAGATGTTCCTTTCCTTAGTGCCTTGGGTAACATATGTCCCTGTGACTGTGATTTGTGAAGAGGATCATGCTGCGCAGTACCTGTGGTGCCTGAAGTGAAGATGAAGAGGAAGTTGGACATGATGTTCACTTTCGGAAGGTCACTCGAGCTTTCTCCAGACATGCTCTCCACCTTATCGAGTAGACTGGTGAACTCCTCCGAGGGGGCCGTGTGATCCACCACCCACAGCGCCATGTTGTCCTTCTTCAGGTCGGGCAACACCTCCTCCACCAAACACACCAAATCTGGACACACACACACACACACACACACACACACACACACACACACACACACACACACACACACACACACACACACACACACACACACACACACACACACACACACACACACACACACACACACACACACACACACACAACGGGACATGATTCATCACACAGAACTGAAGACAGACATGTTGGAACCACTCTGGGATGGAGTCACTTTAGGACAGATAACATTAAAACTGTATTGCCTGCCTTCCTTTTTTTTAAACACACACATTTCCCTACTATTTGTCAGGCTGCAGGGTCTTTTCGGAAGAACCATTATCTGTGTGTTGTGGTGAAAATGATTGAGGGAAGCTAACAATCTCCGTCTTTTTTAAGAGACTTGTACGAGGTGACATGTTTGCAAACCGAACCCCTTTCTTTAGGCTAATTTTGACTACTATCAGGAGTGTTGCGACCATTGGATATAGAGAGCACAAGATGAAAACTATTATCTCTACGGGGGACAATTATCTTTCAAATGAATAGACTCAAAATCAGTCCACCGGGAGTACACTTATGGACATTTTTGATCCTCAAAATGTCAGCAATGGACTCAGCATCCTCAAAAGCCTCCAAAAACACTCCAAAATTATCCAAATCTGCAAAGCATATTTTTTAACTACGGCTTAAATCCTAATTAATGCTAATTGTTCAAATTGCAAAATATATACAAGTCAGCATACGGCAGTGTCTATGTGCTTGGGACCCTTACTATACATTTCTATCATAACACTTTGGGGTAGCCTACTACACATTTCTGGGTTCACTATAGGACTCTATGAGCTGGAAACTACACCATAACATTTACTGTATAACACGTATACTTTTAAAAAGTGGAGGAGAACATATTGCCAATTAAATAAACCCAACAGGTGAAGTACACGTGCAATTTGTACTTTACTTGAGTATTTTCATTTGTACTTTTACTCCACTACATGTATTTAAAACCTTTAGTTACTTTACAGATCTGGATGAATGAAGTCTTAACACAAGTATCTATCTATCTATCTACTTCTCCCAGCAGTTTATTCCATTCCATCTTCCATTTATCTAATATATCATATTCCAATTACTAGACTATTCTTGCACTATCTCTATTCTATTCTATGTTATTGTATTTACTTGCACTATCTGTTTTATTGTTGTTGCACTGTTGAGGAGCCTGTGACCTAAGATGTTCATTGCCATATCTACACATATGTACAAATGACAATAAAAGCCTTGAATCTTGAATCAGTTGTAGTTTTGAAGGTGCAGTACCTGCGCCCACCACCAGGGTTTTGGCCCCGCAGCTCCTGAAGCAGTGCAGCAGCGACTTTGCCTTAATGTTGTTGTTCAGAAAGGCCACCTCACAGCCCAACTTGCACAAACCGAGCCACACACAGATAAAGTCCGGTTCGTTGCACATCAACATGGCCACAATGTCCCCTTGTCCCGGAGAACCGTGCGCCCTGAACGCGTTCGCTATCCGGTTACTCCTCCGGTCCACATCCTGGTAACTCAGAGTCTGGCTTTCGAAGATGATGAAGGGTTTGTTCGGGTTCTTCCTCGCCTGGTGGAGGAAACAGTCGAGGTATGTGATGATCCCTGACTTCATACGAGCCTGCAGAGACTTCCCGTACCTCCGAAGTTTGAGGTAGTAAATCAGATCCACCCAGAAGAAGGGATACACCGTCCTCTGGCAGAGAAGCAGAGCTAAAAGTCCTGCTAAAACGCTGCTAAACAACAGAGGTATCATCGTGAACTCCTCACTGAGACTGCTGCAAGAGTTTAGAAAACAGGCTGCACAGACAGGAGCCCGTTTTCAGGGAACTTGAAGCAGAGCTGCTGTCCCTCTCATTATGCAACACACACACACACACACACACACACACACACACACACACACACACACACACACACACACACACACACACACACACACACACACACACACACACACACACACACACACACACACACACACACACAGCGAGCCGTCACTGTACCTCCACGCTGTTCTGCTGTGCGTGTTTACACTAGACATTACGGTAAGTTTCAGAATAAAAAAAGCTGCGTTCGTGTGAATGGAGAGACCATTTCACATCCATTTTAATTAGTGTTTTTAAATAGAAGTATTCAGACCCCGATACACTTTTTTTAAAGAGAGACCTTCAGACTTGGCTTAAATTGTCAAAATCAGTTTTTTTGTGTTTATATCAACACACTCTCACTCAGCGACGTTTGGTCAGTGTCCGTGGCGTCCAGTTGTGACGCTCCTACAGACCCGGCGTCATGGGCGGGCCCCATGGAGCCGGGCCCGCCCATCCAGGATTTGGGCCCGCTGTTTTAATCAGGGCTGAATACAACATTTTAATTGTTTTATTATTATGTTCAGTGGCGGTGAACAGGGTATGGCTGGGGTAGGCTACAGCCATACCAAGAAATGGCTTAGCCCCACCATGAACAATGATTTTAAAGTAAGCAAAATAAAGTCCGCCAACTCGCGCGGAGTAAATTGCACAGACAGCACTAAATACCGAAGACTAGACACGGTTTGAAAACTTTTGTCACGTAGTGATCATCTTCTCAATAGAACATCTTTGATAATGTCTTCTGGCCAATCAGAATCAAGATAACGGCGTGGTGTTGTTGCAGGAAGTCCCCACGGAGAATACTTTTGCTGTAGTACATCTCTATGCATCGATACAACATTACGTGTTGATAGAAATCAACACGTAATGAAATAAGACCCCACGGTTTGATGATTGATAGGTGTGTCTTTCATTTTGACACACAGAACAATGGGGGCTATCCACCCTTATCCACAATGTAAAGTAACTCACAGCCTCTTCCCTCTTCTCTCTGTGAGGAGCAGCAGGTTCAGCTTTCAGAACAAAGTAACAACAAACTAAAATGGCATTCATTTTTTGAAATATGTCGTGGAGTAATAGATTTATTTATTGTTCTTCTCAAGAGAGTACCAGAATGTGTATTTTATGTTAGTATCTGCCCTGCAGGGGGTTGGGCTTTCAGCAGGTCAACTCTTTCACCTGTGGGGAAGTTGCAGGATTGGCTCCAGGTCGCCCTTTTTATTTACTACAAGACAAATGTGCCTTTTTATTTCATACAGTTCAGTTTGGATTGAGACAGGGAAATAATCTAAACCTCACGCGTGGCGTTTC
Organism: Harpagifer antarcticus; assembly: GCA_902827135.1. Taxonomy (NCBI): domain Eukaryota; kingdom Metazoa; phylum Chordata; class Actinopteri; order Perciformes; family Harpagiferidae; genus Harpagifer; species Harpagifer antarcticus. Next base: position 174,345 of record CADEHL010001221.1, on the reverse strand, counting down.
ACTGTCAAGGGGAGCGTGTGTGTAATTACATTGCAAATACTGACTTGAGCCCCCCCACTGTGTGGGTTAGCCCTACCAGAGATTACCCAACACAAATACTCTGGCGTCGCCACTGATTCTGTTTATTGTTATTTGTAGGGCTTTGTCTTAATATTTATTTTTGTTTTAAACTATGTTGAAAGATTAGTTTAATATCATTTTTTAATTTTGCTATGAAATTCTGAATGAAAGGCTGCGCGCGAGACTGGTTTTTCGCTGGGTTGAGTCGTGTGGGTTTTTGAGTGAGATGCGGCACAGCAGCCTGTCAGTTTACTCTTGCTAGGTTAGTTTGGCTATTATCATTTATATTTATCTGCAACAATGGATATCAGGAAGTGGTTCATGAAAGGAATATGGCAACTCAGCGCCAGATGCAGGCACATTAGAAGACATCAGTTATACGTTACCAACGAGCTAGCAAGCCAGCCTAGAGAAAGAGAGAGAGAAATTGACTCTCAAGCCGGCTCTCTCACAAACTGCTGCTCTGTGCGCAAGCAGACCGCTGCACACGCTCTCTGCCTCGCTCAATCTCTCTCTCCCTTTCTCTCCCTCACTCCACCTCTCCACCCTGTGTGCGCTCAGGTTTGCCTGCGTGCTGCCCAAGTTAGCACAGCGTTACAAATGTGCCACAAAACCAACCAATGGATGTAGCCTATAATAAGACCGTCAACAGCCTTATGGCAACCTAAACCCCCCCACCCTCCCCGTTGACAAATCTCGAGCGTCTAACAAACCCCCCCTTGACGATTCAGATTTCCCGGGAAATGTAAGTTTTGGGGTGGACCCGCCCTGGTAAATCAAATGCCCGCCCAGAGACGTATGTCTGCCGCCGGGTCTGCGCTCCTAGGCTCCTTCAGCGTCATAAAGGGACGCAAATAGCTTTCAACTGATTGCAATGTATTCCCATCTGCGGCGGGATTTGACGCTCATGGAAGCACGGCATTCGTTTGTGTCGGCTGCCCTTAAAGGCAATGTGAGGTCCATTCTCATTGGATAATGGAGAATTGTACACCCGGAAGTAAGTATTCCCCTTACTGTCGATTGATTTTACAGCGATATCTGCACTACTCATCGACTAAAAACCACCAGATTATCCTTGTTAATTACACAACATTGATTGGTTTAAATTGTGTGCAATGCTTTTGTATTTTTCCCCTTGGATTCGGAGAAACAAATATTTTTTCGGAGTAAAGGATGGCAGAAAACACTACACTACCCAGAATCCCCAGCTATCGTTTGGACTACACCATGTGCTCTGTTTGACAAACCTCGTGATAGTCCTCAAGCTCTGTGATTGGAGAGTGTGCTCCGACGGTTATGCCGAGGGCCCTTCTCACTTCTCTTATTTTTCATTTCCTCGCTCCTCGGTCTCGGTCTCACCGGAAGTTTATTTGTCTGCGCCATCTTGAGTAGCGTCCCAATGGCCTTATTTTTGCCGGAGGACCGAGGAGCGAGGAGTGATAATGGAGGAGCGATAACCGAGGAACCAACAGACCATCCTCCGATGAAATCCTCAGACACTCGCCCCGCCCCTTACTGTGTATCGCTCACTGATTGGACGATGCAGCGCATGCACTGATCTGATGCTTCTCGACATGAGAGCAGAGTGAAGAAAACACATGAACCTCACGGGAGTCACTCCTCAGTTTATACCGTGTTTTGTTTAAATTCATGTATCATTCAGTTACAAATGTGTGATATATCTGAACAACAAAGTGGTCAAAAATCATTTTATTCATTTTTTGGAAACATTTTCATGATCGCTTTTTTCGTTTTACATTTTCGTTTATTGTGATTTCCATTCAGTCAGTCATTAAGTGCTATTAAAATGTTAATGTGCTACATATCCACACAAACAAACAAAGTGTGCAATCCAATGAATGTTAATCTAACTGTGTTTTGATAAATAATATCTCTTTTTTCTTCTCTCAATTATTTTATTTCTATTGTGCACTCTAATCAATATTAATCAAACTAGTGTTCGTTTATATATTTTAAGAATGGCGTTTATCTTTTTTGAGAATTAGTTCTTATTGTATTTTATTTATTTGGGTCTACAACAGATGATACAAATGTTTGTGTCAGTAAATGTGTACTAACAGAGGCGGGGGGTGTTTGTGAAAACAGCAGGGCCAGAGCTGCTGTCAGACGATCAGCTGTGCAGCGTCATCACAAACGGACGTCGCTTCACGTGACGCTCCGGAGGAAAGGAGTCCCATTGCTCTTAAAACTCATTTCCTTGCTTCTCGTGATTTCCTTGCGTCTCTCCTTGCTTCCCTGGTGGGAGGGACTAGTCGCAGGGAAACGACGCAAGTGAGGGACGCAAGGAATCCATTTAACCGAAGTGAGAAGGACCCCGAGCCTCGAACAGCACGGGTTTGTCAAACAGAGCACATGGTGTAGTCCAAACGATAGCTGGGGATTCTGGGTAGTGTAGTGTCTTCTGCCATCCTTTACTCCGAAAAAATATTTGTTTCTCCGAATCCAAGGGGAAAAATACAAAAGCATTGCACACAATTTAAACCAATCAATGTTGTGTAATTAACAAGGATAATCTGGTGTTTTTTAGTCGATGAGTAGTGCAGATATCGCTGTAAAATCAATCGACAGTAAGGGGAATACTTACTTCCGGGTGTACAATTCTCCTTTATCCAATGAGAATGGACGCTCACATTGCCTTTAAGGGCAGCCAACACAAACGAATGCCGTGCTTCCATGAGCGTCAAATCCCGCCGCAGATGGGAATACATTGCAATCAGTTGAAAGCTATTTGCGTCCCTTTATGACGCTGAAGGAGCCTAGGAGCGTCACAACTGGACGCCACGGACACTGACCAAACGTTGCTCCTGGACGCTTAGGGAGTGAGAGTGTGTTGTTTATATAGCTGTTGTGGAGGATATCATGAAGCCTTGTTCCGATAAATAGGGCAGTTATCACAGAACTTTAACTGTGATGTTCTTATATAATGACAATATACCACCTCGGAAGGGAGATCGCATGGTTGAAATATCTGAGAGTGAAGTTTCAAAGCTTGCTGACATCCCTGTTGTTGTAGCTCAAAAGTAAAGAACTGTATCTTCTGCATATACAAGTGGATTCTGCCATTAGTCACGGATTTCACAAGACACCACATTTTTTTATATCATATGTCATTTTATTCCAAAGCATTTGCAGAAAAAGCACTATAATGGAAAAAATCAAAACACAAAAAGCGTAATGGAACCCCCATGTGCCGAAATCATTGTCACCTCATTGGGGGAAACCAATTAAGAGTCAAGAAACAGATCAAACATTCCTTTCAGAGCAATCTTCAGTGGTCATTTAAATACACAGTACTCCGGCAGACTAGGAAAGGAGAAGATTACAAAGGAAATCCAACATCAGTTCATAATCGTTGTTTTGTACTAAACCAAACACTACATGTATTGCATTTTCAATTGTAGACATACTGTAAGACGCTGGGTGAAGATTTACACAGAACTGATCCAATTATATACATTATTTTACAAACATTTCAAATAAGCTCAGAGTGGCTTAAGACGAGTTGACATTTTAGGCAATTCAGAATACAGGAAAGAAAATGTTCCTTTTTAAAAAACCAAAGTCCAGCTTAAGCTTTCTTTTCATTAGACACGTTTAGCCCTTTAATTACACAGTGATATAGATAGGAATGGAAACTGTGTTAGGTCTTATTGTACAGAGGACTGAGTTATTTAGTGGTATGTATGTTTGATAATATGGTACTATGGGACGAGACAAAGATGTCATTGTGAAATTCAGTCTTCAAATGGTCACTGGGGGAAACTCTCGCCACCAAGTCATACATCTTAATGATTGAGGGGAATTGCAAGTAGCTGCTTACCAGCGCATAAACTAAAATAGTCACTTATTTCCTTAATTGTTACTTTACTTGCTTTTTGGGGACTAGTTTGGGCTTTAATTGGAAGGAAAAACAGGGATTGTCGGCAGTGCTGTCTATAAAGATTGGAGAAGCAACAGTAAGCACATCTGTAAGGAGCATTGTGAAACAGCCGAGCACTGCTCAGAAGATGACACTAAAGGTTCAGGAACTCTAAAAGGTTACCAGCAGTGCCGTCAACTAGGATTGGTCGAGCACGAGTGTGGTTAACCTCCATTTTACTACTGCACGGAGCTGAACGACCGAAAAGAAGAGCAAGCCCTCGTTAGTATTTGGTTCAAGAAGGCAATTTAGACGAAGCAAGAGTCAGACCAGACGGCTAGATAGCATTCAAATAACAAAGCAAGGTTTCATGCACACAGGAGGGGAACACAACAACTGGTATACTGTAGGGGTACAGTATCTTACAGGGAACAATCCTGCTGTAAAAAAACACACAGACGCCTCCCACGTTATGCATTAGCGACACACGACGTGGCGCTAATGCATTGGATCTTCATCAGCAATAAACATCTTCACATAAATAAGAGAGAAAGTCCATCCTTCTTACTTCTTTGTCCCAGTTTGGTAAATGCAGCGGATTGACAAGACTCAGCCTCACACGGTTAAAGTGGAGATGAGAGGAAGCACCGGGCTATCGATTGTCAAGATCTGTCAGTAAAAGTTGCATGTCCCATATTATTGATGAAACTAAGTGGAAACAAGTTTAAGAACTGTGTACCAAGGTTTTTAAAGTTCAGGTTGGTCAGTGTGAATATTACCATTCAAGTTATTTAGGATGTCAAAACAATAAGCACAGAAACAGAAACAACAGATAAAACGTTTAACGTATTTCCAGAATGATGTCTTCAGAACAGATTAGGATATATGCAACTTCTTTTGAATGGGACCATTAACCAAATCAGTGTCAAGACTTTACACAAGTACCAATGTGAAGTGTTGATATTCAGGAAATAAAAATGTGCCGTGTCTTGCTGTAGCTTTTAACTTTAAGCAGATGTTATTATCACCTGCAAGTAAAGTTCATACCAATGCAAAGAATAGCAAAATGCAGAGCACTATAGTACCTGCTACTCATAACGGTCAGAAAGTGTTAAAATGCTGGACTCTTCTCACACTCGACGACCGCCATCTTAGCTACGGTTCATACGTGACCAGTAACACAGTAATATGCAAATAAAAGTTATACTTGTGGGTTTTTTCACTATTTAAGAAACATACCACAATACAATTGTCAAAAAGAAGCCGTCGTTTAATTTATAGGGTTACAGTAAGTTAGCAGTTTGTAATGATTTGGTACCACTTATGGCGCATTTCCACTACAGCGCGGTTTAAGCGTGCTGTGCCCGGCCCGTTTTTGGTTGCGTTTCCACTCGGCGTAGTTCCGGCTAGCGGGTACTTTTTCACAGTTTTCTGGCTCTCCAAAATCGAAATTCTTTCCGGGCCAACAACCGGGCTGAGTATGCTAAACTAGTGAACTAGTGAGAGTCGCTGGCAACTACAACAAAATGAATACATTTGACCGTGATTTAATTGTAATACACGTTTCTAAATGATGCCGAAGTAACAACATACTGATACCGGTTAGTAAGAACCATGAATTAATGCTTTGACAAGTCTGCAGACAGACGGCAGAGAAACACCTTTTAAAATGCGTGTTTTCTGAATGGAAAATTAACGTTGTATATGCTCCGACCGTCCACACTCACAACAACGGCCTACAGACATAAATAAACCACTGCGACTGTATTCTCCATGACACAGACAGTCTGTGGTTTGTACTTGTTTAACTTCTGTCTAGTTTCTGAACAGATATGAGGAGCTGTGAGCTCTGAGGGCTAACAGCTAACGGCTGATGTTGGTTTTGTGGTTCGAATTGAAGATGACGTCACGGCTCCGCCTACACTGCGTTACTATAGTTACTGCCCCAGCTACTAAACTGTAATGGAAACGCAGCATAAAGTGAGCCTGGCCTAACTAGGCCTAGCCATACCGTACTAAGCCGAGCGAGGCCCTGCAGTGGAAAAGCGCCATTAGCTAACTAGCTAACAATGGCGATCGTTGATTTGATAAAACACTATGGTCGAAATGCATGCACTGCATTAGTGTTTACAATCCAGTTATCACCGTTCTGATCTGAAACTAGTCACACCCTTTATAATGATAAAGAATAAACTGCAAATAACAAATCAATCTTGAAAACAAATAACAAATCTGTGCAGTCCAGCGAGCCCAACATGTATCGTGAACATCCTGCCCCAAAAGAGCTACTGGGAATGGCAGATAATCATCACTGTATGGTGTGAGAAGAGACTCAGCTCTGAGCCTCTTGGTTGAAACTATCAGCAGAACTTTGAAAAAATGTACCTTTGGTTAACTTAAGTACTAAGTTCAAACACTCTCAGCAGCTTGACGCTACTACTCCCCCTCACAAAACTTCAACACACATCTAATCTTTGATAAAAGTTGCTAATATGGAATAACATTAGCGAATTATTTTGTTACAAAAATAAAGATTTGACAGTTATTGAATGTTATATGTAAACAACATAAAGGCATACTTGAAACAAAGATGATTTAACGGTATCAGAAAGCCGCAATTTCTGTAACTTTTCCAAACTATCACGCTCACTTTTACGCAACGCGGTAATTGAGCGGGGGAATGGAAAGGTCGTTGTATGTTCAACACCACAACGATTCAACGATGTGTGTTCATTTGTACAATTTGTCGCGTGAAGACAAGCGAAAGACCGAGTTGTTGGAGACAGAAAGTCAGACTCAAAGGCATTTCAGCCCGCCTTTGATTTAACATTTGGACCAGATAGGAACAGTTTTGCGTAAACCATGGATGAGACAACACATCATACGAACTGCTTGAGTCAGAGCATACGTAGACCTTACTTCCCAGACATGTGGAATGACCTACGAAGACTTTATCGCAGTTTATAAATTGCTGTACCTCAAAACTAATCTCCATAACCCACTTTCGTTCAGAAAAACTTCAGGATACACATCTACAATGATAGTGTCGAAGTAAAAACGACAAGAAAACAAGTGAAAGTACGTTGTGGGTGTACAGTGAGAGCTGCTCTCTACTGAGTCTCTGAGAAATCATTCACTTTCCAGTTCTTTGGGGTCTAAGGGGGGGCTTTCTCTGGCCGGCAGGAGGTCGTAGTGAGACGGGATGTGGCTGTTCTTCGGTAGATCGTACAGTTCTTGACCAAACAGTACGTGTCCATTGTGGTCTCCAGGCATCGGGATGGTGCTTACAGACGGGTCTGAAATCAAGGATAGGCGAGTTGGAAGGTTATTTTCAGAGATGTCAAAAGTACACACATTCTTTACTCAAGTAGAAGTACAGATACTCGTGTTTAAAAATACTCTGGTGAAAGTAGAAGTACTGACTACACTTCTTTACTCAAGTAATAGTAAATAAGTATGGGCTTCGAAATGTACTTCAGTAAAAAGTACCCATAACTAGCAGCTGTTTTAAAGAGTACCTGACCTCCCTTTATATTAATAGAACAATAATGTCATTGTTGTCCCCTCTGTTTCAGCCCTGTTTCCAAAGTGCTGACTCTCTGTCTGTTACTTTAGATGAAAATAAGGACCCACGCCCCACGAGTCAGGTGATAAGGTGGTGGGGGGTTACCTTGGTTGCTGATTGGCTAATGGTTACACAAGACAAAAAATCGTTATGACATCATAAAGTGGCAAAAATCTGATCAGCTCATTTTCAGGTTTTTATAGAAATGGATCTGGACTGAAACTTTCAGAATCTCTTTCCACAGAGGGAACACATGTTGATGTAGAAGAGACATGAAACATTTGATTTTGCATAATAGGTGACCTTTAAGCCCCTCACCAACTTCGTAGACGTTGCGTTTATGAGTTGGGCTGTTGCTGATCTCAGCGTAGGGTGAATCTCGTCTGGGCGGAGACTTCATCTCCACGTAGCCACACTCTGTGTTTTTAGCTGTGAGCAGCGGGGGGTCCTTGATGGTGGCGTACGGGTTTTCAGAGCTGTTGATGGAGCAGGAGCTGGCGTGATACATTGTGCCCTTCAGATCTGGAGGACATGAGTAGAGGAGACGGTGACAGTGAGAGGGGAACTCCAGCATTAACCTGAGCAGTCCAGGATTTATTTATTTGACTGCATATATATATAATAATATATATCCAATGGTTTCTTGTTCTCTGTCCTTTAAGATGGACTTGAATTCCCCCATAGTGATCAAATCGGACAGTTTCAGCTCCTTCTGTATATTATTCCAAGCAGAAGGGGCAGCAGGACTTACCTCGTAAAGATTTCCCCATGTATCTCCTGTCAACTCCGTAGGCTCCTGGTAGGAAGACAAATGGAAAGTCATTGAATAGTCTAAACAATATTTGGGATATCAAGTGTCTATGATGACAAAGTATATGAACTAGAAAGCCTTCTTCTTGTAAAGTATGATCTAACCAGCCAATAAACACTGGATTGACCCACATTGTCCTTTGATTATAATGCTGTAATTACTTGCGTCGAATGCAGCACTTGATTAAAGAGGACAGTCACATTATTGGCATCACATTTAAATGTAGACTTTTCTGTGCTGTAGTTTTCTACTTTTGAAATACCATTGCAGACACGATGATATACAATGTGGTAGAGGCTCATTATGGATAAAAGGCAACATTACACAAAGATACCAGCTTGCAGAATTAATGATGATATCAATGAGTAAACTGTAACGTATCCAGAGATGCAAAAGTACTCACATCCTTTCCTCAAGTAGAAGTACAGATACTCGTGTTTAAAAATACTCTGGTGAAAGTAGAAGTACTGACTAAACTTCTTTACTCAAGTGAAAGTAAAGAGGCTTTGAAATGTACTTCAGTAATGTAAGAAGCAGAAAGTACAGGTATTTGAGTTCAACATCTAAGAAGTAGAAAGTACAGGTATTTGTGTTCAACATGTAAGAAGTAGAAAGTACAGGTATTTGGGTTCAACATGTAAGAAGTAGAAAGTACAGGTATTTGAGTTCAACATGTAAGAAGTAGAAAGTACAGGCATTTGGGTTCAACATGTAAGAAGAAGAAAGTACAGGTATTTGTGTTCAACATGTAAGAAGTAGAAAGTACAGGTATTTGGGTTCAACATCTAAGAAGTATAAAGTACAGGTATTTGGGTTCAACATGTAAGAAGTAGAAAGTACAGGTATTTGTGTTCAACATGTAAGAAGTAGAAAGTACAGGTATTTGTGTTCAACATGTAAGAAGTAGAAAGTACAGGTATTTGTGTTCAACATGTAAGAAGTAGAAAGTACAGGTATTTGAGTTCAACATGTAGGAAGTAGAAAGTTGAGGTATTTGTGTTCAACATGTAAGAAGTAGAAAGTACAGGTATTTGTGTTCAACATGTAAGAAGTAGAAAGTACAGGTATTTGTGTTCAACATGTAAGAAGTAGAAAGTACAGGTATTTGGGTTCAACATGTAAGAAGTAGAAAGTACAGGTATTTGTGTTCAACATGTAAGAAGTAGAAAGTACAGGTATTTGTGTTCAACATGTAAGAAGTAGAAAGTACAGGTATTTGTGTTCAACATGTAAGAAGTAGAAAGTACAGGTATTTGGGTTCAACATGTAAGAAGTAGAAAGTACAGGTATTTGTGTTCAACATGTAAGAAGTAGAAAGTACAGGTATTTGTGTTCAACATGTAAGAAGTAGAAAGTACAGGTATTTGTGTTCAACATGTAAGAAGTAGAAAGTACAGGTATTTGGGTTCAACATGTGAGAAGTAGAAAGTACAGGTATTTGTGTTCAACATGTAAGAAGTAGAAAGTACAGGTATTTGTGTTCAACATGTAAGAAGTAGAAAGTACAGGTATTTGGGTTCAACATGTAAGAAGTAGAAAGTACAGGTATTTGTGTTCAACATGTAAGAAGTAGAAAGTACAGGTATTTGTGTTCAACATGTAAGAAGTAGAAAGTACAGGTATTTGTGTTCAACATGTAAGAAGTAGAAAGTACAGGTATTTGGGTTCAACATGTGAGAAGTAGAAAGTACAGGTATTTGGGTTCAACATGTAAGAAGTAGAAAGTACAGGTATTTGTGTTCAACATGTAAGAAGTAGAAAGTACAGGTATTTGTGTTCAACATGTAAGAAGTAAAAGTAAAAAGTCGTCAGAAATAAGTAGAGGAGTAAAGTACTGATACCAGAAGAATGTACTTAAGTACAGTAACGCAGTATTTGTACTCCACTACTTCCCACCTCTGAAAGTATCACATGTCTCACCGAGTTCATTGAAGCACTCCTGCTGTTTAAAGTCTGCAGGCAGCGTGCCACTGTGCCCCGCCATCGGCCGTTTCCTCTGCTCTACATTCTTCAAGTTCACAAACAGCTGGTGGTTCTTGACCTGAGAAGTTAAGAGACAAACATCAGTGAGAAAATATATGTATTAATAATAATAATAAACTGTATTTATATAGCACCTTTCATGCTTGACACAGCCCAAAGTGGCAATGACAGAAAATGACAATAACAAATGAGAAACATCATTAAAAACAAGGTATATTCTGTGCAATTAGAAAACAGCAGGAAAACCAGAACTGAAGGAATGGATTCAACTTGTGACAGACTCCTATGACCACTCCTATATGACTCCTTTGAATATGTGATAGCTACGATTTTGAAAGGTGATGTCTTTAAATGTTTGGGACTGGCTTTGTTAAGGATGTTGACTCTCTTTGAGCCATTCCTTTTTTTGGGGGGGGGGGGTTCTGTTGTGTCTTCTTTTTATTTAAAATGTTTTATTGTAAAAAAATTATTACTACTAGGGGTAGCACCATGGATGTATAATAAGAACTGGATACAGTGTGGGAGGCGGGGTCTCGTTCTTTCCTACAAGAGCTGCTCATTGGCGCATGAGGACAAAATGGCCCAACTTTTGAGAGAGCGAAACGTCACAGATTACCCGTCATGCCGGGCTGTCAGAGCAGAAGAACCCGTATGTGCGCTCACAGAGCATGCGCCCCTTAAGCCCCGCCCCCCGAGCTCCCACTCTCGGCTCAGTAGAATGAATGGAGACAGAAAATAAATCTAGATTCGGCTTTTAGTGCATTTTACAACTTTAAAAAGGACCTAATGATTCTAATAAGGGCTATACAATAGTTCACACTGGGTAGTTTATTATCCACTGATTTACAGACGTCTCTTTCCCCATGTTAGTCAATGGGGAAAAGTCTTTCTGGGCCCAGTGACGTCACGGACTGATACGGAAATTGTAGTACCGGCGTTTGGACACAACAAATATTTTCATCAGAGTCCGGCGCACTTCCTGGGGGCTTTGGTAGTACCGGCTCACAGGTACTTTTTTAGAACCATCTCAGTCGAGGTTCCAAGTGAGCTGGAAATATGCTTAGCTAGTGACGTAAAACACTCCCGACAGCTGATTGGTCAGAGAGAATCGTCACAATTATTGCGCGAGACAGTCCCCAAGCGTTGCATGTATCAAGCACCATTTTTAAAACAGGTGAGCTACCGTCAACAAGTATTTCTAATTTCAACAAAGTATTTTTAAGTTCAACAAGGTACGAGGTACAGACGTTCCTCCATCTCGTTGCGGTTGAAAGAATACAGCGGGAGCTCGACGGCGCAACGCGAAACGAGAAAGTGTTCCAGGAGCTCTCTAAATTGTTGGCCGCACACGACTTCACGAGGACTTTCCAGCAGTGTAGAGAAAAACAAAATAAACTGAATAGTGATTATAGAGCCGTCAAGGACCACAACGGCCGCCGAACAGCCGATCGCCCCGCCTACACTTCGTGGTTACTATAGTTACTAACCTTGTTGTAATGGAAACGCAGCTTAAATTGAGCCGAATTGAGCCGCGCTAAAACCTCTAGTCGAAATGCGGCTATAGACACTCAAGCCCTGCCATATAGTCTCAAATTGTAATCCCATACCGGTCCATATGGTACGTTGTTGAGGTGCTGGGGGCCGATGCACTGGCTCAGAGTGTGGTAGCTGGGGTTAGAGAAGTAGCTGCTGGGATGACCTTCACAGGGTGGTGGGTGAGCATCTGAAAAAAGGACAAGGTCACAAGAAATCAGAGCATTAAAAGCATTTTAAGAATCAAGTAAATACTGCTTTATTTAATGTTTTATTTTACAATATATTTTTTTATTTTTTTATGTTGTGTTCTTAAAATAGTACATTTTTGTTTTACTTTTTATGTATGCACCAAGTCAAATTCCTCGTACGTGTCAACCTACCTGGTAATAAACCAGTTTCTGATTCTAATTCTAATGTATCCCTAGTATGCCTTTGTTGGCAGTGGAAGTGTCTTTGTTGTTACTTAAAATGAGAAGATATCGAAGTATTTGGCCAACTTTTTCATATTGTCTTATCAATAAATGATAAATGGACTGCATTTAGATGGAGCTTTCCCAGTCTCTCATAGCACTTTAGGTCAGCATTCACACACATTCATACAGAGGCAGAGGCTGTCACCTGCTCAGGGAAACTAACATTCACACACACTCACACACAGTTGGACAATTTGGGAGGAACTTGGGGTTCAGTATGTTGCCCAAGGACATATCAACATGTTGACTGAAGGGGCTGGGGATCAAACTTTCAATTTGATTAAAACCATTTATCTCCTGAGCCAAAACCACTCCGAAACAATCTCTATGAATATCAGAAAACCATTAGCAGCTCATGTTGACCACTTGCACTTGTTTGGTTCATCCATAAATACATTACATGTCACTTGTTAGACGCTTTTATCCAAAGCGACTTACATACTCAATGCTGTGGACGATCCTCACAGGAGCAATTTGGGGTGAAGTGTCTCAGGGACACAACGACATGCTGACTGCAGTGGGGTTTGAACCTGTGACCCCCTGATCCCAACACCAACGCACAACCCACTGCACCACACGCCTCCCCATACATCTTAGTTGCCACGGATTAACCATAAAACAACTACATGTCATGGTCTCCATTAAGCCAATCTGTTAGATCGTTTCCAAAAATAGTGTTGCGAGCCGTAAAACAAGACATTTTTTAAGAGGTGATCCAACACGAGGAAACAGTTGCCTGGTGACTTGGACATGTCACGCATCATTTACTGCAGTGCTTCTCAAAGTGTGGTCCTCAGAACCACTGGTGGTCCGTGAGCGCCCCTAGTGGTCCGTGAGTATATTGGTACAATTTCACATTTGAAATAAATAAATACATTTAGGCTAGGGCAAGGCAAGTTTATTTATATAGCACTTTTCAACACAAGGCAATTCAAAGTGCTTTACAAAAAATGAAAGACATTAAGAAAATGGCATTTAAAATCAGTCATTAAAAAGAAAAGCTAATAAAATAAACATTAAAAGAAAAAAATACATGGATAAAAGTTACAGTGCAGTTTAAGATGTGAATAATTCAATTAAAAGCAGCGGCAAAAAGAAAAGTCTTCAGCCTGGATTTCAAAGTAGTCAGAGTTGCAGCGGACCTGCAGGTTTCTGGGAGTTTGTTCCAGATGGAGCATAATAACTGAACGCTGCTTCTCCATGTTTAGTTCTGACTCTGGGGACAGAAAGCTGACCAGTCCCTGAAGACCTGAGAGATCTGGATGGTTCATAATTTAGCAGTAGATCAGAAATGTATTTTGGGCCTAAACCATTCAGTGCTTTATAAACCAGCAGCAGTATTTTGAAATCTATTCTTTGACACACAGGAAGCCAGTGTAAAGACTTCAGAACAGGAGTGATGTGATCCACTTTCTTAGTGTTAGTGAGGACTCGAGCAGCAGCGTTCTGAATCAGCTGCAGCTTTCTAATAGATTTTTTAGTGAGACCTGTGAAGACACCATTGCAGTAGTCCAGTCTACTGAAGATAAAAGCATGGACAAGTTTTTCCAAATCCTGCTGTGACATTAGTCTTTTAATCCTAGATATGTTCTTTAGGTGATAGTAGGCTGATTTAGTAACTGTTTTAATGTGACTGTTGAAACTCAGGTCAGAGTCCATTACTACACCTAGATTTCTGGCTTTATCTGTTGTTTTGAACATTGCAGACTGAAGCTCAGCGCTAACTTTTATACGTTCTGCCTTGGCTCCAAAAACCATTACCTCAGTTTTATCTTTGTTTAATTGGAGAAAGTTCTGACACATCCAGTCATTGATTTGTTCAATGCACTTACTCAGTGTTTGAATTGGAGCATAGTCTCCTGGTGAAATGGTTATGTAAATTTGTGTGTCATCTGCATAGCTATGGTAACTTATTTTGTTGTTCTTCATTATCTGAGCCAGTTGTAGCATGTAGATGTTAAAGAGAAGAGGCCCCAAGATGGAGCCTTGAGGTACCCCACATGTCATATTTGTCAACTCAGATGTGTATTTACCAATAGAAACAAAGTTGTTTCTGTCCTTTAAGTAGGATTCAAACCAATTTAGAACTGTTTCCCACACTCTCGCGGGAATATCTCCGCAATGGAGCAAGCTTAAGTTTCAATTATATTGCATGACATAGCCCAGCGCAACACCTTCATCACACATGTTGCCACTTGTTTGTACCATTTTCAGGCGATTTGTAATCTGTTCTAGGAAAACGATGTGATTTTGGATATTTGTGGAGTTAGGTGGTCCGCGAGTGTTTTTTTATTGGTTAAGTGGTCCTTGGTATGAAAAAGTTTGAGAAACACTGCATTAACTCTACCTGTGTAATCAGAAGTGACCCTCAGAGCAGGAGTGTAGGTCACCGCAGACATGGTGGGCTCTTTGACCTTCTGCTTCTTCCTGTAGATGATGAAGAGGAGGAGGAGGAAGAGCACCAGCAGCACCAGGACGATGATTCCTGCGATGGCTCCGATCTGATACGTGTCCACCTGCATGGCTGCGCTGGTGAGACTGTTGAGGCTTCCCACCACCACACCAGCTGCAGACAGGAGGTCAGAGGTCAAATAATAACACTGGACAAAGTACTTATTGAGTCAAAGGCAGAGGTGGGAAGTAGTGGAGTACAAATACTTCGTTACTGTACTTAAGTACATGTTTCTGGTATCAGTACTTTACTCCACTACTTATTATATCTGACGACTTTTTACTTTGACTTCTTACATTTCTAACCCAAATACCTGTACTTTCTACTTCTTACATGTTGAACACAAATACCTGTACTTTCTACTTCTTACATGTTGAACTCAAATACCTGTACTTTCTACTTCTTACATGTTGAACACAAATACCTGTACTTTCTACTTCTTACATGTTGAACACAAATACCTGTACTTTCTACTTCTTACATGTTGAACACAAATACCTGTACTTTCTACTTCTTACATGTTGAACTCAAATACCTGTACTTTCTACTTCTTACATGTTGAACCCAAATACCTGTACTTTCTACTTCTTACATGTTGAACTCAAATACCTGTACTTTCTACTTCTTACATGTTGAACACAAATACCTGTACTTTCTACTTCTTACATGTTGAACTCAAATACCTGTACTTTCTACTTCTTACATGTTGAACCCAAATACCTGTACTTTCTACTTCTTACATGTTGAACTCAAATACCTGTACTTTCTACTTCTTACATGTTGAACACAAATACCTGTACTTTCTACTTCTTACATGTTGAACTCAAATACCTGTACTTTCTACTTCTTACATGTTGAACCCAAATACCTGTACTTTCTACTTCTTACATGTTGAACTCAAATACCTGTACTTTCTACTTCTTACATGTTGAACTCAAATACCTGTACTTTCTACTTCTTACATGTTGAACTCAAATACCTGTACTTTCTACTTCTTACATGTTGAACTCAAATACCTGTACTTTCTACTTCTCTCATTTCCCAAACAGCTGGTTCCTTTAGTCTGAATGTGTGTTTGATGCGTGATCATTATTCTTTAGAGTCATTGCGTGCCTATTGATTTGAACACGATCCGTGTATCCATCATTTCCTGGTCTTCTCTAAAGAAGAGGGACCAATGGAAACGTTGTCATGTTGCCGTTGTTCAGCATGGAAACATTCATTAGCTAACAATGACATTATTGTTCTATTAATATAAAGGGAGGTCAGGTACTCTTTAAAGCAGCTGCTAGTTATGGGTACTTTTTACTGAAGTACATTTCAAAGCCTCTTTACTTTGACTTGAGTAAAGAAGTTTAGTCAGTACTTCTACTTTCATCAGAGTATTTTTAAACACGAGTATCTGTACTTCTACTTGAGTAAAAGATGTGTGGACTTTTGCCATCTCTGGTCGAAGGGAGATGAGTGTGAATGATTGGACATCAAAGGAAACTGATTACACTGAGTCTCCTTCCTCTTATTATTTTTAAAGTGTTTCCTCACCTTGGTCACAGCGAGGCCCCTTCCAGCCCGGGTTGCAGTAACATGTTCCGGTCATGTGATCACACGTGGAGTTATTCAGACAGTCACACACCTGACGGCAGCCGTAACCGTACGACCCAGCAGGACACTCTGCAAATAACAAGTTTCATTAAATTACCTTGGTTGCTGATTGGCTAATGGTTACACAAGCCAAAACATTGTTATGACATCATAAAGTGGCCAAAATCTGATCAGCTCATTTTCAGACAGGTTTTTATAGAAATGGATCAAAAACAGAGATAATCTTTGTTCCTGAAACTTTCAGAGTCTCTTTCCACAGAGGGGACACATGTTGATGTAGAAGAGACATGAAGAAGAGGGGACACATGTTGATGTAGAAGAGACATGAAGAAGAGGGGACACATGTTGATGTAGAAGAGACATGAAGAAGAGGGGACACATGTTGATGTAGAAGAGACATGAAGAAGAGGGGACACATGTTGATGTAGAAGAGACATGAAGGAGAGGGGACACATGTTGATGTAGAGACATGAAGAAGAGGGGACACATGTTGATGTAGAAGAGACATGGAGAAGAGGGGACACATGTTGGTGTAGGAGAGACATGGAGAAGAGGGGACACATGTTGATGTAGAAGAGACATGAAGAAGAGGGGACACATGTTGATGTAGAAGAGACATGAAGAAGAGGGGACACATGTTGATGTAGAAGAGACATGGAGAAGAGGGGACACATGTTGATGTAGAAGAGACATGAAGAAGAGGGGGACACATGTTGATGTAGAAGAGACATGAAGAAGAGGGGACACATGTTGATGTAGAAGAGACATGAAGAAGAGGGGACACATGTTGATGTAGAAGACACATGAAGAAGAGGGGACACATGTTGATGTAGAAGAGACATGAAGAAGAGGGGACACATGTTGATGTAGAAGAGACATGAAGAAGAGGGGACACATGTTGATGTAGAAGAGACATGAAGAAGAGGGGACACATGTTGATGTAGAAGAGACATGAAGAAGAGGGTTTTGCATGATAGGTGACCTTTAATGGGCATACTATACGTTTTTTTTATTACTGCACATATTCTATTCCATTCTATTTCTATGTAAATACTGCTATATTTACTTTAATATTTGTAATGTTACTATAGTTTTCTTAAAATAGTTCTCTATCTGTGTTTTTAATGTGTGTTTTACTTTTATGCATGCACCATGACATCAAGTCAAACTCCTCGTACGTGTCATCCTACCTGGTGGTAAACCCGTGTCTGATTCTAAAGTGTAAGCAACGAGTTGATAAAGGAAGTACACAAGATTGTTAAAGTTAAGCAACACTCAACTAATCTGAAAGAGAGAAAGAAGCACATACTCTGTTCACAGTGGCGTCCCATGAATCCGGTGCGACAGGTGCAGAGTCCAGAGATGTGATCACAGTCCGCTCCGTTCCTGCACTGGCAGATCTGAGAACAGTCCTTACCGTAGAAGCCCAACGGACAGCCTGTAAGCACAAACCGTAATGTCACATAACTGAAATGCAGGTTGTTGAGCAGACAGAGAGGGCAAAAGTCCACACATCCTTTCCTCAAGTAGAAGTACAGATACTCGTGTTTAAAAATACTCTGGTGAAAGTAGAAGTACTGACTAAACTTCTTTACTCAAGTCAAAGTAAAGAGGCTTTGAAATGTACTTCAGTAAAAAGTACCCATAACTAGCAGCTGTTTTAAAGAGTACCTGACCTCCCTTTATATTAAGTATTAGGTATTTGGGTTCAACGTGTAAGAAGTAGAAAGTACAGGTATTTGGGTTCAACGTGTAAGAAGTAGAAAGTACAGGTATTTGTGTTCAACATGTAAGAAGTAGAAAGTACAGGTATTTGAGTTAAACATGTGAGAAGTAGAAAGTACAGGTATTTGAGTTCAACATGTAAGAAGTAGAAAGTACAGGTATTTGAGTTCAACATGTAAGAAGTAGAAAGTTCAGGTATTTGAGTTCAACATGTAAGAAGTAGAAAGTACAGGTATTTGAGTTCAACATGTAAGAAGTAGAAAGTACAGGTATTTGAGTTCAACATGTAAGAAGTAGAAAGTACAGGTATTTGAGTTCAACATGTAAGAAGTAGAAAGTACAGGTATTTGAGTTCAACATGTAAGAAGTAGAAAGTTCAGGTATTTGAGTTCAACATGTAAGAAGTAGAAAGTACAGGTATTTGAGTTCAACATGTGAGAAGTAGAAAGTACAGGTATTTGGGTTCAACATGTAAGAAGTAGAAAGTACAGGTATTTGAGTTCAACATGTAAGAAGTAGAAAGTTCAGGTATTTGAGTTCAACATGTAAGAAGTAGAAAGTACAGGTATTTGTGTTCAACATGTAAGAAGTAGAAAGTACAGGTATTTGTGTTCAACATGTAAGAAGTAGAAAGTACAGGTATTTGAGTTCAACATGTAAGAAGTAGAAAGTACAGGTATTTGAGTTCAAAATGTAAGAAGTAGAAAGTACAGGTATTTGTGTTCAACATGTAAGAAGTAGAAAGTACAGGTATTTGAGTTCAACATGTAAGAAGTAGAAAGTACAGGTATTTGTGTTCAACATGTAAGAAGTCAAGTCAAGTCAAAGCATATCGTGGAATCGCAATACTATCGTATCGTGGCTTAAGTATCGCGATAGTATCGTATCATGGGGAGCCTGGTGATTCCCACCCCTAGTGCGTATGCGTGTGTGTGTGTGTGTGTGTGTGTTACTGACGCTGTGTGCAGTAGAGGCCGGTCCACCCCAGGGTGCACTTGCACTCTCCGTCGTACGCGCTGCAGTACGCTCCGTTGTGACAGTTGCAGGTGTGGATGCAGTTTGGCCCCCACTGACTGGGAGGACACGCTGAAACAGAGAAAACAACGGGTCAGTGCTTCAGATATTCAGCCTTCATGTCCACTAGATTCAAAGGTTCTATTGTCATATGCACATGCGCTACAGTGTAGAAATAACAATGCAATTCTTCTGACCTGAGCTCCTCCAACAATGCAACATATATAGTAAAATACAAAAATACAAAATATACAGTAGTGCAAAAAGTCTATATACATGTCAATAGAATATGGGATATGTACAAGAACAGAATATGAAATAAAATAATTAAGCAATAGCTCACGACAGGCCGTGGTATAAGCTCATTATATCACAGCTAAGGGGCCCGACTCGGCCCGACGCGTTTGCTTTTCAGCCCAACTGTATACAGTTAAATCGACCGGACTACTTTCTGCAGATGTGAGCGTCCTTAACAACGGTCAATAAGTCCTTGCTGCACATTACCCCTTAAATGTTTCCATCTTAAGCTTTGTTAGTTAGATAGTTTCGTAACGGACGTAATGTAACGGTTGTAGCTTTTGTCAGACGCGGAGGGATAATGACTTGTTGTGAAAAGTATCTACAATTCTACCCGTGATATATGCTCATTATATCACGGCTAAGAACCAATCAGATTGCTTGATTTGACTTGTCCGTTTTATAATGTAAATTACACTATGCTTGTAATGGGAACATTCTGTGGGACTCTGTGTATATACCCTAACATTACGAGATATTAAGACAGTATGTGAGATATAGATATATCTCGTAACTCATATATTTTGTTCTTGGTTTCGACTCTAATCAAGAAAGCAGACACATGCACACCTCACAAGTACAGAAATGGTTGGATGAAGACCCCACCTGTTATTTAGTACTAACATTTGGTAAAAACACAACGTTGGGTCTATTCCTGCTGCTCAGCCTTTGTTTGTCGATGTCTAATGTTTGAATTATTTATTGGGTATGATTTGTTTCAAGTCTTTATTTTGTATCATCTTATGACTGTTGAAAATAAAAAATATTGAAACAGAAAATCTTTCATCAATCCACTTTTAAGTTCTTTTTCCGAAGCCTGATTTTTTTTGTAAAAGAACAAACCATTCCCTGAAGAAACTAGTATTTCACAGCACAGTGTGTACACTGTAGCTCCTGTGAAAAGGACGATAAAGCCTTTGAATGTTGGATCTTAGTAACATTTTATCATAACATCGTGTATCTTATGGATCAACTGCACTGATAAATACATGTACAATAACTTACTTATTGACTTGTTTACATTTTGTACTGCCTTGACCATATTGCTCTTGTATGGTAATGTTGTAATGTGTTGTAAGCGTACTGTTCAATGTATCATAGGTCCGATTTATAGGCACTTCATATATGAAAAGTTTTGAGCTTGTATTGTCAAAATGATACTTATACTGTCTGTAATGTGTGATTGCACCATCGGGAATGTTTGGAATTTGGCAGTACTCTGTGTAGTGACAATAAAGGGATTTAATCGTTTGTGTGAACGCACGTTGGGAGCAGTCGCTGCCGATCCACCCGGGGTAGCACTGGCAGGATCCATCGATGGGGTTACACGTGCCGTTGTTGGTACAGCTGCAGCGCCACGCACAGTTCTTCCCAAAGTGACCGCTGGGACACACTGCGAACAAGAGAGGGGTGTGTGTGTCAGGGGGGGGAAGCAAGGCAAGGCAAGTTTATTTATATAGCACCTTTCAACACAAGGCAATGCAAGGTGCTTTACAAAAATGAAAGACATGTCAAAGTTTTCCCCAAAACTAAGAAAATACCCAGTCGTACCTAGTAACCCACTATAACATAGTCGTACCTTGTATCCTATTATAAAGCTCACAATAGTTTTAGTAAAACTAAGAAAATGTACCCTATAGTCCTTGAACTATAAGATCCTTTAGTTTTTTCCGACACTAATAAAACTGGCCTCTAGTTTGACCCACAAACCATTTAAAAGCTAAGTTTACCTGTGTCTTTCTAGGACTTTTTTGGTATCCTTCCGCGAACCAGGGGTTTGAAACCAAAACGGAACGGTCAACGTTTTCCCCAAAACTAAGAAAATACCCAGTCGTACCGAGTAACCCACTATAAAATAGTCGTACCTTGTATCCTACTATAAAGCTCACAATAGTTTTAGTAAAACTAAGTAACACATTTACTTAAGTATTCTACCAAGGTACTCTCTTGACGTACTTGTACCTTATTTCACATGATTACACTTCCTCCACTACTTTTCTGGAGGCATATAATGTACGTTTTTATTATTTAACACTAATAGTTAGCTACTTTGCACACACAAGACATGCTGATATAATACAGTATGTTGCTGTACTGTACTACTAATTCACCAGGTATATTACAAAGTATTTGAACTGGCTGAAAGACATTGAAAGAAATGTAAATGTATTTGTTGGTGATAAAAACGGAATAATATTCTATAATACCGTGAAAAAACACTCTCATATCGGTTTTCCTCCCCGGAGCTACTTGATTATATTTGGATATCACCGTGACATTTGAACACACTAGTATTCAGTATTGGTCTCGTATGTGAGGCTGCTTTGTGGAGCAGAGTGTTACAGTGGATCAGATGCTTGTTTAATAGCTTATGGTTGAAAGCCAACATTACAGAAAGATACCAGCTTGCAGCATTAATGACGATATAACTGTAACGTATCCAGAGATGACAAAAGTACTCACATCCTTTACTTAAGTAGAAGTACACATACTCGTGTTTAAAAATACTCTGGTGAAAGTAGAAGTACTGACTAAACTTCTTTACTCAAGTCAAAGTAAAGAGGCTTTGAAATGTACTTCAGTAAAAAGTACCCATAACTAGCAGCTGTTTTAAAGAGTACCTGACCTCCCTTTATATTAATAGAACAATAATGTCATTGTTAGCTAATGAATGTTTCCATGCTGAACAACGGCAACATGACAACGTTTCCATTGGTCCCTCTTCTTTAGAGAAGACCAGGAAATGATGGATACACGGATCGTGTTCAAATCAATAGGCACGCAATGACTCTAAAGAATAATGATCACGCCACCAAACACACATTCAGACTAAAGGAACCAGCTGTTTGGGAAATGAGAGAAGTAGAAAGTACAGGTATTTGAGTTCAACATGTAAGAAGTAGAAAGTACAGGTATTTGAGTTCAACATGTAAGAAGTAGAAAGTACAGGTATTTGGGTTCAACATGTGAGAAGTAGAAAGTACAGGTATTTGAGTTCAACATGTGAGAAGTAGAAAGTACAGGTATTTGAGTTCATCATGTAAGAAGTAGAAAGTACAGGTATTTGGGTTCATCATGTAAGAAGTAGAAAGTACAGGTATTTGAGTTCAACATGTAAGAAGTAGAAAGTACAGGTATTTGGGTTCAACATGTGAGAAGTAGAAAGTACAGGTATTTGAGTTCAACATGTGAGAAGTAGAAAGTACAGGTATTTGAGTTCAACATGTGAGAAGTAGAAAGTACAGGTATTTGAGTTCAACATGTGAGAAGTAGAAAGTACAGGTATTTGAGTTCAACATGTAAGAAGTAGAAAGTACAGGTATTTGAGTTCAACATGTAAGAAGTAGAAAGTACAGGTATTTGAGTTCAACATGTGAGAAGTAGAAAGTACAGGTATTTGAGTTCAACATGTGAGAAGTACAAAGTACAGGTATTAGTGTTCAACATGTAAGAAGTAGAAAGTACAGGTATTTGTGTTCAACATGTAAGAAGTAGAAAGTATAGGTATTTGTGTTCAACATGTAAGAAGTAGAAAGTACAGGTATTTGTGTTCAACATGTAAGAAGTAGAAAGTACAGGTATTTGAGTTCAACATGTGAGAAGTACAAAGTACAGGTATTTGTGTTCAACATGTAAGAAGTAGAAAGTACAGGTATTAGTGTTCAACATGTAAGAAGTAGAAAGTACAGGTATTAGTGTTCAACATGTAAGAAGTAGAAAGTACAGGTATTTGAGTTCAACATGTAAGAAGTAGAAAGTACAGGTATTTGAGTTCAACATGTAAGAAGTAGAAAGTACAGGTATTTGTGTTCAACATGTAAGAAGTAGAAAGTACAGGTATTTGTGTTCAACATGTAAGAAGTAGAAAGTACAGGTATTTGAGTTCAACATGTAAGATGTCAAAGTAAAAAGTAATCTGAAAAATAAGTAGTAAAGTACTGATACCAGAAAAATTGAATTGAGTACAGTAACGAAGTATTTGTACTCCACTACTTCCCACCTCGGGGTAACTCACCCTCGTTGCATAGCGCCCCCCCTGAAGCCCGGCAGACATTCACACTGTCCCGAGACGTGGTGACACGGCCCGACGCTGTGAACACACTGAGGACACGTCTGACTGCAGCGGTGACCGAAGTATCCCGGAGAGCAGACTGCAGGAAGCACAAAGAAAAGCACTTTAAACGTCAATAAATCAGAACTCCCATGTTTAGTCCCACAGAGGGGACATTTACATGGTTACAGCAAAGTAAAGAGGCATACATAAAATACTAGAGTGTGTGTGTGTGTGTGTGTGTGTGTTTGTTTTTCATGTATTGTGTCTTGATATTTGTCTATGTTGATGTTACACATGGAGCTGCTGTGATGCAAGTCACATTTCAGACTTGATCTGACCATTAAAGTGTTATCGTATCGTATGGTGTTGCAGTGTGTGTGTGTGTGTGTGTGTGTGTGTGTGTGTGTGTGTGTGTGTGTACTCACTCCTCTGACAGGTTCCGTCTCTGTATCCTGGAGCACACTCACAGGTTCCCTCGTCTGGAGAGCAGGACGCTCCGTTCCTGCAGTTACAGGAGAGCGAGCAGTTTGGACCCCAGCGGCCCTCTGCACACACACTGTCACAGTGGATACCTGCTCGCACACACACACACACACACACACACACACACACACACACACACACACACACACACACACACACACACACACACACACACACACACCACACACACACACACCACACACACACACACACACACACACACACACACCTTTGAGTTTACTTTGTAGAGAATGCATGCAACTGACAACACTTTCATGTGGACTAAAAGCTGTCCAAAAATGTTAGTTTTGGTTTCTTGTTTTATTTTGAAATCTATTCTGTCTTGTTTAACTTCCTGTCTCTCTGTTTCCCCTCCTGTTTGATTGTCCAATTCTTTACACCAGCTACCCCTTGTGTTTACCCCTTAGTGATGGAATTGTCACGATCTGTCTGTGTTTTGTCTTGTCTTTTTCTGTCTTTGGTTTCATGTTTTATTTTGAAAAGTCTTCACCCCCTGTCTTGCCTGTTGCTGTCTGTCTGTTTTCCCTCCTACCTAATTACCTGATTGTGTTCACCTGGTGCCCCTGTGTTTTCTCCTCCCTCCTCACCTGTGTCTTGTTTGTGTGATTAGTCTTGTGTGTATTTAAGTTCTGGTTTTTCTGTCTGTAATTGTTGGTTCATTGTTTGTCTTTGACTGTGTTCTCGTGTTAGTGTTCTGTTTGTGCCTCTAGACCGTGAAATAAAGGTATTTTTTCAGTTTATTCTGCATTTGGGTCCTGCCTGCTTCACTCAACCGTAACAGGAATATCACAATGTTTGGGGGATGTGAATTATTATTTTATTTTAATTCTGAGAAAAAAGTCATAATTCTGAGTTCTTTCTCTTTCCACATCCCCCAAAAACGTTGTTCATGTGGCCCTAATCCTCTTCCGTACTCCGGCCTGTAATAAATGAAATACAAATGATTATGAGTTGTTACCGGTCCATCCAGCCAGACAGCGGCAGTGACCCGTGGAGTGATGACAGCCGTCAGCATGGCTGCAGTCACAGCGCTCCGTACAGTCCAGACCATACGTGCCGTCCTGAGGAGAAACACAACCAGAGATACAATTCAATATAACATGATGCAGTCAGTCTACAGAGAGAAATAGATCAATAACAAGAACCAATCAGTTACAACTCATCAGAATCAGAAAGGTTTAGCAGGTAAGTTGACACGTACATGGAATTTGACTTGGTGTCGTGGTGCATACATAAAATAAGATATTGTGTCATACATGTTGTGTGTGGAGTGTGTGTGTGTGTGTGTCACCTGGCACTGCAGCTGGCACCTCTCTCCTCTCCACCCTGCAGCGCAGCTACAGCGACCCTCCAGAGCGCTGCAGGACGCTCCGTTCACACACAGACAGCTGCGGTTACAGCCCAGACCCCAGCGCCCACTGGGGCAGCTGATGGAGCAGTCCACCCCGTGCCAGCCTGTAAACAACAACAACATCACACACATGCTTTAGTTCAGATGCAATGTAACATCAGACGATAGCACAGATACTATTTCCTTGACTGGAAAATGTCATTTAGAAGTAATATTTAGACTAAGACTAAGATGGAGCAGTCCACCCCATGCTAGCCTGATCAACAACAACAACAACAACATCACACACACGCCTTAATTCAGATGCACTGTAACATCAGCAGATATACGGCATTGATCGATACAGTACATCAAATATGGTAAACTAATGAATACAAAATAAACAGTAGATATTTACAAATTAACAGTAGTTTTCAGTCATTTAGAAGACACACACACACACACACACACACACACACACACACACACACACACACACACACACACACACACACACACACACACACACACACACACACACACACACACACACACACACACACACACACACACACACACACACACACACACCTTAGTTCACTGTAACAACAGAGGATTGAACAGATATACTGCATTGATAAAAAACGAATAAATATAAAATAAACAGAAAATATATTACGAATCAACATTAGAAAATATAAATATGTAGAAAGTAGACCAAAGTGGTATTATGTCTCCTCTCCCTCTCCTCTCCTCACCTGGGGTGCAGGAGCAGGATCCGTCCACAGGTGAGCACAGCGCTCTGTTCTTGCAGCTGCAGGAGGAGGAGCAGTCTGCTCCGTGACTTCCTGTCGGGCAGGGCAGCGAGCAGGTGGGACCCTGAGACCGTCAGGTAGGAAATAAACAGTCAGACACATATCTCTGAATTTCAGTTTCACACACAAGTGCTTCACATCTGACCTTTTAAATGTTTTTAACTTTCAAATAAGGCGATGCTTTTTCCCCCTCATCTGCCTTTGTATGTTGGCATCAAAGAACACCGCTGACATACTGTGTGTTTATTCATATTAACTGTCTGTTAAAGTTATTTTTCACGGTATAAATTGAGAGCAGCATCAAGAGCATGTGTCAGCCAGAATGAGAAATCTGTAGTTTGTCATAACGAATGTTTAAGGATTAATTTTATGTGAAATATTATATTATCTAAGTGTGTGGAAGCAGTGGGGATGTGTGTGTGTGTGTGTGTGTGTGTGTGTGTGTGTGTGTGTGTGTGTGTGTGTGTGTAATGTAAAAGGTACACTTTGGTTTATGCCACTTCATACTGCTGCCACAAGATGGTACTAAGGAGTCATATTCTTAAGAATAGCATCTAGATCTTATACTGAAGTAAAAATAGCGATACTAAATCGTACAAAATACTGAAGTAAAAGTCCTGCATTCAAAATCTTACTAAAGTCAAAGTAAAGGGATTACAATGTACTGAAAGTAAACAAAAATGGGTAATGGTCTCGAGGTGATCAACCCATGCTGAGTCCCACATGAACCTGACTGACGTCCTGAGGTGTGTTTACCGTGAAGCCCGGAGCACAGAAACACTCGGCTGGGATTCAGGCAATGGAGTCAAGTTGATTTTTAGTTATATCCAGAAGTCACACATTAGTCTGGAGGTGATGAGCCCACATACTGAGTCCCACACGTGTCCTGTATGAATGATGAATGAACCTGACTGACGCAGGGGCGGATAGCAAATGATTTGCTAACAGCAAAGTGACAAATGGATCGTTTTTTAGTCCTTAAACGTCCACGTGTGGACACTCAATCAAAACCACCTGAAAGCGAGAGGGATTCTGCACATAATAGGCCTCGTGAGTACAAGTAGCTTACTTCTGGGTCTCTGTGTTTCATTCAAGCTCTGCTCTGTGTGTGTGTGGCACAAGCCATTTTGTGTGCGTGCGCAAGCGAGCGAGAGAGAGAGCTCGCGCACCGGTGGGTATCTATCGGAGATCGTTGTGGCTAGCATCTGGTGCTAGCTAGCCAAGCTAATGGATATAAGGAGCTTTTTCAACAACAAGATGGAGGGTGAACTCTCTCCTGTCAGACTGAGAGTCTCAGGTAACCTCAGCTCAGGTGAAGTAAAGGACTCTCAGTGTTTAGTTAACTTTAGTCTAGTTATCTCAGTGGGTCTCAAACGGTTTGTTTTAAAAGGGGAGTGATTTGTAAAATATCTATGAAGAAATAGAAAATCTGTTTACAGTTCTGTTTCATATGGGTGATGAGAGATACTGTATATCCATAGATCTCTTCATTTTGGCTCTCAAAGTGCACCAGATTGATGCTTTTAACTTCAATATTTAAAAAAGAAATCTCCCCGGACCCCACTAGAGGAGGTGAGGACCCTCCTAGAGGAGGTGAGGTCCACTCCCCACTTGAAAATTCCACTGTAGCGCTGGTGCATTAATGGGAAACCCTTCATGTTTGAGCACCCTCTATGAAACGTCAAGCTACCCCACAGCACCCCCTAGAGAAAATCTCTGGCGCCGCCACTGGACTGACGTCCTGAGGTGTGTTTACCGTGAAGCCCGGAGCACAGAAACAGTCTCCGCTCACACCGTGGCAGTCGGCTCCGTTCTGGCAGCGGCACGCCTGCTGGCACGACTCTCCATAAAACCCTGGAGTGCACGTCTCGTTGCAGTAGAGTCCGGACCAACCGGGCCGACACGTGCACTCTCCTGACATCGGGTGGCAGCTGAGAGGAGAGGAAAACACACCATGTTTGCTGCTGTAAGTCTATTGTTGCCTCTCGGATTTAGAAACACTGAATCTGTATCATCCTGCTCACAGAAACGGTCCTGTTCCCACTTTTCTAAGACCCTGAACCCGACTGGTCCGACTCAAAGCTAGTGAAACATTTTCTACATGTTGACAATTGATAATAAACATGGAAGACAACAGAGACATTCAGAAAGAAAGAAGTCAATTACATTAAAAAAGAACAACACAGCCTTAGCTCAAAGCTTTAGCGGACCGTTACTAAAGGACCTAATGATGTTTTCCCTCCCTTATGTGCGGTGACACAGGTTGAACCTGGCAGTGTGAGAGAGAGTGTGTGTGTGTGTGTGTGTGTGAGTGTGTGACGGACAGCTGGTCCACCTGACACACAGTCCCATTGAGCCGCAGCAGGACAGCTGTCCTCTGCAGACACATGCAGTGCCAGCTGTGCAGCGACCTGATCACTGCAGTCAGCTGCCTCCACACACACACACACACACACACACACACACACACACACACACACACACACACACACACACACACACACACACACACACACACACACACACACACACACACACACACACACACACACACACACACACACACACACACACACACACACACACACACACAATGGGTTAGATGCACTGTGCCTGGCCAAGCTGCTAAGAAATGTAACTACATTTGGCAAAATAAACGTGTGTGTGTGTGTGTGTGTGTGTGTGTGTGTGTGTGTAGAGAAGGAACAGCAGTGTTTGCAGACCTCATGTTGACAGTCATCAGATTGAATTCATCCCGACTACATTGTGACTTCAAATTGACTTTACACCGGGGCTTAAGGAGATCAACACGGGCTCATGTTCACTTTTTGTATCGTGGTTATTTCCTTTTGAACTTGTGATACTTGTCGTGTGGGCAGAGTGACCCTGACTCAAATCTGGCCCAAAAGAAAGCTTCTCAACTTCCAACAAAGCCAAGACTCCATGAACTAAATGCAGGATGAACAGTGTGTGATGTACCCGTGTGTTGTGGATGTACCTGTGTGTGATGTACCCGTGTGTTGTGGATGAACAGTGTGTGATGTACCCGTGTGTGTTGTGGATGTACCTGTGTGTGTGTTGTGGATGAACAGTGTGTGATGTACCCGTGTGTGTTGTGGATGAACAGTGTGTGATGTACCCGTGTGTGTTGTGGATGTACCTGTGTGTGTTGTGGATGTACCTGTGTGTGATGTACCCGTGTGTTGTGGATGTACCTGTGTGTGATGTACCCGTGTGTTGTGGATGAACAGTGTGTGATGTACCTGTGTGTGTTGTGGATGAACAGTGTGTGATGTACCTGTGTGTGTTGTGGATGTACCTGTGTGTGATGTACCTGTGTGTGTTGTGGATGTACCTGTGTGTGATGTACCTGTGTGTGTTGTGGATGAACAGTGTGTGATGTACCCGTGTGTGTTGTGGATGAACAGTGTGTGATGTACCTGTGTGTGTTGTGGATGAACAGTGTGTGATGTACCCGTGGTGTGTTGTGGATGAACAGTGTGTGATGTACCCGTGTGTGTTGTGGATGAACAGTGTGTGATGTACCTGTGTGTGTTGTGGATGAACAGTGTGTGATGTACCCGTGTGTGTTGTGGATGTACCCGTGTGTGTTGTGGATGAACAGTGTGTGATGTACCCGTGTGTGTTGTGGATGAACAGTGTGTGATGTACCCGTGTGTGTTGTGGATGAACAGTGTGTGATGTACCCGTGTGTGTTTGGATGAACAGTGTGTGATGTACCCGTGTGTGTTGTGGATGAACAGTGTGTGATGTACCTGTGTGTGTTGTGGATGAACAGTGTGTGATGTACCCGTGTGTGTTGTGGATGAACAGTGTGTGATGTACCCGTGTGTGTTGTGGATGAACAGTGTGTGATGTACCTGTGTGTGTTGTGGATGAACAGTGTGTGATGTACCCGTGTGTGTTGTGGATGAACAGTGTGTGATGTACCCGTGTGTGTTGTGGATGAACAGTGTGTGATGTACCTGTGTGTGTTGTGGATGAACAGTGTGTGATGTACCCGTGTGTGTTGTGGATGAACAGTGTGTGATGTACCCGTGTGTGTTGTGGATGAACAGTGTGTGATGTACCTGCGTGTGTTGTGGGCGTAGCACGGGCACTTCCTGTCGCAGCGCAGGCCGTAGTGTCCCTCAGGACAGAGTCTGACGTCACATGTGTCTCCTGTGTATCCGGGCTCACACACACACATCCCGTCGGTGTGGGAGCACTTTCCGTTGTTCTGGCATTGACACGTCTTCGCACAGCCGGCACCGTAAGTACCAACCGGACACTCCTCCTGGCACCTGCACCACACACACACCACACACACACACACACCACACACACACACACACACCACACATCACACACACACACACACACACACACACACACACACACACACACACACACACACACACACAACACACACACACACACACACACACACACACACACACACACACACACACACACACACACACGATTAGAATCTTTAATGACCACACAGCCAGGCTGGTGGAATGTGTGTTCAGTGCAGAGTATTACAGCTTGTTCCATACAATTCAACATACAGTAAACAGACACTAAAGAGTACAACACACCGCAAAGACATATCATAAGATAAAGTTCAAGGTGTGGTGGATTGTGATTGTTCATTGGGGTTTGTAACGGAGGTGATCTGGGGCCATAGATCTCGGCCTCCGTTACGGATTGTGTAGCTTTGTTGGTGGCGAAATGTAGGTAGTGTGTGCATCTGTTGGTGTTTTAGTCTGTCTGTCTCTGTTTGCTGGTTTCATGTTCAAAGTGTTCCCTTTCCCCATGTCTGTGGCTGTTGATTGTGTGCACCTGGTGCCCTGTGTTGTCTCCTCCCCCCCCCCACCTGTGTCTAATTGCTGATTAGTGTGTGTATTTAGGCCCTGTTGCCCTGTCTGTTAGGAGGCTGGGTAGCGTGTGAGATCCTTGTGGTGGCTGTGCGAGATCCTTGTGGTGGCTGTGCTCACGTGAACAGCAGATTGAGGCTGTGTCATACGTTTGTGAGTACTAAATGCCCACACCGGGTTGTATTTTGGACGTTCTGCCTCCTTGCTTGGTCGGGCCGCTCAATTATCAGCTTCACAGGGTTGTTTAGAGTCCATTTAGTGTCCGTATTGCAAAGGGGAAGAAGCTGTTTTTGAAGCGGGCGGTTTTGGTGGACAGTGACAGCAGTTCTCTGTTAAGAGTTATTTCTCTGTATAATGGAACACATTGAGTTCATATCAGTCAGCTGGATGTATCCTCATGATAACAAACAGTATCTGCTTGTAATGCTTCAGGTCAATGAGTTTTGTAAGATGAAAGACGGACTGTGGATGTAAAAATGTGGTTAGTTGAAGCAATATAATGCAGTTTGTCAAAGTCAGCTAAATAACAGCACGGACCAATCACTTGTCACTGCAGCCTTTCAACAGCCCCTCTTTAATTGTTAACGCACAAAATATATATCTAGATTATTCTCTTTTGTAATAGAGACATATCTGCATACACACACACACACACACGGTTTCAAGC
Organism: Harpagifer antarcticus; assembly: GCA_902827135.1. Classification (NCBI taxonomy): domain Eukaryota; kingdom Metazoa; phylum Chordata; class Actinopteri; order Perciformes; family Harpagiferidae; genus Harpagifer; species Harpagifer antarcticus. Next base: position 142,694 of record CADEHL010001221.1, on the reverse strand, counting down.
ATTTTCAGACTATTTTTCTCCTAAAAACAGCAACGTGTAAGACACTAGCAACAAGAAGCTTTACAACATGTACTACTGATGTCTTTGAGCAACTCTTATTCATTTAAGTCATTTATTTAGAGGTTTCCTTTAAAGAAAGAGCACTACTTTATTGCACGGATGGTGACACCCTGCAGCAGAAATGCTAAAATATGTATCAATAGGATTTGTTTGCCATTACTCAGGGTATCTGCAGGAATCCTGAAGTCAAAGTAAGACCCTTTCCATACATTTTAAGACCTCATCGCCACTTTGAGTTTTAACCGGTTACCTTGGCGACACACTTTACCTCACATTGACTATATACAGTATTGAGTGTGCTTCCTCCTCATCTTCCAACCATTTGGACGCAGACTTGCATTTCCCCATAACGATGTTGCTTAGCAACCGGCGTAAATGGACCGTCGCGCGCTATCGAGCAGTGAGCGCGCGATGTCCTGTTCAGATGACGTCAAATCCAACGGGATGCCATCAATAAACTACAGAATCACACTACACACCTACGCCATGATTACATTCAGGCAGACTGTAGAACACAACCTCTTTGGACCATTTATATACTTATTGAAAACAAGCTACTAAATGTAATACCTTGGGAAATGCCGTTTAATAGCCTTCATTTTCGCTAAACTGATTTATCAACTTTTAATACTTTTTAAGACCCCGCGGACCCCCTGGATTAAAAAATTACCTTTATTCTAGAGTTCAGTTTCACTAAGAGAACATTTTACGCATGGTGAACGATTATCATTTGACGCATTAAAGCAAAACAAGGGAGGAACTTAGTCATTTCAGTTAAAACAAGTGGATTTACTTTGGAGAAATTGAACTAATGCCAAACAAGATATATGTAGATGTACCCTGAAGTGTTTTCTGGATATCTAGCTCCAGAACAGAGTTGAATGCACAGACTCGTCATCCTTTGCTGGTCCCTCGGCTGAATCACAGTCTGGAGCTCAGAAAAAGCAGACCACTTGTTTATGAATGATTTCAGAGGGGCTTCATTACCTCTGCCCTGGTTTCAGTACTCACTTACATCAGCCTGACCACCAAATCAAGCTGGGTTAGAAAATGAAATGCTCTGAAAAAGGTAAATAGATGTGGAAAGTCCAAAGTAATAATCATCCAATTACGTGTGTTTGGTCTGTCCAAAACCTTAAGATGCCTTATATTAAATCTTGTTTTGCTAAATAATGTGTTTCCATTGGTGTTAATCGAGGATGCTGTGTCCGTATCTCACTATTTCAGTATCAAAAATGGCAGTTTTACTTATCTTTGAACGCCTTTTGGACTGATTTGGATTAATTTTCGGGTCGATTTAGAAGATTTAGAGAACTCTGGATCATTTGGATTGGACAGATTGCCTATTCATCTGGACAAAAGTGGTCCACAGCGGAGGCAATCATTTTCATCTTGTGCTCTCTGTGGGAGGCGTGTGGCGCAGTGGATAGAGCCTTGGTGTTGGGATCAGGGGCCACAGGTTCAAACCCCACTGCAGTCAGCTTGTCGTTGTGTCCCTGAGACACTTCACCCCAAATTGCTCCTGTGGGGATTGCCCACAGTATTGAGTATGTAAGTCGCTTTGGATAAAAGCGTCTAACAAGTAACATGTAATGTAACACTACTATTGGTAGTCAAAATCAGCACACCGAGTACAAATATGGCCACTTTTGGGTAAAAACTGGACTCGGCATCCTCAATAGCCCTCAAAACAACTTCAAAACTGTCCGAATCGGCCAAGCCCTTTTTTAAAACTATTGTTTACATATAGACTATAAGGCCATTCATGCTAATTAACGCAATTTATCCTAATTGTGCAAATTGCCCGACATATTACAAGTTAGGATCCAGAAGTTACTATGAGCTGGTGACCCTTCCTACACATTTCTATCATAAAACATTTCCTGGTTTCAAAATGCTGGCTAAAAGCTCCACTTGACAGTTAGTGTAGTTATTTCAGATATTTTAACATCCACATTCTTGTAAAGCGCTGACAAATAATCCCCCGGTTCAGCGGTTCTGGGTGTGGCCCAGTTCTGAGCAGTGTTGGTGCTTCTCTGTGACGTTCAACTCCCCCTTAAACCAGTATTTACTCATGAGAGGGCAGTCCACGGGCTATTCCTGTCTGTCACTGGTCTGCTAAGTATATGGTGTGTGCTCTCTGATATTGTTAATTATACGGGCTGTAATCCCTGCGTGGCGCTCGGCTCAGATTGTCTGTAAAAACACCGACTGGCTTCCTGGTTCTGGTTTCTCTCTCTCCAGGATGTGGAAGAGTTAAGCAGACGCACAGGATTTCACTTTGGATTCACTTTCCACTGTTAAACATTATCCTAATCAGGTCCAGTGAGGACAACAAGGTCGTTGTGTTTGTGCGAAATGAGTCTGTTTGAAAGCGGGGTTCGTTTAGCATGAAACACAAGTTTAAAAAGAAAGTAGAAAGAAAGTGTGGTGATAAAAAGTGAGCAATGATTGAGAGTCAGAGCTAAACATTACAGATGTGTGTATCTCACACTGTAACTTTTATTCATGTACTGTTGTGTCTCGTCAAATGCGCCTTTTGTTATTTCCACTACCTACTCTGTTGAGAGGGATTAGCTGATTTGTGAAAATAAATGCAAGGAAACCACAAGAAGCAGGGAAATGAGTTTTGAGAGCAATGGGACGTCGTTCCCTCCGGAGCGTCACGTGAAGCGACGTCCGTTTGTGATGACGCCGCACAGCTGATCGTCTGACAGCAGCCAGATCAGTGCATGAGCTGCATCGTCCAATCAGTGAGCGATACACAGTAAGGGGGCGGGGCGAGTGTCTGAGGATTTCACTGGATTATCGCTCCTCCGTTATCACTCCTCGATCCTCCGGCACAAATAAGGCCACTGGGACGCTACTCAAGATGGCGCAGACAAATCAACTTCCGGTGAGACCGAGGAACGAGGAAATGAAAAAAAACCGAAGTGAGACGCACCCCTTGTCTCTGGGTCGTGCATTTGGGTTCATCAGTTTGTCTCGAGGTCCTGACGTGTTGAAAGGTGCGCTATAAATATACTTGCCTTGTTTTATCATTCAACATTTTAATTTTTTATATTTTGCTGTAATCAACCCTTCATAGTGTGTATTTGACATATAGGGTGTTTCTCAATGTGTAGTGCGCTTGCTTGGTAGCAAATGTCTTCCGAGTCACTTGCTTCAGAAGCGAGGCAAGAATACTTCCTGGCATTCGGAAAACGAAGAGTGGAACAGGCGAGCAAGTGTGCAGGTGTGCGTCATATGAGAGGCCCCGTTTTACATTGGTCCGTGCGCAAAGCATTGTGGGGATTTTAAGACCGGAGTCTACACATGTGCAGCCTCGAAATGTCTCCAAACGAAGTACGCCGGGCTCGCTAGAATTCCAAGTATGCTGGACATTGGAACAGTCCTTCGGCGGGACTCGATGACGTAGTATGCTTGAAATAGTGGCTCTGGAGCAGCTTTACTCGACATTGAGAAATCCCCACAGTCTTCAGATATATTTCTTTCACTGTCATTAAGTTTATTTTGACTTTTAACATATGTATGATTTTCTATTTTGTGATGTTTCTATTTTATGTTTATGTGCTGTGAAATAAAGTAGATATAATCTTATTATGATCTACACATAAAAGCTATATTGTGCGAAATGATTTGAGTGTAATTTATAGGGTTCACAAATACACAATTTGAACAAATGTAAAACTATTTCATGAATAAATATAAACTTGACAAATACTGTTGGAACTATATAGTGGTTTGTTATTTTATAATTAAACATTTATTTTATTTAGCCGTGTTTGTTATAGTCAATTAATCATCATTTATCGTAAGTATTTTAGTTGAAGTATTATTTTTGTTTTACCCGGAGAAACAGACAGAGGAAGAAAGGTTAAAAATCATCGTTCTTCGAATATTATTAGAAATACTACAATAAATGTATGAGAGGATATTCTGCCTGGACATTGGACATTATTCCCTTTTTTATTTTAAAGGTCCCATGTCATGCTTTCCGTCTAGTACCCGTCCCCTTGTGTTATGTAGGTTTTTCTGCATGTAAACGGTCTGCAGAGTCACAAACCCTCAAAGTACACCCTGTAGCGAGTAAAGCTCTAACACAGAGAAGACCTGTCTGTGCTGCCCCAGAACGCCTCGTTGGAGATTTCTCTTTTTCCATTGTTTACTTCTTGGGTATAGTGACGTAACGTAACGGCTCCGCGGATTGGTCCAAATTGACCAATCCGCGGAGCCGTTACGTTTGGACTTCTTCACACACGCACACTCGCAGGGACGGGTGTGCGAGGCTCGCTGCTGCGAGGAGCGGGACAGTGTGAGCTGGCTCACTGGTGTGGGGTCGGCGAGACAGCACGGAACTCAGCCTGGGCACACACACAAACTCCCAGCCAGGCTGCGGGTGTGTGTGTTTCGGGCTGGGTTTCGCTGTCTCGCAGACGGCCACTGGACTCACAGGGGGGGGGGGGGGGGGCAGGCATGAGCAGGAGCTCCAACAAGCCGTTCAGGACAGAGAGTGAATACACATACTATACAGAGATGCTGTTTGAGAAACTAATGTGAGTTTGGAGATCTATTCTAGTAGACCTCAACAATGGAATTATGATCAGTAGAAATGGCCATGACGTGGGACCTTTAAGTTACGTTTTTCTATTTTATTTCTTTAGTTAGCCGCTACAAATACCATTCAATTAAATGGGGATGAGCCATTTACATTTTGTAAAAATACCATTCGCTGCTATGAAACACCACATGAATGCACTAACAAGCATCTATATATGAAACATGTATTTATGGCTGTGAGAATGGGAACAGAGTCTCCAAATCACACTTTACATGCTACACTTTAAATACTCCTACTGGTACTGGATGTGTATTTTGTAATTTGTGTTTTTACTTATGTTTTCATATTTTGTGGATGTGTGTGGCTCTCGGTCAATCCGTTCACCAACATTTACAATAACAGTCTGTAAATAATGCAAAAATGTTTATGATGGTATTCATCCAGTGCTTTGAAGCTAACAAACGGCTGTTTACTGACTCTGTGGTTCACTGTAAAGTCTCTTACCTGCAGAGGTGGGAAGTAGTGGAGTACAAATACTTCGTTACTGTACTTAAGTACATGTTTCTGGTGTCAGTACTCCACTACTTGTTTTTCTGACGACTTTTTACTTTGACTTCTTACATTTCTAACCCAAATACCTGTACTTTCTACTTCTCACATGTTGAACTCAAATACCTGTACTTTCTACTTCTTACATGTTGAACTCAAATACCTGTACTTTCTACTTCTTACATGTTGAACTCAAATACCAGTACTTTCTACTTCTTACATGTTGAACACAAATACCTGTACTTTCTACTTCTTACATGTTGAACTCAAATACCTGTACTTTCTACTTCTTACATGTTGAACACAAATATCTGTACTTTCTACTTCTTACATGTTGAACCCAAATACCTGTACTTTCTACTTCTTACATGTTGAACTCAAATACCTGTACTTTCTACTTCTTACATGTTGAACTCAAATACCTGTACTTTCTACTTCTCTCATGTTGAACTCAAATACCTGTACTTTCTACTTCTTACATGTTGAACTCAAATACCTGTACTTTCTACTTCTTACATGTTGAACTCAAATACCTGTACTTTCTACTTCTTACATGTTGAACCCAAATACCAGTACTTTCTACTTCTTACATGTTGAACTCAAATACCTGTACTTTCTACTTCTTACATGTTGAACTCAAATACCTGTACTTTCTACTTCTTACATGTTGAACTCAAATACCTGTACTTTCTACTTCTTACATGTTGAACACAAATACCTGTACTTTCTACTTCTTACATGTTGAACTCAAATACCTGTACTTTCTACTTCTTACATGTTGAACTCAAATACCTGTACTTTCTACTTCTTACATGTTGAACACAAATACCTGTACTTTCTACTTCTTACATGTTGAACTCAAATACCTGTACTTTCTACTTCTTACATGTTGAACCCAAATACCTGTACTTTCTACTTCTTACATGTTGAACCCAAGTACCTGTACTTTCTACTTCTCACATGTTGAACACAAATACCTGTACTTTCTACTTCTTACATGTTGAACCCAAATACCTGTACTTTCTACTTCTTACATGTTGAACTCAAATACCTGTACTTTCTACTTCTTACATGTTGAACTCAAATACCTGTACTTTCTACTTCTCTCATTTCCCAAACAGCTGGTTCCTTTAGTCTGAATGTGTGTTTGATGCGTGATCATTATTCTTTAGAGTCATTGCGTGCCTATTGATTTGAACACGATCCGTGTATCCATCATTTCCTGGTCTTCTCTAAAGAAGAGGGACCAATGGAAACGTTGTCATGTTGCCGTTGTTCAGCATGGAAACATTCATTAGCTAACAATGACATTATTGTTCTATTAATATAAAGGGAGGTCAGGTACTCTTTAAAGCAGCTGCTAGTTATGGGTACTTTTCAAAGCCTCTTTACTTTGACTTGAGTAAAGAAGTTTAGTCAGTACTTCTACTTTCACCAGAGTATTTTTAAACACGAGTATCTGTACTTCTACTTGAGGAAAGGATGTGTGTACTTTTGCCATCTCTCTTACCTCTCTCCTGTGTATCCCGCGCTGCACACACACTGTCCCGTGGACAACACACAGAAGCCGTTGTTGTGACACTGACATTCCTGGGAGCAGTTCTGTCCAAATCTCCCCTCTGGACATGGCTGTCCACACACTGTTCCCTGCACACAGAAAACACGTACACTGTTGATCAAGTTCTCTCAATGCATGCCTTTATGTTCTTCTTACTGCTGATGTGTGTGAACATGACCTCATTCTCCTAATCGGGGATACAGTTCCTCTGTTCTCTCGTCTTTAACTTCACAACATCATCTCTGACCCAAACCATGTTCTGAACAGTGAATATGAACTGCTACCATCTAATCGGAGATACAGGGTCCCACGATTCAATAAAGTCAGACTGAAGCATCCTTTGTGCATCAGTCAATCCTCACAGTAAACACAGAGCTGATCCCAGATCAGATGCACGCTGAAGGCTCTTTGAGCATGTTTTCTCTCACTGATTGTGCTGTTAAATGTTTGTGTTTCATGTATTGGGTCTGGATACTTGTCTGTTGATGTTGGACATGGAGCTGCTGTGACGCAAGTAACATTTCAGACTTGATCTGACCAATAAAGTAATATCGTATTCATTTTGGCTCGATTTGGAAGATTGAGGGGTCTCTGAATCATTTGGATCGGACAGATTGTCTATTTTTAAGAATAAGAAAAAGCATTTTTATCTTGTGCCCTCTGTATTCAATGGTTGCGACACTACTCATGGCAGTCAAAATCTGCCAATTGAGAGTACACATATGGCCACTTTCTGGTAGAAATGGGCATTTTTGTATCCTGAAAAGGTCAGGAATAGACTTGGCATCCTCAATAGCCCCCAAAATGCAATGTATGCTAATTGGGAAACTTGCAAGTTAGCATTCGGCAGTTCTTTCTATGCATTTCTATAGTTTTCCTAATCAGTGATACATTTCGCCTGTTCTCTAGTCTTCAACTTACTCTTGACAAGAATTCAGAGCTCCTTCCAGCATGACCTCAAGAGACTTTGATACTTTGCCTCCTCCAGCCGCTGTGAGCCTTTTAACTTGATCAAATCTGTCAAAGGAGCTGCTCTCTTCCTCCCCTCTAATCATGACTGTCTGTGCTCTGGTTCTGCTCACGCTGACATGTTAGCGGAGGATAGCATGTGTGAGGATCCCCCAGGTCGTGTACACCATCTAAATCATGCTTAGAAGTAGCATTGAAAAAGGTTTGGCGTATTTGAAGCTAATGTGCTTAGCTGTTCTGAATAGATTGCATTTAATGTAGCGACAAAACTCCCAATGAACAGTCGCTAGAGGCGTTTCAATTAAAACAGTCCGTACTGAAGTTAGAGCTTAACGATGTTTAATCACTCAAATAAACAAACCGTAACTTAAAGAGGACCAAACGGTTAAAAGGAAATGTCCGAGCCAGCTCACCCTCTGTGTCCAAATAATTGCCTCTAAATAAGCATTTTGGTTCCTACACTTATAAGTCACTTTGGGTGAAGAAAGACACTTAAATGTAATGTAATGTTATTCAGTGCCCAGTCTTATTATTTTTGCTCATCATGTAGAGTATGTATTGTGCCCCTGCCTTCACACTCTCAAACAGATCATTGGCAGTATAAACATGTTGTGGTCGTACCATCCATCCTGCAGGACAGGAGCACTCTCCGGTCACATGATGACACACGCCTCCATTCTGACACGGACACCTCTCCTCACACTGCTGCCCGTGTTTACCTGGAGGACACAGGTCTTCACAGCTGGGGAGAAAGAGGATTGGAGATATTACCCCTTCCTTTACGCAAGTAGAAGTACAGATACTCGTGTTTAAAAATACTCTGGTAAAAGTACTGACTAAACTTCTTTACTCTTCTTTTACTGGAAAATGTAACAAGTAGAAAGTACAGGTATTTGTGTTCAAAATGTAAGAAGTCAAAGTAAAAAGTCGTCAGAAAAATAAGTAGTAAAGTACTGATACAAGAATGAAGTATTTGTACTCCACTACTTCCCACCTCTAAAACTTGCAACAGTCTGAAAACACACACATGTATACATCACTTCAGGGGACATTACATTGACTTACATGCATTTCCTGGAGACTTATCCTAACCATAACCAACACATGCCTAACCCTTTCCCTTACCCTTACCCTTACCCTAACCCTAACCAAGTCTTCACCCTAAAATTAATGATTCCCCTTATGGGGACCTCCATTTTGTCCCCATAAGGGAAGCGAGTCCCCACACGTGACTGTGTAAACGGATTTAGGTCCCCACAAGTATAGTAATGCTAGGACACACACACACACTCCTGGGACTTACAAAGCTCCGGTGTAACCCGGTGAGCACTTGCACTCTCCGGTGACGTGGTGACAGGCGGCTCCGTTCTGGCACTGGCATTTCTGTTGGCACCCGTTCCCGTAGGTGCCGGTCTCACACGGGGCCTCGCAGCGCCACCCTCTGAACCCCGGGAGGCAGATGCAGGCTCCGGTGATGGGGTTACACAGAGCCGCGTTCTGACACTGACATCTGTTACTGCAGTGAGGTCCCCAGTGGACACTGTCACACGCTGAAGGGACGAGAAGAGAAGAAAGATTGAGTTTATTATGTGTCAAATGAAGGCCATCTCGAAACCAGATTGTCATGTTGGAAATTCCACGCTAAATCACTGTCAAGTTCTTCTGGGTTTTGGCCTGTATTCAGTGTTCGCCCACACTTGAGGGCAACAGAGGACGCATGGACAACATTACATTCCTGAGTTTTCAGGGCATTATAATTCAAATGCAAAATAACTCACAATTGATCAAAGACATCATTAACTTAAATAGATTAATAAGAAAGTATTTTGCTCTAAAGCCAAGCAACCCAGAAACCCCGTTGATTACCATTTGCGCCGTTTAAAAATATTCAAACAAAAGGAGTAGAAATGAACAAAGATACTAGAAGCTAAAGCCTGGGAATGACAGCCGTACTGATACAACTAATCTGTGAATTAAATGAGACTTGTGATAAATTCCTACGATGGTTTCCAAGCTTCGGGAGGGCTTTTATATATGAGTTGTAGTTTCCAGCATAGTGAACGCAGAAATGTTGGGTAAACCAAAGTGTGATGTTACAACTGTATAATACGGGTCGCCAGCATTCAGAAACTGCAGGATGCTAACTTACATATTGTAACGTTTCACAATAGGAGTCCGAAACAGGCCTCAAGTTCTTAGGTCTAATAGCTCCTTTGGTAGCATACAGGTTCATAGGTTACAGGTCGCAGGTTCAACGTCACTGTACTTCACTCACTAAACACAGCAGGGTCAACGTCACACACTCTGCAGCCTCTGCTCCCCCAACCGCAGGCCCGCACACCGACCGGCATTACAATGCAGCTCTGTGATTGGCAGAGAGACGGGGGATGCTTGAGTGACCCACACAGCACCCTTTACAGGGTCGCTACAATATGTTTGGCAATTTGTACAATTTTGTAGATGTTCTGAGGATTTTTGAATCAATTTTCTGACATTTTCAAGATCAAAAATGTCAGATTTAACCAGAAAGTTTTGCCATATTTGTTTTCCCAGTGCGCTGATTTTGACTACCATGAGTAGTGTGTAGCAACCATTGGATAAAGAAAGCACAAGATGAAAATGATTACCTCTACTATGGACAATTCTTTTTTTAAATAAATAAGCAGCCTGTCCAATTAGTCCCCTAAATCTTCAGAATCGACCCAAAATATATCAAAATCAGCCGACAGAGTACAAATATTGCCATTTTTGATCCTGAAAATGTCAGAAATGCTAGGACAACAGGACTCTGAGCTGGCAGACAGACGATAATGTGAGAGTTTGTTATTATCATCTTCCATGGGGTCTACACCAGACAAAGAAGACCTAACATAAGATCTCAGATTTGAACCCTAACCCTTCTCAATAAGATGACAACACAAGTTTGGGATAAGTCACATGTTCCGTTATCATCCTGCTCACTGGCTTTTTTTAATCATTTTTTAACCACTGATAAAAGTGCAACCCTGATCACAAAGTGGGTCAAACACTGTTGGATCAGCTTCCATTAGAAACTGTGAACGCTGCTTGAAGTATGATGATTGGATTCCAGGATACTCTGCAACGTCTACAGGTGCCCCATAGAGAGTATCCTGACTGGCTGCACCGCCCTCAATCGTAAGGCTTTTCAGACGGTGGTGAGAACTGCAGAGAACATCACCAGGACGGAGCTGCCATCCATGGAGGACCTTTACTCCCAGCGGCTCAGGAAGAAATCCCTCAGGATTATAAAAGACCCCCATCACCCCAGCCACAAACTGTTCAGTCTGCTGCCGTCTGGCAGGCGGACAAATACCACCAGACACAGAGGCAGATTCATCCCGCAGGCAGCGAGACTGTAAAACAACTGAACTGCTGAAACAATTTCACAACATTCATCTGCTACTTAGTAATTATCTATTATTATATCATTCCAGTAACTTGTATATAGACTCGTATTGCACTATTCCACTATTCCAACTATATAGTATATTTGCTTATCTGTATTATTGTGTTGCATTGTTGGAGAAGCCTGCGACCTAAGATTTTCAACGACATAATTACTGTAGCTATGTTAGTTTGACAATAAAGAACCTTGATGATGGTGTAATACATGCTATATTTTAAAGGGACAAAAGGTGCTTCCCTAGGTTGTACTGTATGTACACGTTTTGACTTGTTAACTAATTATTGGTCCATGTAGACTTCTTATTCCTGTCTGTCTTGTTGAAGTGAAACAGTAATATGTTTCCCTTAAACCATCAGGCAATGCTCATGCAGTTATTTTACAAACTTTACTTAGTGTTCATGATAAGTTTGAATTAAATGGCAATCTACATGACTCTATTCTAGGAGTGCTCGATTTTCTTCTTGTCACATGGTCACACTCCAACTCATATTGTTTACACGTTAATCCATTATTAGCCTGAACCAACTTAGACTCTGAAACCCAAGGTAGCTCTTCATCGCTGAGGTTAAAACCATCTGATTGAACAAACTCAGCGACTCAATCACTCTCAATTATAGGTTAGTTCTACGACCTGAAGCCTCCTCGTTAACCTTTGGCTGTCGGCTTTCAGCCCGAATCAGACCCCGCCTTATTTACACGAGCACTCTCTTGGGTCTGGCCTTTTCCAATCACCACTTTCAAAAGAAGCCTCAGCATGTGCAGCCGCAGTGAACTGGTAAACCTGGTGTTGGACCACATGTTTAGTTTTAGATTTCTTTCATCTTGTCACGTCATATCTTGCCACTGCCCACTCGGGGCCTGCTGATGTGCGTGGGGGCAAAAGAGAGAAGCGAGTCAGAGAGTTTTACGGTGACTGCCAGACCTTTCATTATGCGCGATGAAAGTCTATATAAAGTTCAGGGGAAAGTGAGATTTCCTACGAGGAAGGAAGCCAACAATTGAAGGTTTAGATAAGGACTCTATAACTTACAGTGTGTTTATTACTGTAGCACTGTAGCTAACGGTTTAGCAGTTCATTAACATTAAAGGAGCGCTTCAACTAACCCTCTGACTGTTCTTTTTATTGCTCGACAAGTGTGATGCTTAGGACCCGAGGGAGTGCAATACTGCGTGTGAAGTTATCTGTTCTAGCAGTTCAGTAGAAAACTGCAGAACTCTGGTTCACAAGATTAGACTTTGGTTAGCGCCAACATCCAGACAACAACGGAGCCACTTCAGAACCTTAAAAATGACATTACTGCTCTTATTACTGACCACAATATGCAGATAAAATTCCTCCGTAGTGTTTCCTATTAACGGGAAAATGCCAGAAGGTAAAAGCATTCTGGGAAACAGTGACACACTTTTTTAACAGCACTTTAATGCAACACAACCCTTTCTACCGTTACTGTGGTTTCTTTCTGATATTAGCAGCTTTGCCCTCATCTACTTCTCACAGAATTTGTGATTTTATTAATATTTTATTTTTGAAAGACTGTCCCTGTCTCCCATGCTGCAGTACCACTCTCTACCTGAACAGTTAGTAATGCTATGGTGGGGGCGCTGTTTTAACAAAACACAATGATAACAACAGTATATGGTATATCCAAGAGGTTAGATGGTATAGGAATGCAGGAAATGTGTTTTTAAATTACATTTCCTTTTCTATTTATTTTCAGGAAGACCCCCACACAACCCCACCATTATGCATGCTATATTTACCAATTTTAAAAGTCTAAAAGGTGAGGAGCTTTGATCTTATGTTCGAAGTAAAAACACGTTATATTTGAAGCAGAAAAAACGAGTTATTGGAACTTAAGGGAACTTTTTTCGTCACATTTTTTTATACAAATAGTGCCATAAAGTGACATTTCTGTTGAAATAACAACGAGTTTCCTTTGAGTTCAGGGTCCTCTCCTCTACTACCTAAACTCAGCCTGGTGTTTGTGTGCCCAGCATGCAGAGCAACACCACCATCGCCCACCATGCCACATTTCTGAAGTTGCCCGAGTGATTAACAGGCTCCTTTTATTCCTCCTGCTTCACTCTGACCTAGTAAAAAAAAGTACGTATCCTACTTCCTTTTCCTCAGGCAGTCTGTGTGACAAAAACAGTGGTGAGGGCCAAAGGGGGGAAGGGATGGGGGACAAAGAGCAGGAGCAGGAGGAGGAGATTTAAGATAATAAGATGCACATGTAAAACCCTCCTGAATTGAAATCTGCCATCCCGGTACCTTTTGTGAAACCTGACCTAGATGGAAGAAAAGGCCAAACTCCAGGAGCTCGGGGCTTCTCATCCGCTCACTGAAGAACAGAATATCCTCTTTCATCGGCCTATTCAACATGGCAGTGAACACAAAGGACTGCAAGGGTTAGATCACAAGGCGCTAGAAGACCTGCTAATGTTATCCAGAGTCTGTCTTACTGTACTGAGTGAACAACATTACAGGCACAGGGGAAATGTATACACGTAAAACCGCTTTTATACATAAAAATGTCAAAGACAAAGCTTCACACCGAGGGAGATTTGAGGGGGAAAAGAGTCGGTGAAGTAGAGGAAAAGCTGTGAGCCAGGAACTTGAGCTGCCAGTTGTCGAGAGTTGGCTCGGCTCTCTCTGGGATGTTTTTCCATCTTTTTAGTGATTACTCAGTCTACCAGGCATGGGGCACTCATGGGAACTGAAGACGCCTTTCACACTGATACGGAGGATTCCCAGTGAGAAAGAACATCTGTAGCGTTCAGCCAGTTCTCCACGCTGTCTCAGAGTTCTGTTGTCTTTATGCAACATAACTATCTCACCATTAAGTCGTTATAGGGGGTTTAAAAATGTGTAAATCAAAGAAGCAGCACGTGTCTTTATGCTGCACTCCCTGGCTGTAGTTTGGTTACAATCCCTTACACTTACATGGTGTCTTTATTCGACTGTTTTTCTTATTAATCTTATTATTTGGGCCATCTGTAAGGTGGTCCAAACGCACCACAACGGACCAAAACACTTCCATTGGGAGGAACTAAAAACACACAAACGATGCAAATATTAAAACCCAAACGTGCTAAAAACACACAAATGGAGAGCCATCTTTAGCAACTTGACAAAACATGCGTTTAGAAAACATTCACTAACTTGAGGAAGCATAGGAAGCACTTACTCAATGCACTGCAAGAGGCTCAAAACACAACTGAAACTGTTTCCAGGAGACAGTAAAAAGTGAGCTGGGACCGAAGCACTTGTTGACGTTTGGGGATTATAAAGTTGGCCAAGTGTCACTGTTGTTGGAAAGTTACCTAACATGTGATCCCATGATTCCTTCTGATAGTATAGATTAGCTATTTTACGGCAGATCTGCAATAATATCTTACATTTTAGGTACGTTACCGGTGAGATGTGACAGGGTCCCAGCTGTGTGCATCACTTTTTAGTGTCCCCTGGTTTCTGTGGTGTTTTGAGCTTCTTGCAGCGTTTCCTTTATGCAGTGCTTTTAGTAAACGCTGCGCATGTTTCGTCAAGTTGATTAATCTTTTCTAAACCCTACACATGTGTTGTCAAGTTAGCTAAGATGTTTCTTTATTTACATGGGTTCTTTTGGCACATCTGTTTTATATTCAAATAGTTTTTTAAGCTGCAGAGTGTTTCTGATAATGGAAATGTGTTGTAGCGTGTTTGCACCTGTCAGCCATTGTATCTCTGTGCCTTTATTAAAGGGGATATAGCGAGGATGACATGCGTTTAGGGTCCCTGGGTTAAACCCATGGATGTCAGTGTTTCCCCTAGGTTTCTGCTTTTGGGGGGGGGGGGGGGGGGGGGGCGGCATTGGGATATATATTTTTTTAAATCCTCTGGAGCAGAGAGAGAGGATCTGTGGACTATTGTTATTGATTAATGCATCAGTCTTTCTTAGGGTAAAAAACACTAAACTCACAACTTCAAATCAAAGCGTTTATTTAATAAAAGAGCACATGTTCAATGTGAAAAGTGACAGTAGATATAGATTAGTTGCAATTTGGTGCTATGTATATATAAACAATTAATACAAAATAATTATTTTATTTTTTTAAACACCTTGAATTTCAAGGGGGGCCGCGGGGCTCCGTTGGCGCCCCTCCAAGACAATGGTAGGGGAAACACTGGATGTATAATAAGAACTGGATACAGCGTGGGAGGCGGGGTCTCGTTCTTTCCTATGACAGCTGCTCATTGGCACATGAAGTCAAAATGGCCCAACTTTTGAGAGAGTCCGGAGGTTCCCCACCCCTGTTCTAGAGGGTTATCAAGAATAACTTTTATCCAATGACCTTTTCCCTCTCTGTCTGTGTCTGTGTATTCTCTTGTTCCGATTAACCCAGCCAAATCTTTTTTCTTGTCTTGTATCTATATCTACGCCGGGATCCGGAGTCGAGGCTGATCCTCTTGCTGTAGTCCTGTGTCTTGGATCCGCTATCCCGAGTTCTGGATTAAGTCGTGGACTTCGGGTCGTGGCTGAACCTGTCTCTGCGGTCCTGCCTTGGGTCTCGTCATGCTGCTTCCCTGACGGCTTCCACAGGATTGTAGCTGACATCCTCGTGGATTCATCTTCTTATTACAGACACATGCATTTCCTAACATTCGGTCTATATGCTGTAAAATGTATTATCTCTTCGATTTACACACGGCATCTATTGCACGTCTGTCCGTCCTGGGAGAGGGATCCCTCCTCTGTTGCTCTCCCTGAGGTTTCTCCCATGTTCCCCTTAAACTGTGGGTTTTCTCTGGAAGTTTTTCCTTGTACGATGTGAGGGTCTAAGGACAGAGGGTCTAAGGACAGAGGGTCTAAGGACAGAGGGTGTCGTTTTTCTCATACTGATATTCTGAACAATCTGTGCTGTTGTATTTGCTGTAAAGTGTCTCTACTGTAGGCTATTTTTATTATATGTACAGCACTTTGGCTCGACCAAAAATCGTTTATAAATGTGCTATATAAATAAAACTTGATTTGATGAGATTACTTTATGATTCAGAAAATGACTGGACCCCGTCAAAAACACCCACTGCAGTATTGATGGATAAAATAAAGTCTCACACACATCACTCTATCAGTCGGTTGGAAGGACACACATTCAGATTTCTTAAAGCGCTCTGTTTATTTTAGTGTATGCCTTCTCCGTCGCTGCCCCCTCACAATGTTCGAATCACAAATCAAAACTCACCTTTTCAGAACTGCTTTTAATCTGTAATTAATATTGTGTTTTATATATTTTTACAAGTGTGTTGATTTAAATATGTTTTTATGAATTTTTAAGTTTCTTTGAGTTTACAGAGAAGCGCTGTATATAAATAAAATGCATTATTATTATTCAAATAATGGCGGAGGAAGACATTTCACAAATCAACCTACTATTTATTTTTTGTCATGTAGCAAGTATGTTTTCAGAAGAGGTTAAAATCATACATTTAATACAAAATGTATTTATTTGTTCATGGCACAGGAGGTGTAGTAGTATAAATATATATTTTTCCAATTCATTCTGGTTTAAAGTGGACCCATCATGCTATATTTGAAACATATATTGTAGAGCCATACCTATAAAAAACATGTCTGTGAAGTTTGTTGCTTAAAATACCAAACAGATCCCCCGTTGTAGCCATGCCTCATTCTGCTCATACCCCTCTTTTGCAGCCCTGTTAGAGAAATGCGGATTTTGGGTCCTTAGCTTGAAAAAAAGAAAAGAAGAGGAGGCGGAGCTAATGCCTGATCAGAATTCTACCGGAGTTAAATTCAGTTGTGATAAAACGCCATCCTGTTTAAACCACATCGAGGATTATTTCTGAAACAGTATGGAGCTCAAATTCTTTTTCTCTTGCGGGTTTATCACAAGGCGAGTTCTTTTTTTATTTCCTGCTTTTTAAACACATGTGCTCTACAGTACAGGTTAGCTCCGAGTGTTAGCGAGGCTAGCTAATGTAAACAAAGACGTCCAAAACACGTCAGGCATTGTTTCTGATAGCAACTTTCTGTGGGTCCGCCGACGTCAGTTCGGATGGAAATCTGTATCCGCTCGTTGTACACCCGTTTTTAAAAGATTTGGGTACGGAGGAAAAGAGAGAGGGTTTTATTTTCTGACGCTGCGTGAGTTCCTCGACGCACCGGGGACACATGTTTATGTATAAAAGACATCACAAAGTGCATTTTGCATGATAGGTCCCCTTTAAGGTAAACAAAGCTTTTCTTTAAAATGTTCATTTCCATTTGTTGACACATCTGATAACTTACTGTTATTTTGTCAGTTTCTAAAAACACCAGCTTGATGAAGACCAGACTTTCGATAACTTTTGTGTGAGAGAGCTATGTGTGTGTAACTCATGTTAATCAGAGTATACAGTACATGTTGTTGTCGCGTTATTCTGGCAGCTGAACTGAGGTCTCCCGAGTGTCTTGTGTTGCTATCATGTGCATTAAATCACAAGCTCCAGAGCCCCGGGTCATTTCCTCCCACACAATTTTCTCCTATTATTCCTGCCTCCCCCTGAACACAGCCTCCCCCCCCCCATTTCCTGTTCTTGGTTGGCCTCCAAATTGATCCTCAGACATATTGTTGGGGCCCGCTGACCTGCAAAATGCAGTCAATGCCTCTGAGTCTTTAGCGGCTCTTGAGGAAATTAAAAAAGGTACTGAATGAACAGAGGCTGACCCAATATAACAATTTGAGCTGCTTTTTCAGAAGACATACAAAGGCACAGCGAGGAGAAAACAGTATATGAGAGTTGTTTTTTAAAGATATACTGAGAGAAAGAAGCTATATTATGACAGTGGACAGTCACATGTATAATCAGCTGTAAATCTGTGAAACATGGATAATTGTATGTGGACATATCTGAGGTAGATACACCCACATTAAATCAGTTTGTTTTGCTTCTTTCAATATGTTTTTCCGCTTAAACCAATTTTAAACAATATTTTCCAATTTGTTTATTTTATTTATCCCTACTTCTATTATTGTACAACGTTTGGTGGCACCAACCATCACTTTATGAATTACATTAAGATAAAGAACAAGCATTTACATCCATAAACATTCATCTGTTCGCATCTTGCAAATTATTTATCTTTATAAAACGGACAAGTCAAATCAAGCAATCTGATTGGTTCTTAGCCGTGATATAATGAGCGTATACCACGGGTAGAGTTGTAGTTACTTTTCACAACAAGTCAGTATCCCTCCGCGTCTGAGAAAAGCTACAACCGTTACATTACGTCCAACATACGTCTGTTATGACGTGCCGAACCACGCCCCTTAACTGTGATATAATGACCATATACCACCGTCTGTCGTGAGATATTGCTTAAATATATCATATTCCATTTACTTGTATATAGACTCTTCTTGCACTATTTCTATTTTATTTGTATTTACTTGCACATTCTCTTGCACTATTTTATCTGTTTTATTTGTTTAATGTCTTGTATATATTCACGTTGCACTGTTTGAGGAGCTTGACTTACATTTTTCATTGCTATATCTACACTGTAGCTAATGTTTATAAGAAAATAAAGCCTTGAAACTTGGCTGCATTGTTTCCAAACCAGACGATGTATTTCCGTATATCATTTCCATGTCATTATACTTTTCTCAAATTCCTATTGACAAATTAAGCTTCTTTCTTTTTGCAGTGTGTGTGAGAGCAGACAGACAGAGAAGCCTAGTGGGCCCAGGAGAGCCCCAGGGACCCAGACACAACAATAAGCTCCTTTATTTCGGGCTGAAACTGAAGACAGACGGGGAGCACCCTGTGGGCTCCTCCATATCAGAATATAGGCCTGCACGGAGACGCATTAATACTAAGATAAATAACATATTTACCGCACACATGTCAGCCCCGGGGCAAACTATGTGTAGACATGACATTGACGTCCACTGCTACACAGAGAATAGTGAGTCTCTTTAAAGACGGCTCCGTCCTTTGTGCCGTTCTAACTCTTTCTTCACTAAATTGAAAATGTAAACATCCAAAAATGTTCTGCAGGTGTGTGACACTATGTCAGAATAACTAAAGCGCCAGCAATAGCAGTAGTTATAATCTCTTCTAGTCCAGGTGCCAGATGTTCCAAAAGAGGATCTGAAATTATTCTTGATGCTCAGGTTAGTAACTGAGACAGATCTTCAAGTTTTGATCTCGTTCTGGCACAGGATTTGAACTGCAGTCTCCTTCTGAGATGTTCTACACATCCATCCACCATCCTCACTTTTCAAATGTATATATGTTCATTAAATTATTCCGTAACACTTTATTTTGATAGTCCATATTTAACACTCTATAAGTCATCAGTTGACTCAGTGGCGGTGCTAGGGGGTGGCTACTTGGGCTCAAGCCCCGGATGTTTTCTGAAAAGCCCCGGATGTTTCACTTAAAAAACAACAACTTTAAAACGTCTCGGGAGTAATGTGCAGTACCGGAGTCCACCAGAGAGGCATCCGCTGCGGGACATTAGCCTGCGTACTGCGTAGCCTGCCCTGAAGTAGAAGTGATCCTTCCTAGTGCCTGACGAGTTTTAAGCGAATAGCCTATACAGTTATGGATATTAGAAAGTTATTGTCATTGAAGCAAGCGCCACAAGCTGCAGCAGCAGCAGTATCAGCAGCTGACAACAATGTCATCACCAGCAGTGAAGAAATGGATGATGTTTCAGGTTTGTGAATCTAATGGTGATATCTGCACTCTGGCTGACTGAGTAAGAAGTGAAAAAGAGTGATGTAACGTTAATGTTATAGTTAGTAAACATGGAGTAACCACACTAAGTATACCCTTATATGTTAGTATGTATACAGAACATGACTAAACATTATCCTAAGATGTAACGTTACCCCTTCATAACTCAGTCTACTTTTAACACACTAAAATAACGTATTCCATTTTTTATTTTGTTTTCGCGCGTGGAATTATACCGGCTCTCGTTTCAGTACACATAACAACGGAACTGACAGGCAACCCTCTGAATCAGACTCCGATTGGCTGTGACTGCATCAGAGTGTCCGATTCAGAAACGTGACTCTTACACATTTTTTACGTCACAAACAAAGATGGTGGATGAGAATAGATCTATAAAACGATAAGCAATGCGCCAGAATCAAGGTGAGACTATCCGCATCCTTTAAAACTCTACGCACATTCGTTTCACCTTAATAAGTAAACGACTGTTTGAGTGAGTTAAGGCATTAGTTTGCTTCATTAAAGGGTGTTAATGAGTGTTCTCCAGTGCCTTTTGTCCGCTTTAAGGTGTTTTTAAGGTAGGGTTAATGTTGCTCTCAAAGTGCACCAGATTGATGCTTTCAACTTCAATATTTAAAAAAAAATCTTCCCGGGGGAGCATGCCTCCGGACCCCCCTAGAGGAGGCGACGACCCCCCTAAAGGATGTTCGGTCTACCCCCCACTTATACAAAATAGCACTGTACCCCTGCACCCCCCCCCAACAACTCCTGGGCTAAGCCTCGGATCTCCTACAATCCTAAATCCGCCACTAGTAGCATGTCAACAGCGTATTAACCAATATTCAACCTTACTATTTGTATATTGTGTCAACATCTTCAAAATTGACAATTAACTACATAAAATCAATCTGTCAGTTGAAAATCAACAGGGTCATGTTGACTATCTGTATACCTTTAGTAGGCATTCTCCACTAAGCGTTTGTAGGCATGTGTTAGGACTATCCAATTAAAGTGAAAAACAGTTGAGAACATTAGAAAGTCTATAACCTATCAACAGAACACAAACATTCATCCACTAATTATATGCAACAGACATGGGAATAAAGCGAAATGTTTTGCACAACAAACTTTATTTATTCATTATGTATGTAATGTTTGAGTTAGAAACACCTGTTCCTGTTTTATTTGACTAATATATCAGATAAATACAGAAGCCTAATGCATTCACTTGAGAAAAAAAGGTTTTTCACAAGAACTCACAATCTACAGATAGTAAGGTTGAATATCGGTTAATAACCTGTTGCAAAAAACATGTTGACAGTCAACAGACACTTTTTGTAAAATCTATAGATCAACACTTGAGATGTACCTTATATTCTACTGTCATTTAGTTAAATGCATGTTAGTGTTGTTGAATGTCAACTGATGACTTGTAGAGTGTTAACTATGGACTATCAAAATAACGTGTTACCAATTATTCTTATTTTAACAGTTACTTACCTGTATATATCTTTAATTGTATTAATCTTGTGATAATATCTACTCTCCTGTTTTTCAATCTCACTCTGTTGCTGCTAAAATCCTGAAAGTTCCATTTTGTCTTATCTAATCTTAGCTTACTTTCCAAATATTGTGCGAGGCTCCGGCAAGTTCCCGCTCGCAGGTTAGGGTAGGGTTAGGTTAGGTTAGGTTAGGGTTAGGGTTAGGTTAGGTTAGGTTAGGTTAGGTTAGGTTCCGCCTAAACAGCCTCTTCAAAGAAGGATTGTTCAATCAGTCATCAATCAAAGGTTATTCGTACAGGCCAATATGACACATTTGACATTTGTCTCAGTGAACTTTACACTTTGTACAGAATATGAATAAGGCACCCTCTGTCCGTAGACCTTCACATCGGACAAGGAAACACCCCTTAAGAAACCCGCACAGTTAATGGGAAGAAATGTTAGAAACCTCGAGGAGAGCCACAGAGTACGGACAGACATACAATATATGTCGTGTGCAAATTAAAAAGATTTACAAGGTAGTCCAAATGCTTCAAAATGCAAGTGTCTATAAATTGTTACTTCTACATGGCTTCATTAAAGTAGACCAATTATGCTATATTGGAAACATATATTGTAGAGCCATACCTATAAAAAACATGTCTGTGAAGTTTTTTGCTTAAAATACCAAACGATCCCCCATTGTAGCCACGCCTCATACTGCTCACACCCCTCTTTTGAAGCCCTGTTAGAGAAACGCGGATTTTGGGTCCTTAGCTTGAAAAAAAGAAAGAAGAGGAGGCCGAGCTAATGCCTGATCAGAATTCTACCGGAGATAAAGTTAAATTCTGCTGTGATAAAACGCCATCCTGTTCTAAACCACATCAAGGATTATTTCTGAAACAGTATGGAGCTCAAATGCTTTTTCTATTGCGGGTTTATCACAAGGTGAGTTCCTTTTTTTATTTCCTGCTTTTTAAAACACATGTGCTCTAGAGTACAGGTTAGCTCTGAGTGTTAGCGAGGCTTGCTAATGTAAACAAAGACGAGATTACATCCAAAACACGTCAGGCATTGTTTCTGATGGGTTCGCCTCCGATTTGACGTCATATCTGCAGCAAATCTGTATCCGCTCGTTGTACCCCCGTTTTTTAAAAAGATTTGGGTACGGAGGAAAAGAGAAAGGGTTTTATTTTCTGAAGCTGCGTGAGTTCCCCGACGCACCGGGGACACATGTTGATGTATAAAAGACATCAAAAAGTGCATTTTGCATGATAGGTCCCCTTTAAGTAAGGGATGTGCAGCGAGGCGGTCATTAGTGAAAAATGAACACCCGACCGGGTTGTTGCTTTCTCTTCTTAGAAACGGTCATTTATTTGCCCAGCAGCGGTGCGTTATCGAGTATTAACAACCTCTGAAACGTCCAAATTGACCAATCAGGATGGTATCTAATTAAGCTGTGTAATAACAAAAAAGATATGTTCTGTTTTTCAATTGAACACAGTTTTCTAATTATGAGAGCTTCTACCAAACAAGCCTATTGCATTACGGACACTTTATAGCTTTTAAAACACCACAATAAACTATCTGACAGTGTCCCCAGGGGAACTTTTATGGGTATAATAAACTTCAACCCAGTGCTAAAGATGGCTCAATGAAGTTGATCTAAGGACATCACATCTTAAAGTCAACACATTAGAAAGTACAGAAGTACAGTAAATCCCCAAACACAAACACGCCATTCATATAAAGAAGAGCTGATCATTGTTCCATCTCAGGCGCCTTTTATTGGCAGACCAAAAGCTGTAGTGACATGACTTCAGGGGAAGTATCTCAATGTTATTAGCTGTGGCAAACTAAGATTTTGCTACCGTGCAACCTAATTTGTTTTAAAAAACAGCCTTACATTTCTGTTAAGCCAGACCATAGCAAAGGAAGCTCAGACAGAGGGCTAATGGTAATCTGCTTCTAAAATGTCCCTCTTCTCCATGTCTCTTCTACATCAACATGTGTCCCCTCTTCTTCATGTCTCTTCTACATCAACATGTGTCCCCTCTTCTTCATGTCTCTTCTACATCAACATGTGTCCCCTCTGTGGAAAGAGATTCTGAACGTTTCAGGAAAAAAGATTCTCTCCCTTTTTGTTTTGATCCATTTCTATAAAAACCTGCCTGAAAATGAGCTGATCAGATTTTGGCTACTTTATGATGTCATAACCAGGGGTGCACATAACTGGTACGCATGCGCGGCAACAATCTGAAATGCGTACCGTCACTTGTGTCACAAAGCGCATTTGCGTACCGACGTACTTGGAAGCTTTTCCAAAAGGCGGTTAGATCACCGGACGACAGAGTCGGTCTCCGTGTGCACAGACAAGGCTGCTGTTAACGTCGGTCTGTACAACGGAATTGTGCCAAAACTACACCAACCGGCTGCGGAGGGAGACTCCCCCCACCTTATCACCTGAATCTCCTCCTAGAGCACCAAATGTCTCTCAGAGGTGCGTGGGGAGGGGCTCCTTATTTTCATCTAAAGTAACAGACAGAGAATCAGCACTTTGGAAACAGGGCTGAAACAGAGGGGATTATGGGTAATGCTGCAATGATCTGTTTGGTGTTTCAGCCAATCAGAGACAGGTTCTGTATATATCTGAGACCTGCGATATATTGATGAAAAACAGTACAATAGGGGCCCTTTAATATGATCTTATGATCTTAAGTACAGTGCTGGAATGTATGTGTGCCTGTAGCCTGGAGAACACACAGCGCTGTGGGTGTAGCAGTGGTGCCGTGCAGCAGTCAGTAAGATGACACCAGTCTGTTTTTCCTCTCGTGAGTTCAGAGTGCTTTCACAGACAACCAATGTCTCTAACACACACACAAAGACATGACTGCCTACAGACAGCAGCAGCTGGACGACTTACCGCTGGAGCAGTTGGAGCCCCCCCAGCCCGGCTCACACTGGCAGGTGTTGGGAGCGATGCAACGTCCGTGAACACAGCTCTCTGCACAATGAGCTGGAGGAGACAGGAAGACGGGGAAGACATCTGCATTACAAACATGTCATGCAGGGGTGAATGAAGGACGTCTTGAATCCAGAGATGGCAAAGTACACACATCCTTTACTCAAGTAGAAGTACAGATACTCGTGTTTAAAGTAAAGAGGCTTTGAAATGTACTTCAGTAAAAAGTACCCATAACTAGCAGCTGCTTTAAAGAGTACCTGACCTCCCTTTATATTAATAGAACAATAATGTCATTGTTAGCTAATGAATGTTTCCATGCTGAACAACGGCAACATGACAACGTTTCCATTGGTCCCTCTTCTTTAGAGAAGACCAGGAAATGATGGATACACGGATCGTGTTCAAATCAATAGGCACGCAATGACTCTAAAGAATAATGATCACGCATCAAACACACATTCAGACTAAAGGAACCAGCTGTTTGGGAAATGAGAGAAGTAGAAAGTACAGGTATTTGAGTTCAACATGTAAGAAGTAGAAAGTACAGGTATTTGTGTTCAACATGTAAGAAGTAGAAAGTACAGGTATTTGAGTTCAACATGAGAGAAGTAGAAAGTACAGTATTGAGTTCAACATGTAAGAAGTAGAAAGTTCAGGTATTGAGTTCAACATGTAAGAAGTAGAAAGTACAGGTATTTGAGTTCACAGTAAGAAGTAGAAAGTTCAGGTATTTGAGTTCAACATGTAAGAAGTAGAAAGTACAGGTATTTGTGTTCAACATGTAAGAAGTAGAAAGTTCAGGTATTTGAGTTCAACATGTAAGAAGTAGAAAGTACAGGTATTTGTGTTAAAAATGTAAGAAGTAGAAAGTACAGGTATTTGAGTTCAACATGTAAGAAGTAGAAAGTTCAGGTATTTGAGTTCAACATGTAAGAAGTAGAAAGTACAGGTATTTGGGTTCAACATGTAAGAAGTAGAAAGTACAGGTATTTGGGTTCAACATGTAAGAAGTAGAAAGTACAGGTATTTGGGTTCAACATGTAAGAAGTAGAAAGTACAGGTATTGAGGTTCAACATGTAAGAAGTAGAAAGTACAGGTATTTGAGTTCAAAATGTAAGAAGTAGAAAGTACAGGTATTTGAGGTTCAACATGTAAGAAGTAGAAAGTACAGGTATTTGGGTCAACAGGTAAGAAGTAAGCAAAGTACAGGTATTTTGGGTTCACCATGTAAGAAGTAGAAAGTACAGGTATTTGGGTTCAACATGTAAGAAGTAGAAAGTACAGGTATTTGGGTTAACATGTAAGAAGTAGAAAGTACAGGTATTTGGGTTCAACATGTAAGAAGTAGAAGTACAGGTATTTGGGTTCAAGTGTAAGAAGTAGAAAGTACAGGTATTTGAGTTCCACATGTAAGAAGTAGAAGTACAGGTATTTGAGTTTCAACATGTAAGAAGTAGAAAGTACAGGTATTTGGGTTCATGTTACAACATGTAGATAGACAGTAGAAAGTACAAGTATTGGGTTCAACACGTAAGAAGTATGAAAGTACAGGTATTTGGGTTCAACATGTGAGAAGTAGAAAGTACAAGTATTTGGGTTCAACATGTAAAGAAGTAGAAAGTACAGGTATTTTGAGTTCAACATGAGAGAAGTAGAAAGTACAGGTATTTGGGTTCAATGTGTAAGAAGTAGAAAGTACAAGTATTTGGGTTCAACATGTAAGAAGTAGAAAGTACAGGTATTTGGGTTCAACATGTAAGAAGTAGAAAGTACAGGTATTTGAGTTCAACATGTAAGAAGTAGAAAGTACAGGTATTTGGGTTCAACATGTGAGAAGTAGAAAGTACAAGTATTTGGGTTCAACATGTAAGAAGTAGAAAGTACAGGTATTTGAGTTCAACATGTACGAAGTCAAAGTAAAAGGTCGTCAGAAAAATAAGTAGTCGAGTAAAGTACTGATACCAGAAACATGTACTTAAGTACAGTAACAAAGTATTTGTACTCCATTACTCCCCACCTCTGTACAGTCACAAAGACATGTCATTTTGGTTTGTCATGTTGCAATCTACTTTTTTATCTAAATAGTTATCACCGCAACAAACCATATTTAATTTCATCTTCTGTTATTGTACATATCATATTGTATTTACATGTATATAGACTTCTTGTATGTTTGCATTTTATTATATATGTTGTGTTGTTGGAGGAGCTCAGGTGAGAAGAATTCCATTGTCATTTTCTACACTGTAGCTTTGTGCATATGACAATAACTTCTTTGAATCTTGAATTACACTTCCCTTGAACAGAGCTTACTTCAGAATTCATTGCATAAAAACTTGACTTTATCCAAAATAGTATTGGACACGTTTGTTTCGAATCATGTGACTAAAGTTGTAAATAATTATTTTTGAAACTCGAAACGATCTTCATTGGAAAGTACCGGGACTGTTTTTCGAAATAGCATTTTGGTTTACACTGATTTTAAAGCCTTGTTTATATAAAGCATGCTTATGAAAGTGTTGCTCTCTCTTCTCTGTTTTCATTTCTTTGCATGTGAAAATATATTACAAAGAACCCCTCAGAGCTCAGTTTTGACCCCCACCCTCTACGAAGGGAATGCTAAATGCTCCACTATGCTCACCAGCTAGTTGTTAACTAATGTTTGTAAAGAAGAACAACAACTTCAAAGCAGTTTCGGAAATTGTGATGAATAGCAGCCAGACACACTGACTCCATCCACAGCAACATTTATAGTGTTTAACGTTAATGCGATTTGATTTCCGTTACTATCCGACACCCATCTGGAAAAGCCCTGTTTCCTGAAAGATCAGTCATATCCTCCTTCAGAGAATTTATGCGAGAAACATGTGATATTTGCTTATACAAGAGAGCCTTTTCACTCCAAAATAAATGTCCCTGTGATCTCCCGGGGTGTTATCACAGCCCTGTGCATGCATCAAACTGTGGTCTCCGCCAAAGCACACTTATATTAGGGCTTTTATCGCCGTCCTCCATCAGAACAGCAGGCCGTGGTGAACATAATGATTTCTTATACTGTTGCCGCTCAACAACAGTTGTTGTTTTTGCCAACGGCCAGAGGGGCTTCACACCTGTTACTGCCTTCTGGCTGCTGACAGGGAGAGAGGGGGGGGGGGGGGGGGGGGGACAGGAGCCTCATTGGCCACTGAAGTGACTAATATAATGACTTTTCTGACGAGTGAAAGTCATTCAGTCGTAACCTGTTTCCCACTTTCCCCATAATGTGGAGGCAGTGACTAAACTTCTTTACTCAAGTAAAAGTAAAGAGGCTTTGAAATGTACTTCAGTAAAAAGTACCCATAACTAGCAGCTGCTTTAAAGAGTACCTGACCTCCCTTTATATTAATAGAACAATAATGTCATTGTTAGCTAATGAATGTTTCCATGCTGAACAACGGCAACATGACAACGTTTCCATTGGTCCCTCTTCTTTAGAGAAGACCAGGAAATGATGGATACACGGATCGTGTTCAAATCAATAGGCACGCAATGACTCTAAAGAATAATGATCACGCATCAAACACACATTCAGACTAAAGGAACCAGCTGTTTGGAAAATGAGAGAAGTAGAAAGTACAGGTATTTGAGTTCAACATGTAAGAAGAAGAAAGTACAGGTATTTGGGTTCAACATGTAAGAAGTAGAAAGTACAGGTATTTGGGTTCAACATGTAAGAAGTAGAAAGTACAGGTATTTGAGTTCAACGTGAGAGAAGTAGAAAGTACAGGTATTTGGGTTCAACATGTAAGAAGTAGAAAGTACAGGTATTTGAGTTCAACATGTAAGAAGTAGAAAGTACAGGTATTTGAGTTCAACATGTAAGAAGTAGAAAGTACAGGTATTTGGGTTCAACATGTAAGAAGTAGAAAGTACAGGTATTTGGGTTCAACATGTAAGAAGTAGAAGTACAGGTATTTGAGTTTCAACATGTAAGAAGTAGAAAAGTACAGGTATTTGAGTTCAACATGTAAGAAGTAGAAAGTACAGGTATTTGAGTTCAACATGTAAGAAGTAGAAAGTACAGGTATTTGGTTCAACATGTAAGAAGTAGAAAGTACAGGTATTTGTGTTCAACATGAGAGAAGTAGAAAGTACATGGTATTTGGGTTCAACATGTAGAGAAGTAGAAAGTACAGGTATTTGGGTTCAACATGTGAGAAGTAGGAAAGTACAGGTATTTGGGTTCAACATGGTGAAGAAGTAGAAGTACAGGTATTGGTGTTTCAACATGTAAGAAGTAGAAAGTACAGGTATTTGTGTTCAACATGTAAGAAGTAGAAAGTACAGGTATTTGAGTTCAACATGTAAAGAAGTAGAAAGTACAGGGATTTGTGTTCAACATTAAGAAGTAGAAAGTACAGGTATTTGATTCAACATGTAGAAGTAGAAAGTACAGGTATTTGAGTTCAACATGTAAGAAGTAGAAAGTACAGGTATTTGAGTTCAACATGTAAGAAGTAGAAAGTAAGGTATTTGAGTCAACATGTAAGAAGTAGAAGTACAAGGTATTTGAGTTCAACATGTAAGAAGTAGAAAGTACAGGGATTTGTGTTCAACATTGTAGAAAGTAGAAAGTACAGGTATTTGAGTTCAACATGTAAGAAGTAGAAGTACAGGTATTTGGGTTCAACATGTAAGAAGTAGAAAGTACAGGTATTTGAGTTCAACATGTAAGAAGTAGAAAGTACAGGTATTTGGGTTCAACATGTAAGAAGTAGAAAGTAAAAAGTCGTCAGAAAAAGAAGTAGTGGAGTAAAGTACTGATACCAGAAACATGTACTTAAGTATAGTAACAAAGTATTTGTACTCCACTACTTCCCACCTCTGGCTGACTATGACTGAGAGCCATACACTACAAAAACTTGAAATGTTTCCAAGTATTTTTGTCTAATATCGAGTAAGAATATGTCTTTGCTCTTGATATAAGACCTAACTTAAGAAGTAACAGTGCAGGCTATTGTTTTTGGACAATGAATCTTAAGTATCTTGTTAAGCCAAAGACTCTGTTTCAGTTTTAACGTTTATTTTTTACATTTAATTGGAAAATTACCAACATCAGAAAAGGTTTGAGCGTTTCTGGCTTGTTCTGTAACATTTCCTGATTCTACTAAAAAATGAAATTCAAAAAAAGATTTCCCAGCTTGTGCATTTTCCGCACTATATGACCAGACTCTTCACATCAAAAACGTAATAATTATTGTCCGTTTGTGTTTTAATCATTCATTTAAAGTGACTGCTGCTGAGTGTGTGGAGAAACTCACGTGCACAGATCTCTCCGTTCTCGTTGAAGCCCGGGCAGCACTGGGACTTTCTCCGGTACATCGTCTTAGTTCCTCTCCGATAGGCTGTCCGATAGCTCACCCTGACAGGAAGTGAGGTCACACACAGGATCAGACAGTGAAGGAAGTTCTACTTAAAGTTCCCCTATTATACTGTTTTTATCAATACATTATAGGTCTCAGATATATATATATATATATGGTTGGTGATTGGCTAATGGTTACACAAGCCATTATGACATCATAAAGTGGCCAAAATCTGATCAGCTCGTTTTCAGACAGGTTTTTATAGAAATGGATCAAAAAGAGAGAAAATCGTTGTTCCTGAAACTTTCAGAGTCTC
This sequence comes from Harpagifer antarcticus, assembly GCA_902827135.1. Classification (NCBI taxonomy): domain Eukaryota; kingdom Metazoa; phylum Chordata; class Actinopteri; order Perciformes; family Harpagiferidae; genus Harpagifer; species Harpagifer antarcticus. The sequence continues at coordinate 112,740 of CADEHL010001221.1, read as the reverse complement.
TTTCCACAGAGGGGACACATGTTGATGAAGAGGGGACACATGTTGACGTAGAAGAGACAAGAAGAAGAGGGGACCATGTTGATGTAGTAAGAGACATGAAGAAGAAGGGGACACATGTTGATGAAGAAGAGACATGAAGAAGAGGGGACACATGTTTGATGTGGAAGAACATGAAGAAGAGGGGACACATGGTGATGAAGAAGAGACATGAAGAAGAGGGGACACATTTTGATGTAGAAGAGACATGAAGAAGAGGGGACACATGTTGTATGTAGAAGAAGACATGAAGAAGAGGGGACACATGGTGATGAAGAAGAGACATGAAGAAGAGGGGACACATGTTGATGTAGAAGAGACATGAAGAAGAGGGGACACATGTTGATGTAGAAGAGACATGAAGAAGAGGGGACACATGTTGATGAAGAAGAGACATGAAGAAGAGGGGGACCATGTTGATGTAGAAGAGACATGAAGAAGAGGGGACACATGTTGAATGTAGAAGAGACATGAAGAAGAGGGGACACATGTTGATGTAGAAGAGACATGAAGAAGAGGGGACACAAGAGACATGAAGAAGAGGGGACACATGTTGATGAAGAAGAGACAATGAAGAAGAGGGGACACATGTGAATGTAGAAGAGACATGAAGAAGAGGGGACACATGTTGATGAAGAAGATACATGAAGAAGAGGGGACACATGTTGATGTAGAAGAGACATGAAGAAGAGGGGGACACATGTGATGTAGAAGAGACATGAAGAAGAGGGGACACATGTTGATGTAGAAGAGACATGAAGAAGAGGGGACACATGTTGATGTAGAAGTGACATGAAGAAGAGGGGACACATGTTGATGCAGAAGAGACATGAAGAAGAGGGGACACATGTTATGTAGAAGAACATGAAGAAGAGGGGACACAGTTGATGTGAAGAGACATGAAAAGAGGGGACACATGTTGATGTGAAGACATGAAGAAGAGGGACACATGTTGATGTAGAAGAGACATGAAGAGGGGACACATGTTGATGTAAGAGAGACATGAAGAAGAGGGACACATGTTGATGTAGAAGAGACATGAAGAAGAGGGGCACATGTTGATGTAGAAGACATGAAGAAGAGGGACACATGTTGATGTAGAAGAGACATGGAAAAAGGGGACACATGTTGATGTAAGAGACATGGAGAAGGGGACACATGTTGATGTAGACGAGACATGAAGAAGAGGGGACACATGTTGATGTAGAAGAGACATGAAGAAGAGGGGACACATGTTGATGAGAAGAGACATGAAGAAGAGGGGACACATGTTGATATAGAAGAGACATAAGAAGAGGGGACACATGTTGATGTAGAAGAACATGAAGAAGAGGGGACACATGTTGATGTAGAAGAGACATGAAGAAGAGGGGACACATGTTGATGAGAAGAGACATGAAGAGAGGGGACACATGTTGATGTAGAAGAGACATGAAGAAGAGGGGACACATGTTGATGTAGAAGAGACATGAAGAAGAGGGGACACATGTTGATGTAGAAGAGACATGAAGAAGAGGGGACACATGTTGATGGAGAAGAGACATGAAGAAGAGGGGACACATGTTGATGTGGAAGAGACATTAAAAAGAGGGGACACATGTTGATGCAGAAGAGACATGAAGAAGAGGGGACACATGTTGATGTGGAAGAGACATTAAAAAGAGGGGACACATGTTGATGTGGACGAGACATGAAGAAGAGGGGACACATGTTGATGTAGAAGAGACATGAAGAAGAGGGGACACATGTTAATGTAGAAGTGACATGAAGAAGAGGGGACACATGTTGATGTAGAAGAGACATGAAGAAGAGGGGACACATGTTGATGTAGAAGTGACATGAAGAAGAGGGGACACATGTTGATGTAGAAGAGACATGAAGAAGAGGGGACACATGTTGATGTAGAAGAGACATGAAGAAGAGGGGACACATGTTAATGTAGAAGTGACATGAAGAAGAGGGGACACATGTTGATGTAGAAGAGACATGAAGAAGAGGGGACACATGTTGATGTAGAAGAGACATGAAGAAGAGGGGACACATGTTGATGTAGAAGAGACATGAAGAAGAGGGGACACATGTTGATGTAGAAGAGACATGTAGAAGAGGGGACACATGGTCATGTAGAAGTGACATGAAGAAGAGGGGACACATGTTGATGTAGAAGAGACATGGAGAAGTGGATTTTGCATAATAGGTGACCTTTAAGTAAATTCTGTCCTGATGAAGACACTTTGAGACCTAAAGGAGTCCGTGTCAGATGCATAAATCTGAATGTATCGTGAACAGTAGCTCACCACTCTGCCCTCTTTTTCCCTGAAATGTCTTTGAACTTCTTCACCCAGGTTCAATCAGCTGATCCCACCTCAGTGTGGTTGCTAACACACAACACCATCGGCTACAGTTGAAAAGTTCACCATGACTTTGAAAGTATGTATTAATCTAGTGTTATATTATATATACTGTATCTCACATTGCCACACACACACACACACACACACACACACACACACACACACACACACACAACCACACACACACACACACACACACACACACACACACACACACACACACACACACACACACACACACACACACACACACACACACACACACACACACACACACACACACACACACACACACACACACACACACACACACACACACACACACACACACACACACAGGGCCTTACCTGTGTCGCGTGCACTTAAACCAGTTGAGGATGTCGCTGCAGCTGGTGTAATAAATCTGATCAAAGGGGTGGGCGTAAGACTCCTGCACCGTCACCGAGTAACTGCAAGAGAGGAAGAGAGTCAGGTCACTGTGTGTGTGTGTGTGTGTGTGTGTGTGTGTGTGTGTGTGTGTGTGTGTGTGTGGTGTGTGTGTGTGTGTGTGTGTGTGTGTGTGTGTGTGATATTGTGAATAAAGCCTTTGAATCTTTATTTATTTAACTCTCAGGGAAAAAGACACCTATGAGAAATCTCCACTGCCTCTTGTTTAAAATGCTGCTCTCTGACATCAAGTGTGTGTGTGTGTGTGTGTGTGTGTTTGTGTGTGTGTGTGTGTGTTTGTGTAGGCAGGATTACATATCAGCCCCCTCCTCTTGTACTCTGCCTGGCCCTCCATTAGTGAGTATTGTAAAGAGACTTCAATAGTCGTGCAAATCAATACTTTTTTAAGGTTAAAAGTACGACTGCCTCTTGAACCCCTGTTAACACAGGCTCTTTGGAGGCATGCATTTCACTTCAGTTACATATTATATCTCTTATGGCTCATTTATTTCATTATTGGTTGTTTATTTCTGTTGGTTCTACTTTTAATCTAGCTCAAATCTGCTCTATTATTCAGTCTGATTAGTATTAAAAAGAGAAAGCCAGCTATCCTCACGTTGAACAAAAGGGATATACCGTTTTGTTTGATATTTTGATTCCATTATTGAATCACCTGCAATTTATACATTTGCTGTCAACTTGTATCAGTAAAACTTGGGTTAAATTAAAGGTGCCATGTCATGCTTTTCCGGTTATTACCCGTCCCCTTGTGTGTGATGTAGGTTGTTCTGCATGCAAACGGTCTGCAGAGTCACAAACCCTCAAAGTACACCCTGTAGCGAGTACAACTCTAACACAGAGAAGACCTGTCTGTGCTGCCCCAGAACGCCTCGTTGGACATTTCTCTTTTTCCATTTGGTTCTTCCAGGAACCAAAATGAACCAATCCGCGGAGCCCCTCACACCCCAGGATCCCTTGGCTAACTAACAGGGAGTCCCATTGACTTGCATAGAGCTCCCTGGCTGGTAATAGACAAGTTGGGATGGCGGAGAAATGCTCTCCCATGTTTGTGTGTGCTCAGGATGAGTTTCGCGCTGTCCCGCTGTATCATCTGTATTATTTGAGATGCATCCATCAATTTAGACCTGAACAAATCAAAACCTCACTGCAATCTGTCGTTTTTAGAATGTCAATAAGATTCTTTGTTGCTTGGACATGATGACGGAAGAAAATGCCTCATGGTTGTAATTCAATTAACATTTTAGCAAACTGAACTGGTCTTTTTTGAAAACGTCAGAGGAAATTAATGAGAAATGGAAAATCCACAAGATAAAGCGTTACCAATGACTTCATGACTTGCTTCCAGGCCTATATCAGAAGGCCTGGAAGATAATGTTTTCTTTGTTAAGGCCAACACCAGACGTACTTTTAAAGCTAAGCTAATGTTCTGCTTTGTAATGTTGACTGACTGTTTAATTTGTTGGGCAAATCAATTAAATCGCCTGGTGTCTTCCATCTCTCTTGTCTTCAACAACAACACATGTAGGCTCCGTGTGTGTGTGTGTGTGTGTGTGTGTGTGTGTGTGTGTGTGTGTGTGTGTGTGTGTGTGTGTGTGTGTGTGTGTGTGTGTGCAGCTGTTCCTCAGATTAGTCCGTGAAAGGCAATATAGCTGGGAAATGTGCTTCCACTTTGCAAAGTAATATCGGAGTATAATTTCACTAATTAGCACTTTGTTTCATGTCTGTTTAATCTGTATCCAAACAGAAACGAGATACAACATGCTATTAAGAATGTGAATGAGGAGCTTTAGATGTGTTGGTAGAAGCACATATTAACCTAGCAGTTAGCTAGCTTGCTAACTCCTGCTTCGAGTCTTTATGCTAAGCTAGGCTAACCGTGTCCTGACTGTCATCCTAAAGAGGGATTCAGACTGAAAACAGCCCTGCTTTAAGACAGCAGGGGGGGGTTTGTTGGTAAGGTCGGGGTCTTAAGGTACCAGAGAGACAATGAACTACAATGTAGGAAGTTCACTTGTAACACAGTGCCTATTAAAAGTCAAAAAGGTGCCGAAACACTGGGTAAGTAGCAGCCTAAGTACCGCAGCGGCATCAACAATTCAAAGGGCAAACAGAAATAATTTGACGTTGTAGGAACAAAGTAATCCACAGAGAATACTGATCTAATTGCGGGCCGAAAAAACAGACTTTAGATTGATATTGAACTTTAATCTGTTGACTTTAAATCCCATGCTTTTGCAGACCACGTATATTACATGTGCTATATAAATAAAGTTGGATTGGTTATGATGTGGTTGTCTCTTAGATTTTCGATGTCCTTATTGCACATTTCCATGACATTCAAAATCAGAGTGTAACAAATGCTTATCAGGTGAAATGCTTTTAAAGAAATTGCTACTATGACCCACCTCTCCCAGTGGCTGCAGACGTTGGGGTCCTCCAGGTTGAGGGAGGAGGTGATGCACGGCAGGAAGCAGAGGGCCAGGGCCAGAGTGAGGGTGCTGTGGCAGAGCGACGACATGGCCATCTCACGCAGAGCTGCACCTTCACGCAGGAGAAGACACAAGGTTTCAGCTTCAACAGATATAGAAATAGAAAAAAAAATATATAATTGAATTAGTCGTTTAGTAAAGTACTTAAAATGTTGCTTTAAAAAGACAAAATGTGTGTCGGATGTGGGACAGAGTACAGTGTATCTCAAGTCTTTGCTATTCAATCTTAACATCTATTAAAATATCTTAGCAATTTATAAAATATATGGGATTAATGACTGTATTATGAGTGTTGATTCGTGTTGATCAGGTGAGCATTTTATATTTTTCAATCATTTCAATTATGACCACATACCTGCAAAACTATTACCTTGACTGCGAACAGGATCATTTTAGCATGCTAACAAGCTATGATGGCAATT